>CM048827.1:15582634-16055139 GCA_026586065.1 Dioscorea zingiberensis | reverse complement strand
TGTTCCTCAAGTTGAAAAAGTCACTTGTAAGTAAGGAAAGCATCCATGTAAAGTTGTAATTTTTTGAGTAGTTGGCTCTTCGTCTGCTCCAATCGCATGTGCATTCTTCTGCAGTGAAGATCTACACTTTACATTAGTCCCAAAAAGTAGGATCAATGAGGAATGCCCTATCGAATTAAAAAAATTGTGCTATACCTCTTTAATTGTTAGACTACTCGTTCTAATCCACCATTATTTCACACGGGGTCAATCAAGCTTTGTCCTTAGAGTCTCAAGGAGTCTATAAATTCCATTGAGGGTATGCTTGTCATTTCCAAGACTTAAGAACAAGGTATGTGGAGTGAATATTTTCATCTAGAGTTCTAATCAATCGCGGTCATGGAATTGATCTAAGTCCTAGGTTGAAATAGGAGAATACACATGTCAATGGTGAACTTTGAGTAAGTAGATCCATTCATTCTTTAGCAGAGGTCAAATAGTTATCATATCTTTAATTTTCTTTTTTATTAGCTTTAGGACAAGCAAACTATTGAGTGTGGAGATGTTTGATAATTGTTTAACGTAAATATGATTTTATATCATTTTCTTATACGATTTTGTGTCACGCTCTCAATCTTGATTCCAAGACTGGTATATCGTTGGAGCGTAATCCGTACCTAAGCAGAGGGAGCCACTACACTCACTACAAGGCCTAAGGAAATCACAAACAAATAACAAATAATGACAAACAATATAAATAACATAAACAAATGGTTAGAGTCACAACGAAATAAAATCAGTATTCATATACCCTACAATAGTTTAATTCCTACAAGTGGTACGTTTAATCAATGTCCTGCTACACAAAGAAAGTAAATGAAGTCCTCTGACCCTGCGATCTAGCCACAATCCCCTAGACGACTCGGAGACCCAGCCACCCACTCCTCGGGATCTAAAAAGAGAGAATACAAATGGAGTGAGCTTTCGAATGGAAAGCTCAAGAAACCCCTCAAAGATCACAAAGAATATGATGAGCACAAGTATTATCAAAACCATCAAGGTTAAACAAAACAAGTGGGGAACACGCCCTATATCATCCAAATCATAGGGGTCTCGAACCTACTACAATAATCAAAACCAAAGGTAGGGACCCCCTAACAGCAACCTCGACCCATCAAGCCTGGAAAAGAAAATCGCTTAAGTGTCCCCTACAAGACATTAGCGGCCGGAACGACTCACCCGTCATGGTTTCGTGAAGCGCCACCTTCCTTGTACTGCCGACATGGTCACTTATCAATCCTTCTACCGACGCATGGGACAACGTAGTTTCATCGCCCTCCGCATGGGTGCCAAAATGTGTGGTGTTCTCGCCCCTATACGCCCCGCAAACGGAGCCCCCACGCCTCCATTGATCCCGGGCGGAAAACTAACCAACTACTAGGAATACCAACATCCCGAAATAACCATCCACATGCCTTCAAATGCAAGAATCCACTCCAAACGTGAGGAAACAGATTTATGTATTGTTACGTGAGTATATTTGGTGAAGACAGTGTGTCCTTAATCTAAAGGACCACTTGTTCCTTTGGCCACATGCTTAAATAAGGTCTTTACACAATTCTGCTCTAAGAATAATCGTGAGGATCCAATCCTTCACAACAAAGTCCGTCAATTGTAACAACCCTCTTCTGTATGCTGGGTGGGGAGAGGGAGAGAGAGAAATATCTAACGCCCCTACAGTAAGTAGGCCTTACTCCACCCGCTACAAGGGGCGTGAGCCCACCTTGCTTTGCCTGTATAGTGGCATCTTACGCGCAAGAAGGCAGTATATTTTCCTACCGCTTTAAGAGATATTTTACCTAACTCACCGCCTCATTCCAATCGCCTTACCTAAACCGCCTCTAAAGTGCTATGTGTTGAAAGCGTGAATAGAAGAAAAGGGATCCAAAAAGCCTAATCACACGTGAGAATCGCTTAAATTAAAGACTCTTTACTCAAGTTTTCCGACTTAAGCATCGGAGTCAATCCGCAAGAGAGGCCCAACTTCATACCCCTCTTTTAAATGTGTTCAGCTCATGGGTAATTCGGACCGGAGTTTTCTATATTGCTCTCCGCCTCGCATTCGTGAAGCGTAAGTAAGCTGCCACACCAACTGGTAACTCTTAACCCAACCCAGAGTCAGACCATATCACGAGGCAAATAAAGGCTAAAGTTGACGTGGACCAGCCTTTTGGCATCAACATGTATATATATGAGAATCAAGCAAAACAATCAAGAAAACATGGGATTTGCAAACAATATTATGAATACAGAATAGTAAAGTTAAAAAATACGTAGAGTAGCTTAAGAAAAGTGTACTTACTTCCAATTAAAAAGTCGGGCTCAACTCCATTAATGTGTCACTCCTAACAAGCAGCTCACGTTCTAAGTCCAAATCTTGTAAATAAATAAACCATGACTTAGTATTTACCACCAAAATAAAGTGGTTATTAATAATATTAAAGTTGCTGCAAACCATCCTGCACCCATGAGTCACAATTAACTCAGCTCATAACTCCTAATCCGGGACCCGATCTAGCTAATCTAAGAGACTAAGTAGAAAGATCTTTCCCTCATATTTCCAACCAGTGATATTAATGTGGTCTCAGATCGGGGATGTACAAATGACCAAATTGCATCTCGAAAGGGCTAACCAAATTATGCTACCAATCAACTTCAAACTTGATTAACCTAATTGGTCCCCGGGTTTAACCTAACTTTCTTTAGCTTTACTATATCTTGACTTAATTAAATCCAAGTAAGTCATTTAAAATATAGAAACCTCCAAATCCATACTGAACTAAACAACTCTCTTATCTAAATCCCTCGCTGTGTAATTGATTTTAAACCCCTCAACCACAACCCAACGAGTTAATCTACCTAACAATGACTCCATTGAATCCATACAGAGAACTACACCAACCACTTATCATCTATTCAAGCATATATTCCAAACTCCTCTTAATCAATACTATCCTCATCCTCTAAGTCCGTCCAAAATGCATGCTTACCTAACCCACAAACTAAACAAGGATTTACCATCCAAAATAATTAGTATCCTTTCCAAAATGAAGGTCCAACTAACTAATTTCATTACCACGCTTTGAGTAGTATGGCCTACGCATATGGCGCATGCCTATCCCCATCAGAAACCCATCATTCTTCCAACATACTTGCACCTATACCCAACATGGTTAAAAAAAGTCCTCACCCAACCCTCATTATTCAACCTATGTATCTCTTTCCAAAGCATTACCATTTTCTCTGTATCTATTGCGGGTATATCTAAGTACATACGCATCATGTTAGATAGTTCCCGCACGGACACATTACAAACTCGGCACCACCAAGTTATATTTCTACCTTCTTCTTCCCCTATCTCCTGCACCCACTACTAGCACACAAGCACAAGCCTTAAGCATCATTTAGTCCCTCTATGGATCATGCATGCTCAGCCCCAAAGTAATCACAAACCACTACTAACGCACCAACTCAACCCCTAACAACGCTCACTTTGAAGGGAACCCACGCATACCATTCATATATCAATAACAGCCCACTCAATGAGCATTTAACTCCTAAACACGATTGTACCCTCATTTATATATGATCCTATCCTCCACTAAGAGCCTTAGCAAGTAATTATAGGAGTTTATCATCCCATCCGATGGCTACAACTAGGCATGTATTCATTTACCAATTCATAATAGATCTAATTAGGCTCGGTGCAGCTTACCAACATGCTGGTACGACTTTCTACGCCTTCGATAGCTTCTTCCGGATGGTGGGTTATAACCATTTGGATCGCCTGCTACAACTAAGTGGTCCAAGCACCCAATAGCCTTACTGGCACACAACAAAAATGATGAGTAATCTATATAATTACAAGAGTCTCGAGAGGGTAAGGACTTACCACCGGTCAGTCCGGTGCACTCGGTCTTCTCCCATTAGTGGGCGGAGATGGGAGAACAAGTTACGCCTGCCTGGCTGCTGCAGGTTACTTGGATAAGTCATAGGGCTCTTTGCAGATCCCTCTCCATTATTATAAGAAGTCAGGCCGACAGTGGACGTGATCAATGGGTCCCCCACCATGCCACAATGAGATCATCGTAAGAGGAGTCAGCCAAGCTTCCTTCCCATATCTTCAAGCCGCTGAATCAAAAAGCAATCTAAGTTCATGCGCTTGATTCATTCCTATCCCAATACTTGCTTGGATTTCTATAATTTTCTCCACATACATATCTCAAATTTTACTTTTACTCTCTAACTACAAGACTCCCTTGCAAATGGTTTTAAATGGTTTTGTAAAAAGACATCAGGCAGTCCTTGTAATTTCATTTCCCAATGCTAACCACACATATAAACATGTGGAGACCCTCTTCTTCCATTCATGATTCATCTAAAAAAAAAGTCTAGGAATCCTTCATGGCTAAGAGAGTAACATTTCCAAAGATTCCCTTTTTAAGACTTTGGACTCATTAAAAGTCGTGGTTTCTTACACATATGATGTAATATTGTTCAATTTAGGAGTCTCTGTCATATCACCCTATACTTCTAAGCACATTAATAACCTCTCCAAATCCTTCCAATTTTACAAACTCCATGCATAATGACATAATTCTACATGTGAGGTTAGGCCTTTTTGCAATAAAACCCAAGGTTTCACACATAAGCTTCCACGCAGCCTCCTTTTGTTTTGCTTAACTCTGTGATATATAAAATAATAATAGCCATAATACATGGCCACAATAATTATTATTATTATTATTATTTATCTACACCCCCTCATATACATTTCCAAAATTGATGCTCAAGTCCCTCTCCAACTAATCTTGTGAGAGTATAAATTTTACAATTCCTGGCCTCACTCTTGTTTATTATTAAAAGTAGTAAGAAGGTATCAACTTTGACTAATAATAAAGGCTATAATTTTGGGACTCAAATTAAGGATTTTATTAACCCTTAAATCAAACATGTATTTTACAATACTCTCTTTACAAAAATTTTATTTCCAAAATTTACTACCAGCCGTTTCAAAGACTCATCATCTAGTCACAAATAACTTCCTGTAATGCTTCTTTCACGCCTTCTTCGCTCCCATGTTGCTCTAGATCCTAATGATTGTTACATCTCACCTTGACAAAAAGGAATGGCCCTGATTTCTTAAGCTGTTAGCTCTTTGTGGTCTAAGATCTCCACCGGGCGCTACTCAAAAGACAGCTATCCTCGTGGATCTCAACTAGAATCATGGTAATCACGTGGAGGTCGAATACGGACTTGCATTTCTTTATCATCCAAATATGGAATCACATCATGGACCTCTCGCAAGGTCCTGGGGGTAGAGCTAATCTATAATGTAATAACCCACCCGCAACCTGGTATACAAAAATAGTTACTAGGGAATGAAAGTGTGAAGCTGCATTGTTTGTAATTAGCTATTGGTCTCGAGGGGACTCCAATTAAAAATTTCCTCTCGTAATGGTGATTCACAATGTGATTAAACCAACATGGTCTAATTTATCATGCAACCTCGACACTTGGATTAACCTTGTAAGGGATTTCACCATGTAGATAAAATTGAGAATTATAAAATAATTATGATTTATTCTTTTTATCTCAAATTTGACTCTTGGAATTTGAAGTAAGATATTTATATTTGAGATTAAATTAGACTTCATCTCATTAAACAATTATAATTGGATCTCTATCCAAATATGTGATTTTAAATTTTGATTATGATTTAATGTTTGAGTTTTGAATTGATTAAGATTTATCTCGTAGAGATAATTATAGATTGTTTATGATTCAAGAATTAGCAACCGGATTGGTGACATTCAAATGTTTGAGTTTGAGTTGATAAGGGTGATTTATCTCTGTAGAGACAATTATAGAGTATTTATGGGATTGTATCTCTATCTTAAATTTAAGTTTTATTTTGATTAGGTTCAAGGTTGAATTTGAATTGGGATGAAAACTTATTGAATAGAGATAATTATGAGATATTTTGTGATTTTATCTCTATCTAGTTAGAGTGAGACTCAGTGATTAACACCCTCTATATAAGGAGAGAGAGACATGCTAATAAGGCTGTGAATTTATATACACCCATTTGGTGAGTGAGAAGTTAAGGGATTCCTCTGTTCTCCCTTTAGTGAGAAGCAATCCAAATAATAGGGAGAAGGGAAGATCCAACAAGGATTTCAAGCACTAGGGAGATTGCTAAAGGAAGTTAACTGCAGATGAACTTTAACCCAAAAGTGATTTTAATTTGATTGCTTGATGTTTTATCGTGTTTTTATCGATGGATTCTCAAATCATGGCTACTTTCAAAAGATGAACTTGTATTTGTTCCTCATAGTAGAGCTTTAATCTCTCTTACATATTTCTTGTATATCTATAGCACACGATCTACATATCTATGTTATGTGTGCACCCCGCTTGAGATATGCCTGTTTTTGTGTGTGTAGCCCAAGTAAGCTAAGTTCAAGTGATTTGATGTGGGAGTAAGATTAATGCTGTCATGAGATTGGGGTGACATAATGACTAGGTGTGTAATTGATATAGTTGCTCCTTGATATGCTACCATGTTTCTAATATTATTGGATTTACTCGTGGTTTGTGAATGGAAAGTGTTGAGATCCTATAGCATCTCATCTTGGATTATCATCAATCGGACCTGCATGAGACCTTTTGATGTGATTAATATGCGCATAAACCAAAGATGTATATTGTCTTCGTTTCCTATATATATATGTATACATATGCTATTTTCTATATTTAACCCTCGTGTGATGTATGTCTCTCACCGGGCTAGTTTTAGCCTCACAACCCTACTATTTCAAAGTTGTATAGGTATGAACAAGTCATGAGTCAACATAGTGGACTTGGAGGGTACCAATTCTGGACGACCATGATCAAGAGATAGTTTTATTGCTTCAGCCCCAAGACCAAGTCTAATATGAGTCATTGTATCAAACTAAGATCTTAATTTGTATCTAAGTTGAATAGTTGATATGTCGTAATTTGATTTCGCTTTTATGGATTATATTATGTCTTTAGTATGTTATTCCAATTTCCTCGCCTTTCAGATTTGTGAGGGCAACCCCTATAACTACGCTGCATTTGTTCTGCTGTACTCCCCCGGTCGGGTTCGTAAGTGACATATAAGCCACAACTCCTATCCGCCCCAGGATCTCCAACGGTCCAATATAGCGGGCAAAGCTTCCCATGCTTCCTAAATCTCACAACACCCTTCATGGGTGACACCTTCAGAATACTGAATTACCAACTTGGAACTCAAGCTCGTAATGACGCTGATCAAGATAACTCTTTGTCGCCTTTGAGCAACCTTCAACCTTTCTCTAACCATCCTAACTCGCCTCCTCCGCCATCCCTCGATGAAATCGCTCACAAGCTTCCTCTCACCCACATCACCCCAACGTATAGGTGTTTGATACTTCTTTCCATAAAGTGCCTCATATGGAGCCATTTGTATGCTCTATTGATAAGTGTTGTTGTAGTAACTCTACCCAGACTCGTGACACTCATCAAGCAAGAGCCCAAGTGAAGTCCAATGTGCATGCCCTAAGCATGTCCTCCAAAATCTAGATTGTCCACTCTGACTGACCATCTGTCTGTGGATGAAAAGCTATACTAAATGCCAGACGTGTGCCCAATGTTGTGTGCAAACTCTCCCAGAATTTTGAAACAAACCTGATATCACGATCAGAGGTGATCGACACTAGTACCCCATGTAATTTAACAATCGGATCAATATACAGCCCAGCAAGGCCCTCCAATGACGATCCGGCCTCAAGGGTATGAAATGGGTACACTTAGTCAATCGGGTCCACCACCCATTGACCTACATTGCCCTTCTAAGTACGAGGTAGCCCCGTCACAAAATCCATATTGATGTGTTCCTATTTCCAATTCAAGAATGGGCATGGGTTGTAATGTCCTTGCCGGTCTCGATGCTTTGCCTTCACCAGCTCATAGGTGATTCATCAGCATCACAATCCCAAATGACCTTCTCGCTTCATGCCTTTCCACCGTAAGTGGTCCTTCAACACCCTATACATCTTGGTACTACTGATGGATCGCATAACTCAAGCAAAGGGCTTCCTCAAGAATCTCTTTCCTCAACTCGGATGTTGGGCACACAAACTCACATCAAATCTTAGGGTGCTATCCTCATGTACCCAAATCAGCCAGATTTCCTGCTAAATTTGATCCTTGATCTCCTCCAAATCTGGATCCTGCCTCTGAGAATCCCATATCCTCCCCAACACTATGTGCAAGCTGGACAAACTGACATCAATATCTGACAATATAACCTCAAACTCTAACCTTCTCATATCCAGGCGACTCCATACCCGGACTTCCTACTCAAAGTATCTGCCACCATGTAGCCTTGCTAGGGTGAGAATGAACACTCAAATCATAGTCTTTGATTAGTTCCAACCAACACCGCTGTCTCATGTTCGGGCCTCTTTTATGAAGATGTACTTGAGGCTCTTGTGATGGGTGTATATCTCACATGGTACATCGGAAAGGAAATGTCGTAAGATCTTTCAAAGCAAACACGCATCGCTACAAGCTCCACATCGTGTGTAGAGTAGTTCTCCTCATAAGGCTTCAACCTGGCTGTGAAGCTTAGGCAATCACTCACCTATCCTGCATCAAGATACATACAAGGCCTTGTAAGTATCAATCAAAACTATATACCCCTATTCACCTTATGGTGAAGCAAGAACCGTGCTGACACTCAATCTCCGCCTAGTTCTAAGAAGCTCTTTTCAAAAGACTCTATCCAGAAAAACTTGGTACCCTTCTTGGTCAATCTCGTCAAGGGTGCAGCTAGACGGGAGAAGCCCTCAACAAACCTCTGATAATATCCAGCTAATCCCAAGAAGATCCGTATTTCCTTGATGGTGATCTGTCTCCTCCAATAAACGACTGCTTCAATCTTCTTGGGGTCCACTGAGACTTCAGCACCGCTAATCACATGCCCCAAGAAATCCACACTATCCAATCAGAATTCACACTTAGAGAACTTGGTATACAACCGATTACGCCTCAAAATTTCCAACAAAATCCTCAAGTGCTCCATGTGAGCCGCCACTACTAGAGTAGATCAAGATGTCGCCGATAAAGACCACCATAGACCATCCAAGATACCATCGAAAGACCTGGTTCATCATATCCATGAACACCGCCAAGCGCTAGTAAGCCCAAACGGTATCACCAAGAACCTATAGTGCCTATATCTAGTCCGAAGGCACTTCCCTTGGGATATCCTTCGCCCTTATCCACACCTAGTTGTACCCAGATCTCAAGTCAATCTTCAAGAACACCTGTGCTCCCTACAGCTAGTCCATAAGATCATCTATCCTCGGTAGGGGGTACGTATTCTTGACTGTCACTTTGTTCAACTCTTTGTAGTCAATGCACAGCCTCATCAACCCATCTTTCTTATTGACAAACAGCACTGGCGCTCCCCAAGGTAATATATTGGGTCGAATAAAACCTTTTTCCAAAGAACTCCTCCAATCGCGGACTTCACCTTCAGCCCACGGCGCCATCCTCAGATAAGTTGCCATAGACACGTGAGTCGAGGGACGTGAACCAAATCAATCGAGAACTCCAACTCTCCGAGGGTAATCCCGTGGTAAATCTTGAAATACATCCGGAATTCATCTACCACCGAATATTCGCGATCGTGGGTCCACTATCCCCGCTTAGCCTCTGAGATCTAGGCCAAGTGTCCTGCATAACCTCTCGCTGGTAATCTCGCTCGGAGAACCCAGATCTCCCGTGACTAAGGAATAATCCCATCACGCCCCAAAGGTAAACTCCTCACGCCCTGCATCCCGAACAACACTTTCTTCCCATGGTAATCCACCACCGCTGCATAAAGTAGAGCCAATTCATCCCAAGGATCACTTCCATAATACCTCGTGTCCATCACATGCAAGTTGACGGGCAAGTCTCGACCCTCCATTGTCACTCGGCATGCCGGTGCACATCTTTCTTACCAAACCAGCAGCCCCTACCGAGGTGTCTACGCACGTACCATAAGGTAACTCGCTATTGGTAGCATTGTCTCCGCAAATAAAGTAGATAATGTAAGGAGTGTGTGGCACCTGATCAAAAAAAGTACAAGCATAATAGGAATTAAAAGAATCGTATCTAATATTTATATTTGTCAAGCTTGTACATCCTGTGGTTAGGTAGTAGACTGCCCATGAGTCATAGGCCTCTATCACCGTGGCTAGCTAGAAGAAGAAGGCTAGCCTCAAGCATCGCCGCCTTCCCTTCTTATCTCCACCCCGTGGCCTCATGGCCGGCACCACCGATTGCCAGTGAGGCACCAAACAACCGGGGACCCCTGCAGGCTCCATTACCGGTACTCGACATGCCTACCTCGCAATTCAACATTGAGCCTTTATGAGTTCCAAATTGGTCAAGACGTAAGCAACCTACCAAGAAGCTTTGGATATTGTGTTTTCTTGTGTGGACTGCTGCATCTAAAATATTTCACAGATCATGCATCCACTCAAGGACCAACCCCTCAGCTTCCATGAGGCCAAGACCCAAATGGGTCTATTATATGGTTTGGATCGTGGTCCCACATCCGGCTCTAACCTTGTTTAAGACCGTCCTTGACTATTTTGTCCCTTGTCTTTCTTCTCCGTGGTGGCCTCCAAGTGGGTCACGATCAAAGGTTCTATATACTTCACCTCGCCACTACCTCTAGTAGGTGGTACACATATGCCCCATACAATTTTCTTTAGAGATAACCACGTAATCAGCCCTCAAATCGACGTACCCTACTATCCGGTGGGTACCATGGCCGAAATGAAATTAGCTAACCTGTCAAACTACACATCGTACTACTCAACACACAGTCCACCTTGGATAAGATGGATAAATTGCTGCTCCTCCCCCTTGAGAAGTACTTGGCGAAGAAGGCCTGCTTAAATTCATCCCAGATCTGGAAAGGTATTCCATTCCTAAGTCGTACGTCCTTGAGGTAGCAATCCTCTGCAGCACCCAGTAATAAATAAGCAACTGTCCTAATCCTCTCCGCATCACTGGCCTGGAAGACCTCGAAGGTCTTTTCTAACTCTCTGATGCACAACTCAGCCACCTGAGGGTCGGCAGCTCCCTCAAATGGTTGAGGAGCAGGCCTCCTAATCTCCCCCAAAAGACCTTTTAGTGGCCGGCACTACAAAGTAAGACTTTGGGAGGCGTGTGGTGGTTCTTGTTACGCTCCGTCTGTCCGTATGAGGCCCATCATCTCACACATTAGCTCCATCATGGTAATGGGGGTACCTCCTCCTCGACCGGGTCCGCTTCTCAAAGGCCCCTACAAAGATTAGATTGAGCGTGCCCCCGCCAACCTCCATCTCAATCAAGTGGGGTACCTCCCCACTGGCAAAGGCACCTCCTAACCTCGAGGCCGAGGTATGGCCTCCACCCAGGCGGGGTCGCCCCTTACGCCTCCCCTTGTCCTCCTCCCTCCTCATACATAATACTCGCCGAAAACTAGTAGAGGTTAGCTAAAAACAACATACATGTAGATAATAATCAAATAGTTTATTATTATTCCATAAAGTTGAAAACAACAAATTGTAGTTCATACAACTCAAACGGGTTTGTAAGACCCTAGCATTATTCATAATAAAACTAGAAACTAGCTCCACGAGCTATGCGTGCCCTACATGTTGTCCTGGAGGTAGGGAACCCCCAATGTCTATCGGTCCTCGACTCCATCCGATCTGTGCCAATACATGGTGAGGTGGTATTCGCCTCCAACAAGTCGGTACATGTAGGGAAAATGATGACACACGTCCATTGGTATCCATAGCCCCACTGCATAGCTGGAGCCACTCTAGCCGTAAGCCTCCCCGGATGATGGATCTTTGACTATGACTCCTAGTCAAGGCCGCAAGACTCATACTGGTAGTCTTGGGCTCTGCCACATGCAAAGGACTCCTCGTGATCCGCCTCCATTTGTCTCTAGAAGCTAAGTTCAGCCTTCAACGGCCTCAATCTCTGTCCATGCATCGATTGATCATTGTAATGGCCATCCCTCACCTCGGCTCAACTCCTCCTTAGTTATTGGACGGTCTTCACCGTCGGTGGTGGAGAGTTCTCCCTACGGATTCCACCTCCCTCCTCGGATGATGTTACCGGGGCAATGAAAGTAACGGTATTCGCAAGTATCCATCTCTACATCTTCCCCGCTAAATAGCAAAATGTCAATTCAATTCCAAAGACTATGGCTACCCAAATCCACACACTCAAATTTCTAATTCTACTTGACTAAGTTACTAGGGCAACTAGGGTGTCATTTATTAGCGTATGCTTTAATACCACTCTTTAACCCTGCCACGCCTCAATTCGATTCTAGGCCTCGAAAGCACGTGAGCGATCGACCATGCATATAAGTAGAGGCGCACTTCCGCAATGTGATATAGAAGGCCTAAGGAAATCAAATGCAACCAGATAACAAATAAATGACAAAATAAATATAAATAACATAAAACAAAATGGTCGAGTCATAACGTGAAATAAAATCAGTGGTTCATATACCCTACAATAGTTTGGGCCCTATAAAGGTCCCATGAACAATGTCTCACACACAAAGAAAGTAAATGAAGTCCCTGACCTCCGCAAGTAGCTAGCCCCAATCCTCGCATGACTCCCCGAGACCGAGTGACCTACTCGTGATTTGAAAAGAGAGAAAATAAGTAGGTGAGCTTTCAATGGAAAGCCCAAGTAAGTACCCCATAGAGATCAAGCAAAGAATATGGATGTGATAACAAGCATATCAAACCATCAAGGTCAAACAAACAAGTGGGGAACATGCCCTATACAATCCAAACTCTAGGGGTCTCAACCTAACACAATAATTTAACCAAAGGTAGGGGACCCCTAACACAACCTCAGCCCTCATGCCTCGGAAAGGAAATCGCAAGTGTCCCCTGATCAAGATCATCCCCCTGCTTAGAACTTAACTCCTCCGTCATGAGCTCCAGAAATTTACCTCCCCGCGTATGTCGACATGGTCAACGATCAATCCTCGACGGGCCGGACAAACTGTGAGTTTCACCGCCTCTAGCATGGGATGTCGTAACGCCGAGGTGTCCCTCATCCAAATAAGTCCTCGCAAAATGGAGCCCTACGCTCCATTGATACGGGTGAAAACTAACCAACAAATCCAAGGATGCCAATGTCCCAAAAATAACCATACATGCTCAACAAGAATCCAAATCCAAACAAGGAAATAGATATATGCATGTATGTGACCAACGAGGTATCAAGCCAACAAATCAAGAAACATAATATCAAACAATATCATAAACATGAGAATAGTAAAGCTAAAGAACATTCCCATAGAGTGCGTTTTGTAAGTGCAAGTGAATTTACTTCTACCAAAGTCAGGCTCGCCACTAACAAGTGTCACTCCTAATGTGGCTTAGTGTTCTACGCCTAAATCGTAACGCATACAACCATGACTTAGTATTATCACTAAAATAAAGTGGTAATTATTAACATTAGTGTTAATGAAAAATCCCCATCATTTTAAGCATTCATAATGAACTATTCATAACTTCTAACTGAAACCCAATTTTAGTTTATCTAAGGATCGTTAGAAAGATCTTTCCCTCATCTTTCTAAGGTACATTATGCATCTTGATCGGGAATTACACTGACCCAAATTGTCCATCGTAAGGGACAGCTTAGACTATAGGACACTAATCAACTTCAAACTTGATTAACCTAATTGGTCTAGGGTCAACCGAACTTCTTTAGCATTACTATCTTGACTTGACTAAAACCCAAGTTGGGTTTAAAATAAACAAACTCAATCCATTTGAATTAAACAACTCTCTTATCTAAATCCTCAAAGTTATTGATTTTAAACCCTCAACCACAACCCGATCTATTAATCAAGTCAACAATGACTCCAATGAATCAATACAGTAGAGCCACACCAACCACATTCTTATCATATATTCAAGCATACATTCCAAACTAATCTAATCAATACTATCCTCATCCTCCTAAGTCCCAATCGAAAATGCATGCTCACCTAACCTACAAACTAAACAACAAGGATTACTATCCAAAACAATTAGAATCCTTTCCAAAATGAAGGTCCAACTAACCACTTCATTGCCAAGCTTTTAGTAGTATGGCCTATGATGCAAGGGGACAAGATATCCTAATTGTAAACCCATTAGTGCTTCCAACATACTTGTACCTACGCCCAACATGGTTAAAATTCCTCACCTAACTCCCCATTATTCAACCCATGTATTCTTCAAACCATTACCCTCTTTCTCCTTCATTCTCATGGGTATCTACAAGTACATACTTTAGCTTGTTAGACAGCCTTCCTTGAAGTATGCACACATTACAAACTACCCCTAAATCGGTGATGTTTATACCTTCTTCTTCCCTATCTTCTCTGCTCACCCACTACCGCACACACAAGCACAAGCCTTAAGGATTGTTTAGTCCTCTATGGATCATGCATGCGCGTCCAGTAATCACAAACCACTACTAATGCACCAACTCAAACCCTAACAATGCTCACTTTGAAGGGAACCCATGCACAACATTCATACATGCCTATCAAACCACTAATGAGCACTTAACTCCTAAACACAGCATTGTACCTCATTTATATATGTTCCTATCCTCCACCAGTGTTTCCCTTAACACTTACAAGAGTGTATCATCTCATCTCATGGCTACAACTATTCATGCATTCATTTTCCAATTCACAATAGATCTACTTAGGCTTAGTGTGCTTAACGATGTGCAGCAGCTTTCTACGCTCTCGAAAACTTCTCCGATAAAGGGTTGTACTAGTTTATCATCTTTGGTGGCGGTTCGGCCACCCGATAGCTTTATCGGCACACAACCGGTCAGAGGAGTGATTTGCTTAATTACAAGAGTCTCAGAGGGTAAGGACTAAGCAGTAACTGCTGTCTGGTGCACTTCGATCTTCTCCGTTGGTGGGCGGCGTAGGGAGAACAAGTTCTACTCTCGCCATAGTGAGGAAAGGATGAGGCGGGGTTAGGGTTTCTTGCAATCGCTTTCCATTCTTATAAGAAGCGGCGGCCAGAGGGTGGAAGTGATCACGATCCCCCTGATTGAGAAGCGGCTCGCGAGATCATCGAATGAGGAGCTGGCGCTCGTTTCCTTCCTTTATCTTCATGCGTTTTAATTCAAAAGCAATCCAAGTTCATCTGTTTGATTCTATTCCCTATCCCAACCATTAGATTTCATAACTTTCTCCACATAATAGCTCAAATTTTTACCTTCTCCAACTACAAGACTTTTGAATGGTTTTAAATGGTCAATTTCATTTCCCATGCTAACCACACATACACATGGAGACCCTCCGTTCCATTCATGATTCATCTAAATAAAATAAAAAAAAACTAGAAGCCTTCATGGCTAAGATAGTAACTTCTCAAAAGATTCCCTTTAACCCTTTGACCATGAAAAGCCTTGGTTTCTTAATATATGATATAATATTGTTCAATTTAGAGTCTTGTTATACCACTATTTCCACTTTAAACATTAATCCTCCAAATCCTTCCATTTTACAACTCAGGCATAATCACATGATTCTACATGTGAGGTTAGGCCTTTTTGCAATAAAACCCAAGGTTTAATAAGCTTCCAAATAGGTCCTTGTTTTGTTTTACTTGTGAGATATAAAATTATTATTGTTATTATTTATTTTTTGATTTTCTTATTTTATTATTATTATTTTTATCTACACCCTCACCTATCCAAAATTGATGCTCAGGTCCCTCTCCAACTAATCTTATGAGAGGATAAAATTGCAATTCCATCCTCACTCTTGTTTATTATTAAAAGTAGTAAGAAGGGATCAACTTGACTAATTTAAATAGTAATTTAGGGACTAAATTAGGGATTTTATTAACCCTTAAATTAAGCCGATTTTACATTTTGCATGTTATTGTCAAAACATTTAAGTTACGAGCTACAATGGATCAATAAATGATCTTATACATTATAGACAAGTTCCTCAAAGTTTTATAGTCAAAACATGGCTTTTTGAGTAGCATGCGGGCCCCTACGGACTCATATGCTACAGTAACTTCAGCTACTACAATGATTTAAGTCCTACATATGGTGTCATCTAAGCTGTCCAAAAGACAATAAGTATAAGGCGCCCCTACACGCGGCCTATATGGGTCGTACGAATCGAGGAAACGAAATTTGTGGAAATTCAAGAAGGCCATATTGGCTTGTATGAGCCCGTATGGATGCCTAATAAGTGTTCAACTAAGTATAATTTCATACCATATTAATGTATGTTTAGCAAGTGATTTTGATGAAATTTTAGCGCGTTGGTACTTAATAAGTGTTGATTTTGATGAACAGGGCATAATAGCAATACACCGGGAGAAAGGGAGCTTTTAAGGAGAAATTGAAACCAAAATGAAGCAACTTTGAAGAAGGTACAACCTTATACCGCCTTCCATATGGCCTGTATTAACCTGGGAATCGAAATGGTCTTTGCATTAAGCCTCCTGAGACCGTGTATAACCCGTATGGACCAACCTACAAGCTATATGAGGTGCTATACGGTCTGATATATGGCCATATGAATCGACTCAGATTCTATATGGACCAATTCAAGATACACACCCATATATATGAATGCCCAGATGTGTCATCCTCCCTTGTGTACTACTTAACCCAAAGGGGGCGTAAATGTAAAGGGCACTCCAAAACCTTAGGTGAAAGTATAAGTACGAATGATTAGGACTTTGGAGAGGGAGAACCAGCTTGGACGAGATGTTAGACCTTGGATTAGGGATTGGGAACCCCAGCGCTCAATCTTGGAGAGTGAGAAGGACAAAGCATGAAGAGGAAGTCAATAAAGCCACCAATAGTGTACGTAACAGTACTTCTCATTATGATCCTTTTGACCTGTAATCTCTTTGTTTTAGATTGTTGTTCTCCATTCATGGTTAACTAATTTTGTATATACTTGGGTATGATGAACCCTTGGATTATGTATTAATGAGATGTTGATTTCTATGTTTGAATGAATCGTTTAGCTTTGTGAGTCGATTGGATGTTTTCATTGTTATGTTAGTATCTCTATGTCAAGTAGAGCCCAGAGAGATTATCAGAAGTTCATGTGGGGAAGAAGCTTAGCTCCTTCCCGTGTATAGACCGACTCCAATAGAGGAGATTGTGAGTATACCTAGAGCATGGGTACCAAGGAGTGCTGCATCCCTTAATATGACTTACTCTTGCAATCTTTCCAAGATATAGGTTCCCTATATTGTAATGCAATTGATGGAATTAGGTATTGATCGCCTCGAGATAGGGATTTAGTAGACTTTAGGAACCCTTTTCCCAAACCTAACCAATCATCAACATAGAAATCTCCATGTATCCTATAGAGTAAAATCCAAGGGGGATTCATTACCCAATTATCCCTTTCTCATGATTGATTGTCATCAAGGTTAACTCCCGTCTCCATAGCTAGAGTTATTAATTTCTCCAATTTAGATTTAGTTCACAAACACCCATCTTTGGATCGACTAGATAATAGATGAGTAGTTATTACTAGTACTTCCTTTTGCCCGAGGATCAATACCCGACTTTTTCGTAGTCCACTCTATTACTTAATACGACCCGTGCACTTATGGATTTTACGCATCAAGTTTTTGGCCTTGTCGTGGAACTAGGGATTACTAGGAAAGCTAGGAATTTATTATTTTAGTAATTTTATTTTCTTTCTTTATTTTTAATTTTTCTTTCTATTGATCTCTTTGATTCTAATCTTTCTCACTATACTAGGTATGCAGGAATTGATGCATGACCCGTAAAAACCAAGGGGCTTAATTGAAGGAGATAAAGTGAGATAGAGAGAACGCTATAACTGAGATTAAGAGAAGCGTAAGAGTTAATCCCATCAAGCTAGTGTTAAAATTAGAGAAGTACCTATTATGGCCGAAAGAAGGCAAACACTATCCGAATATGAGCGGTCTCATTACACCAAGGAGGAATTCAACATTCATTCTTTGAAAGTCAACATGAACAATTTCAATATAAAATCTTTGGAAGTACTACTGAATATGATACGTAATCTGCTCAATTTGATGGGAGACTAGATGAAGATCCCCATGCCCATATAAAAAAATTTGTTCAGATTTGCAATATGTTCAAGATCAACTGGGCCTTCGATGATGCTATTAGGTTGAGGCTTTTTCCATTCAGTTTGAGGGAGGGAGCCTATCGATCCCTCACTTTACTACCACGGGATCCATTCGCACTTGGGCCGAGATGCTAAACAAGTTCCTTGGTCATTACTTTCCACCTGGCAAGGCCGCGAAGCTTCGAGTGGATATTTCTATTTTCAAGCAAGATACAACGGTAATATTCTTTGAAGCCTATGAGTGATACAAAGATTTACTATGGCGTTGTCCTCAATATAGTCTTGACCTGTGTGCCAAAGTTCATACTTTCTACAATGGGTTAGACAACACCGCAAGGCAATTATTTGATGCTGCCATCGGTGGATCATTTGGAAATAAGTACCCGGAAGATGTCGAGAAGATATTTGAGGACATAGCTAGTAATGAAGCTCATTGGTCTACAATAGGAAAGCAAGTTAAAGCAGTTGGCTCATTGGACCCACACACACGGATGACTCTCTTGCCGAAATGTTAGAAGTGTTGACAAGAAAGATTGAGTTGCTTACATCTGATACTAGCTCAAGGCTGACTGTAGTCATGCTTTGCAACACTGTGGAGGAGGACAAAATATATCCAATTTCACCATTGCAAGCGTTGAAGTTGTACCCATGGAGCAAGTATAATATATTAGACATACACAAAACTGCCAGCTGGTTACTATAGACCATATCTCCCAAAATGGAACCACCCGGCACTATCTTATAGGAATCTACAAGCACGGTAATACCCCTAGGCCTCCAACCTATTCCAGAACCACAATAAGAAAGAAAACATACCATGGATTAGCTCTTATTTAAGTATATGCAAAACATTGACACAACAATCATAAATTTGTAAGCTATAGTCCAGAGTTTGGAGAATCATGTGGGGTAAATGACCAAGACTCTATCTAAGAGACCTCAAGGAAGCCTCTTGGGAAACACAAAAGAAAACCCCTAGGAGCAACTTAAGGCCATTACACTGAGAAGTGGAGTTGCTCGTTGTGAAGCCCCTAGTTGAGACCACCATTGAAGTTGAAGTAACTGAACCTGCGGGTAGTAGTTCTGAAGCGAAGTAAAAAGAAAAAGAGAAAGAGTTAGCACAACCGCCCATCCCTACCTATCAACCTCAAATTCCATATCCTCCAAATTAAAGAAGGATAAGAAGGATGCTCAATTTGCAAAGTTCACAAGCATGATAAAGTAGCTACACATTAACTTACCCTTCATGGAAGTCCTATCCCAAATGCCAAAGAAAGCAAAATTCATGAAGGAAATTCTATCCAACAAGAGGAAAATGGAGGATGTTGTTACAGCCAAAATGAATGCCCAATACTCTGCAGTTCTGCAAGAAAATGTACCTAAGAAACTGAAGGATCTGGGTAGTTTGTTGTCCCTTGTGTACTTGGTGAAGGGATTACGAAGAAAGCATTAGCAAACTCAGGAGCAAGCATTAATGTAATGCCATATAGGCTGTATGATTATACCTGAGGAGTAACGAGTAGACTACCGTCAGAGTAGAAGCCCGTGATAATCCTAAAGTTGCATTTTCATAAATCTACAAGTTCATATGGAGGCCCTTCCGCCTCAGATGCTAGGAAGTATGGCTGCTAAGTGCTACCATACGGGCTTATACGGCCGCCTATCAAACCATATGACCCCCACTATTTCTTTTCATACCGTGGCCCTTGAGGCATACTCTGGCTTATGGTACGTCCACATAGGGTCCCGTGCATACCCAACGGTGAAGTATACGGTCCCTCCATACTACTCGTATGTGCCTATATGGTATCTGGACAGCCATTTAAAGGTGAGGCGTTTCATATCGCATATCTTCACTTCTCTAAAAACGCCCTCACTGATTCCTCCTCTTCCCCATTCCAAATCCGGCGTTCCCCCAACCCGCACGACCCTCCTCCTTGCATTTGGGTAAGCATCTATCCTAGGTATGTGTTGATTTGAGTTGGTTTATTGACAAATCTCTATTTTCACATCTAGAAACCTAAGGCTTGCACTTGGATAATTTCTAGAGTGAGTGTACACATGTTTGCACCAAATCTAGGCCACAATACTAGGACTTGATTCATGTCTAGTATAGAGAATGAGGAAAGAGTATTATTAGCCCTCAAACAGGTTGTATGGCCCTTGTAGGCGTCTCAATGGCCTGACGTGTATGGCCCATATGATATCCCAATTAGTTCCCAACCAGGGCCATACGGCCTTCCCTATGGCCCATATGCGGTCCGTATGGAGCCTGTATGTGGTCCTTATAGAGCCCGTACACACGCAAGAGTTCACACTATTTCCATCTTCCTATCCTTTGAATGTACAAACATGCTTTCAAATTGTTTTGTAGACATGCCTAGGAAACTTTTGACAAGCTCGCCTAAGAGGCGCAAGGCAGGAGAGGGATCATCCTCCGGAGCACCTCGCCACCGAGGAGCATTTCTCCACTCTACCTAAGGCGCCTCGGTCATTTGGCCACACCTCAAGTGATCAACTAGAGGTTCCTGACGCTTAGGGATTGTTGACAAAGGGCTGAAGTTTATCTCGTGGGAGTCTCTGGGATCGAGTCTTCTCCATCAACCACGCAATCTTTCGATAGTACATATTGGAGGTGTTCAACATGTTTTGAGGCTGATCGTAACACGGTATCCTAGCAACGCCTCAGTGCCATCACCTTTCAGCTCTATGGTGAGACCTGACATATGACCTACACACAGCTTGCACTATACATGGTATTCTACTATATAGACTTTATCTCTTTCCCCCAGTACGGCGAGCTACTCACCGCCTTCCAGGAGCACATTATTTCCTTTACCTACTACTGGTTGTTGCTTGGTGGGCGCCGTGACAACCAAAAAGCGTCATTGATGATCGACCTAGTGCACCGTTACATTCATGCTTTGATCAGCTGGTCGATCATTGGTAGAGACGATAGCATGGGAGTGGTTACCGTCACCGACCGCTTCCTTCTCTATAGCATCCTAGAGCGAGTGCCCATCCACCTGGGATATGTACTCGCTGATTACCTGGCACATCACCCAACTGATCACTAGGATGGATATCGAGCAGAGGACGGAGGGTATACAGCAGCTACATATCACCACACCCCTCGGGATGAACACCCTTGTCCAGATAGGGTTGGTCTATCGTTTCACCTACACCCTAGTCACCAGAGTCCAAGAGCTCAGATAGTTGTTCACGTAGAAGTCTCTAGCCTTGCTCAATGCTCTTAGTGGAGATTTCATTAGCTTGCTCATCTTGCTTGTTCCCTTGCTCATGATCTATCTTCAAAACTTGATCTTATATATCTATCTATCTATTTGAAGAAAGATGAAAGGGTACTAATAGAACTAATTAAAAGGTGATGTATATATATATTAGGGTTTATGAAGATGAGAAAGGGGACATGAGGAACATGAGTATGAAGGAGGAAGGTGGGATGAAGAGAAGGGTTTAATATATAGAATAAGAGAACTTGAAGAATGAGTTGATATTTTTGAGTTAGTGTTTGGTTGTTTTCAATGGTGGCTTTATGTGTATGTATGCATCCATGTGTGTATATGAGCATACGATGAATTAGATATATAATTAAAAGAGAAAGAGAGTCCATTTGGACTCTTATAGTTTTTTAGGGTTAGTTTAAGAGTAGAAAGGATAAGGACGATGAGAGCTGGCTAAGTTTGAAAACAATGTGGGACCCATGTTCTTAAGATCAATCAAAACTATGGGTGTTGTTGTTGTTTGGTGTTTACTCCAGAGCTAGAGACATGCGGAACACGCATCAACTTCTTAGCGGCTTGTCGCTTATATTGCCAAAAAAATTTGTTGCCTGATCCTTCAAGCTAGCTGGTACAAGGGGAAAAACGTTTTCCAAGTGCACTGTGTGGGCATTCTTCCTATAAAATTTAATCATAAAAATTATTTCTTAACCACCAATACAATAGTTTTATTGAGTTGAATTTGACTTAGCCTACTACTATTTGAGCTCAGCTCATTTAGTAAACAAACCAAATGTTATTACTCGAGTTTGGCTTATTTGTTAACCAAATGAGATTGAGAAAGATAAAACTAGAGTTGTTGTAGTTGTATTGTTTGGCCATACAAATTATATTGAAGTTGTTTCTGTGGATGCTAGAGATAATCTCATGAACATAATATTCCTCTATATTGAGTTATTATTTTAGACTATAATGTTTATTTGTATAAAGATTTTGTAGATTTACTCCTGTTGATGTTCTAAACTAGGCAGGACCTCGGGATCCATTTTCAAGATAGAGTTCAACTGAGAAAGATGAGTGTTGAGGTAGTAAGAGTTGGGAGGGCATAGTAAGAGTTGGGAGGGCGGGCTTTCCGATGACTTTCGTCGTTGGACGGAGGTAGAGACCAGGATAGTGCTACCAGCTGGGGTCCCTCTCGGCCAGCAAAAAAGAAGCCCAGGGCTTCTTCCCCCCAGACCCTTCGACGCTCAAGTTAGTTAGGTAGAGAGGATACGAAGAGAAGAAGAAGATGGTAATATCGGTGAAGAAGAACTGCACTCTCATGGAGGGATTGAGAGCCCCTTATACCTTGCATGTCGCTATCCAAACCGCCGTGCATCTCCGATGCGCCCCTGTGCTTGTCCTCGCGACATGCCCGAGTGCGACGTCGGGGCGCACCTCCTTGC
Source organism: Dioscorea zingiberensis (assembly GCA_026586065.1). NCBI lineage: Eukaryota > Viridiplantae > Streptophyta > Magnoliopsida > Dioscoreales > Dioscoreaceae > Dioscorea > Dioscorea zingiberensis. The sequence goes on along the minus strand of CM048827.1, from coordinate 16,032,202 downwards.
CACACGCCGCCCCTGCCTTTTATGGCTAGGGCATACCTGTCTATCAAGGAGCAGGAGGTAGTAGGGGAACCCGTATGCACTTTCCTTCAAGTAGGTCAGTCCAATGTAGGGTTCTTTCCCCAATTTATGCCACGTGTAATGCTAGGTTTTACCCCTAACATTTGTCCCCCAGCTTATCAGGTCTGTGTGACCCCTTCTGGGGCCGGCCTAGTAAGTTAGGTCGCTAGCATGTAGGAAAAACTAGGGTAGCCAGGGTGCCTTTCTAACCTGGTAAAGAGGCCGGTTGTGTCCTACTCCAGGTGGAACCTGAGGACCACGGGCTCCTCCACTGGTTAGTTACTCCTAGTGACTTTCACATCCCTGTACTGACCATTATTTGGTACTTGATTATAACTTTCTTTAGATCAGGCATCTAGAAGGTTTCTTCATCGCTCATGGGTTATGACATAAGGGCTCGAGAAGCCTCGAAGCCTAAATCCTTATTAAGAGAACGAGGCGGGAGTAATAACGGGCATGCCTCCCAAGAGTCTCTAGGAAGGGTCGTTAGTGGTAGTGGCCCACGTGGCCTCCATCTGGGGGTCTTGCCCCATCATGGAGTGCGTGTTACGAGATCTCAATCACCCTGATGTGCTGAAGACTCTTCTCTTTCCCTGTTAAGTAAGCCCCTGCAGGTCCTTTTCTTTTTGTGCTACTTCTTCGTCGCCTCCGATGTTTTGGTCCATATCCCTCCCCTAAAACCGTCTCTCAAGATTCAAAATATGGTTATGGAACATGCTATCTCCCACAAGGACCCGGCTTCCTTTGCTAATGACATCACGTAGACCCAACTTGACGGCTAAGTAATGCGAAGCGCGAGTCCACCCCTTTGAATTTCGGCTTCACCATTTGGAATAACAAGTGTATGGTCCAGCCGCGGTGAGATCACGCATCTACTTAGAGCACCTCCCGTCAGGACTTCAATTTCCGATACTTGAGACTTTCTGGAAGATTTTCCGTATTTTCCAGATAAGCGTCGACCAAGTGCATCCGAATGGATTGAGGATCCTGTGTGCCCTTGTGATTCTTTTCAAGAAGCTGGGGATAGGGCTTACTCTAAATGAAAAGGAACCCATGATCCATATAGCAAAATTGGATTTACATGGCTTCTTGAGAGAGAGTACCCGTTCGTGGGCCCTCTTCCTTCAAAACTAAAAAGTTTCAAGCAAAGCCTTGTATAGTTTTTTACTCGGACCTCAAACAATCATTGCAAACTCATCGATAGTTTCTCAACTTGTTATGCAAACTCGCACTCTTTTTAGCCAACCTTCAAAGTTGTCTTCGCAGGATTCTCTTTTTGATACAATTCAAGAAGACTTGCATTACCTCAAACTCGCTCTTGATTCGTTCCATGTTGTTGTGAATTTGCGATAGTAACTGACCTTCTTCTTGTCTGGAGCTGGCACTCTTCAATGCTTTTCAGCCAGCCCTTCACCGATCTTGGTAACAACACCAACCAACAATACTTGTTCCATATCAATGCTCAGAAACAACAACTTTTTTCTGTTGAATTAGAACATAAATCCAACAGTAAAACTATGTTTGCAATGTAAATGAATTACCTTCTTTTTTGACACTGGATTGTCATGAATGGAATAAAAAAAGAATGAACTCTCAATGAACGATGAAAGATTAACTGGGACTTGTTCTTAAACATGCATTTGTTCCTCGTTGATCAAAATGTCAGACGAAGCTTTTTTTCTTATGGATCAACTACCTTTGACTTGATAGTTTTGTGTGTTTACCAAGAAATGACAAATGGAAAACATAGCTCAAGCTCATACTTACAACGACATTTAATCTTAAGCTACAATTATAAAGATGAATAAAGTTTTGTTCTTTCTAATAAGCGGATAGTAAAGTTTATATATAAACTTCATAGCTAAAGTTCTTTGTATATCTATTTGGGATTGTATGAATTTTTGAGAGGTTTCTATACCTCTTCATCTTACTTGTCTCTAGTAATAATTCTAGTTATGTTTTTGGTAAATTGCCCTCAAATTTTGGTTTTATCCCTCAATGCTTGTCATAGCTAAATACCTGTTGGTGATTTATGGTCTAATCTTTTAGCTAAATTGATATTAGTGATACATAACCTTTGTTAATCTGATGTAATAAATCTCATGCAAATATTTATGCATAATCAAAAAACAGATTGTTTTTTCCTTGGGATTAATGATGAAGCATTTAAGCATGCTTGGGTCAATCACAAATTCGGCAAGTGATCCATCAAATTGATTGTGGCTTTGTTTAATTGAAAAAAATGTGTACTTTGAATTTTTAGGTTGTGGTACAACCATGGAGACTTTAAACTTTTTTGAGTTTTTATTTTTTATTTCTAATGTTTAGGTGGTAGTAACCCAGTGATAGCTCTCGAATTAGAGCTATCCTACTATTTGTTGGGGAATTTAGAGTAAAAAACAAGAGTTTTTAATCGAATCAATTGTATCTTTACTCTAAAACTCAGTATCTGCTTGTATGAATCACCTGATATGCATTTTGTGATATTTTACACATGTTTGTGAAGATAAATACTAAAGTGAATGAGATTTGTTGAAACAGGTTTAACTGAGCATATCAAGGTTCAACATCGCGATGTCGAGGTTGTGACATCGCGATGTCTTGATGCACCTGCACGCTAAAATTCAAGGCTTATCAGATCGCGATGTTCTCTAGGACCATCGTGATGTCACATCATGATGTCATGAATATCCCATTGCGATGTCTTCAGCAAGCTGGGCGCGTTTGGAAGCTCAAATATCATATCGCGATGTTACTGGAAACATCGCGATGCCCACATCGCAATGTCGAGATTGCAACATCGCGATATCGACTGCTGAACTACAAAAGAGGAGTAAAGGCTAGGGTTGAAGGTATCTTAGTTGGGGTGCAGCTGAAAAGCGGAGCTAAGGTCCGTATGCATTTCCAAACTTTGAGCCGGAAAGTTTATCATTTATGAGGGAGATCTTCATTCCTTTGTTCTAAATGCTTTTAGATTTATCTATGGTGCATATGGATGTTTATTTAATAGCTTTCATTGTTGTTAATGTCTCTATGACAATGGGAGCTTAAACCCTTCATCTAGGGTTGTATGGGATGCTATGATTTGATATTAACTATCGTTGGATTGCTTTTACTTCATTGTATGGATGTGCCTTTGAATCTATTCTTTGTATCCCTATATTGTTGAAAGACATTGAGTATTCTCAACTCCAAGTCCTATGAGACATCTAGACTTGTGAGTAGAATAGAGGAATTGGGAGGACGGCGTGACACCGTTGTGACCTATCACTGAGACATCAAGGTAGGCACTTCCTCGGTAGTGATTAGTTGTTGTCCTATAATGTATCGATCGTACCATAGACATATGGACATCGGTGAGTGATCCTTAGACATAAGGTCTTGTATGATGCACCCTGAGTGCACAGAAGCACATATCTAATCACACATACACCCACTTCTATCTTCAATGACGTATAGCAATCCTTAGAGAAAAATCCTCTACAAATCTAGTATCCTCTACAACCCTAGGTCTTCCTTCCTAAAAGTTACCCCTTTTAAATCTCTCCCAAGTTACACACTAACTTACATTCAACAAAAGTTTACTCAAAACACACAATTTACATCAACACTCATAATACATTGATTTATCTAGTTTCTCGCTCACTTCTTCTAGTATAAGAATTCCTTCACCGCTCCTTTGGGATTTCACCCCTAAGACTCAACACCGGTTATTACTTATGCCATGTATGCTTGCGTGCGGAGGCTTGAGTGCTTACACTTGAGTCTTTGGGTAAACAAGTTTTTGGCGCCGTTGCCGGGGATTTGGTGGAAAATTTTCTTTTATATACAGCTAAACTAGTAAAATTTTTGTTCTTTGTAGTTATTTTCTTACAAAGTGTTGTTTGCAAGAGTTTGTGGTTCCATATTGTGTAGCAACTCACCAAAAGCCTTATTTCCCTTTCAGTGTATGAGTGAATCACCTGCGGTCCCTTTTGATCCAGAATTGAGAGGACGTTAAGGGAATTGGAGGAAGGAGAAGCGAAGCTCATCAAGGATCGGAAGTTCTTCGTGGTCTAACAACACCATGGATCAAGGAAGGGACAACCATCCGCTATATGAATACTCCATTCCTCCATCTGATGGTCATCAATCAAGCATAGTGAAGCCCACTATCCAGATTCCCATTTTGAGATCAAGAACTCCATGATTCAGATGCTTCAGAATGCAGGACAATTTTCGGGCATTCTGAATGAAGACCCCAACATCCACATTAGAAATTTTTTGGAAATTACCGATAATTTCAAAAGAGCTGGAATTTCTGAAGATGTTATCCGACTGAAGCTATTTCCCTTCTCAATTAGAGATACTGCCAAAGAGTGGTTGTATTCATTGCCCGGAGCCTCTATCAACACTTGGGAGGACTTGAGACAGAAATTCCTCCTTAGATTCTTTCCACCGGCTAAAACAGTGAAGATTAGAAATGAGCTTACCGGCTTTGCACAAAGGGAAGGAGAAACACTGTCCAAGGCAAGGGGTAGATTTAAGGGTCTGCAGAGGCTATGTCCACATCATGGGCTATCCAAATGGCACTTGGTCCCTTCTTTATATAATGGCATGGGAAGCAGTAATCGAGGCATTCTAGATGCGGCACGTGGCGCTGCTCACTATCAAACCGGCTGTGATGAATGTCATGACTACCGGAAACAAGAGGCCGCAAATAGTAGCCAATGGTAACCCAATGAGAGGGAACCTCAAAGGAAAGTTGCAAGCATTCAAGGAGAGACTTGAACACCCGATGTGCAAGCGAAATTATCTGGGTTAGAGTCAATGATTGAAGAAATGGCATCTATCATCAGTAGCATGTCAATGCAGTCAACCCACAGGACTCGACATATTTGGCCCCACCAATGGCCTTTGAGGAAGTTAATGTTATCGGCAACAATTTCAGGGGAAACTCCCTCAACTCTTCTTCGGACTGGATTCCTAGTTGGAAGACAAATGCCTCTTCAAGTTATCAAGGAGAACCCCGCTATGGCCAACCTGGCTACTTCAGTCAAAGTAGACTGTTGGAAAAGAAGCCCACTTTCGAAGAAAAGTTTGATCAATTCATGGACGAATGTCGAACCAACTTCCAGGCGCAAGGAAATGCCATTACAAATCTTGAGATGCAAATGGGGTAAATGGGAAATGAAATAAGATCCCGACCATCGGGAAGTTTACCAAGTGACACTGATAAGAATCAAAGAAATGAAGATCGTAAAAGGTAAAAGCCGTCCATGTTGAGGAGTGGAAAGTGCTTATCACATCCTAACTGAAAGTGGATTCTTTAGAGGCATTGGATGTGGATAAAGAGAAACCCCAATAGCCAAAGTTGAAGGAAAAAGAAGAGGGAGTCTCACCTTTGCCACCACCACCATTTCCACAACGGTTGAAGAACCACTCTTTCGGGATGCAGTATGAGCGATTTATGGAGAGATTTCGGCAACTTCATGTGACAATCCCTTTCTCCGAAGCCTTAGAGTATATGCCAAACTATGCCAAATTCATGAAGGAATTCTTGGCCAACAAGAAGAAAATTGGGCATGTGGGGTCTATTGTTGTGACTGATGAATGTAGTTTAGTTCTTCAAAAAAACCTTCCCCCGAAGTTGAAGGACCCTAGATGCTATCTACTTCTATGTCATATAGGAGGGGACTTTACTGGCTATGCTCTTTGTGATCTTGGGGCCAGTGTAAATCTTATGCCCCTCACTGTCTACAACAAATTGGGTTTGATAGATCTCCAAAATACAAGTCTTACATTGCAATTAGTCAATCGATCTATTGCCACTCCATGTGGAATAGTAGAAGATGTATTGGTCCGTATTGATGACTTCATTTATCCCACGGATTTTGTAGTCCTAGATTACGATGCTGATAAGGATGTGCCCATTATCTTCGGTCACCCCATTTTACTCACTGGAGGAGCAATGTTTGATTTGCCAAGAGGGGAGATCACCTTGAAGCATGAAGACAAGCAACAGGTGTTTAATGCTATCTCACCAGCTGAAGCGGGTCCATCTTTATTTACTCTAGATCTGATTGTACTGTATGAAGAAGGGAGTCGAAACCCAAAAGAGAAGAAATGGTTGATCCATGATTGTCTTACAATGGAACACCAAGAAGGACGGGAAGCAGCATTGGGGGATGAAACCGACAACCAAAGGGAAGCTAACCCTTCCCTTCTGCCTAGATGATACCTAGTCTTGAGTCTAGCTAAAGACTTTAAAATTAGCGCTGCTTGGGAGGCAACCCAAGAATGAGTATCTTTATCTTCATCGTAATTTGTTTTTTTTTTGTAGGCTATGAAGTTTACCCCCCCCCCCCTCCTCCCTCCCTCCTATGCTTTGTACTGCACTCAAGTTTGGGGAGCCCGAGCAAAGATAAATAATATGAGCACATGTAGATACATGCAACTTCCGTGATGTCCGATGAGCCCAACCACTGTGGGAGTATTCGATTAACCAACAAATTAACTTCTTTGCCCATCTTATTGCTTTCGCGCTCTTATCTATCATCGAGGACGATGATCATATTAAGTTGGGGGTGGAGAAGTCGATGCTCTAGCCGAAAAAAAATCTTTCTATGGGTGCATGTATTAAATCATACCGGCATTGCACATACTGTTCATAAATTGATCACTTAATCATTGACAGCATATGACATCATGAACATAGAGAAAGTGCACATTTCAAACAAGAGAAATGTTAATCACATTACACTGACCCTTGGAAATTTTATATGCATTCATGAATGACTGAAGCTTAATGATGAACTCTTAGGTGACACATATGCATTTGAGACTTGAATTAGGGTATAGAACTCATGGCGGCCAAGTAACACTCGAAACTTAGGGAAGTACGTAGAAATTGAGGGTACAGGTGAGCTCGCATTAAAGTGATTACTTTCTCAGGTTGAAAAGGAAGTAGGATCCTTTTCGGATGCCCTACCTTTAAATAAATAAATAAATAAATAAAAGGAAGTTCGAGTTCGAACTAATAAATCTTAATAAAGAAAGCACTATAAGATGTGAGCAATAGCCTGCCTCAAAAGTAAGGTTTTTCCGAGTGGAGAGTGGTGAAAATCTAGCTAGAAAGTTGTATGCGTCTAATTCTAGTCCCTCTTGCATGTGTGTATCTCTTTGTCCATCATGAAGCTTAAGCCATTTCATCTGAGAAATTCCTAAGCAAAGTGTAATTATTCTCTACGGAAATTCTCTTGTTTGATATGAGCAACTTATTACGTATGATGTCATCGTGCATTGAGGAACACAAGTATTAGTGATTAACATTAGCTAAATATAATGTTGAATGATTGTTTGACTGATATTAAATGTTCATTGCTTGAGGACAAGCAATAATTCAAGTTTGGGGGTGTGATAGCTCTCGAATTAGAGCTATCCTACTAGTATTTGTTGGGGAATTTAGAGTAAAAATGAAAGTTTTAATCGAATCAATTGTATCTTTACTCAAACTCAAAGATTCTGCTTGTATGAATGACCTAATATGCATTTTGTGATATTTTACACCTCGCTTGTGAAGATAAATACTAAAGTGAATGAGATTTGTTGCAAAAGTGTTTAACTGAAAGCATATTAAGGTTCAACATCGCGACATGTCGTAGGTTGTGACATCACATGTCTTGATGCACCCGCACGCTTAAAATTCAAGGCTTATCGATCGCTGATGTTCTCCGGGACCATTGCGATGTCACATCGCTGATGTCATGAATATCCCATCACATGTTTCAAAGAAGTCGGGCGCCGCTTGCAAGCTCAAATATCGATCGCTGGAGCAAGAGCAGAAACATCGCGATGCCCACATCGCTATGTCGACTGCTGAACTACAAAAGAGGAGTAAAGGCTAGGGTTGAAGGTATCTTAGTTGGGGTGCGGCTGAAAAGTGGACCTAAAGTCTGTATACATTTCCACCCCCTTGGAGTCGGAAAGTTTATCAATTAAAGGGGGGATCTTTGTTCCTTTGTTCTAAATGCTTTTAGATTTACTTGTAGTGCATATGGATGTTTATTTAATAGCTTTCAATGTTGTTAATGTCTCTATGACAATGGGAGCTTAAACCCTTCATCTAGGGTTGTATGGAATGCTATGATTTGATATTAACTATCGTTGGATTGCTTTTACTTCATTGTATGGATGTGCCTTTGAATCTATTCTTTGTATCCCTCAATTGTTGAAAGACATTGAGTATTCTCAACTCCAAGTCCTATGAGACATCTAGACTTGTGAGTAGAATAGAGGAATTGGGTGGACGACGTGACACCGTTGTGACCTATCACTGAGACATCAAGGTAGGCACTTCCTCGGTAGTGATTAGTTGTTGTCCTATAATGTATCGATCGCACTATAGACATATATGGACATCGGTGAGTGATCCTTAGACATAAGGTCTTGTATGATGCACCTCGAAAGTGCAATGTAAGCACATATCTAATCACACATACACCCACTTCTATCTTCAATGACGATAGCAATCCTTAGAGAAAAATCCTCTACAAATCTAGTATCCTCTACAACCCTAGGTCTTCCTTCCTAAAAGTTACCCCTTTAAATCTTCCTCAAGTTACACACTAACTCACATTCAACAAAAAGTTTACTCAAAACACACAATTTACATCAACACTCATAATACATTGATTTATCTAGTTTCTCGCTCACTTCTTCTAGTATAAGAATTCTTCATCGCTCCCTTGGGATTTCGACCGGTACTCACCTGCTATTACTTCATGCCAATGTGACGCCATATATGGAGGCTTGAGTGCTTGCACTGTCTTTGGGTAAACACCCAAAATTTCTAATTTCATGTAATATTGTCAACTAAAAACCTCAAGTGAATTTGAAATATGAATTTAAGTATTTAAATTTTTATTTTGTAGAGTATTTTTAAAAAAAGAAGCATTTCATGTTTTTTCTTTATATTTATTAACATAACATAATTTGTAAAGAAGAATAAATTTTTAATATTTTTGTTTAATGTTAATCTTAAAATTCTAAAGATAAAAATATATATGTTGGATATGCCCACAAAATATTTCATAAAAAAACTCAAATATTTTAAAAATAATACTATAAAAAACAAAGCAATTTACATATGTTAGAGTGAAAATCGGTTTTCATCCCAACTTCACTCTAACGGTTGAATTTATTTTGGGGTTAGGACTCAGAACAGTACGGAAATCAAGAGAAGAACCAAAATAGGGACGCAAGTTTTAACGTGTAAACCCACGAATCGGGGAAAACCTTGGGCCCTGTTAGAGAGGGCAGAATTCACTAATCTTTCTTAGTACAATTTAGGGAGTGAGACTGAAGTAGAAGAGTGTTCTGTGTGGCGGTCGTAATCGAGCGAAAATGAACCTGCCTGGCCTTTCGCCTCCTCTGGTCCTCTTAAAGTTTGGGAGGTGAAATCCCACCTTTCCTTCCCGAATCCGCGTTCTCGCCTTGGATTTCGGGATTCAGCCTCTTAATCCAATGTATATGATTGACCTTCCCCGCTTTTAATTGTAATCCACGCATTATGATCTTGGAGAGCTACGTGTTCTCGGGCTTGACCGCCGGATGCTTATGGGGAGAAAACTCAGGTTTGGGGGCCGGGCTTGGGACAAGGGAAGGGTGGGAAGGAGGTTGCCGAAGAGGAATCTTCCGAAGGAGATTGCCGAAGAGGAATCTTCCGAAGGAGTTTACCGAAGGAGGGTCCCCTGAAGGAGGTTATTGAAGGAGGCTCCTCTGAAGGAGGTTATCGAATTAGGGTCCCCACGAAGGAGTTTATCGAAGGAGGGTTCTCCGAAGGAAACTGTCGAAGGGGAACTTATCCTTCTAGGACTGACGAAGGAGGCTAGTAGAGGAGGAGCCCAAGTGATTCTCCGCGATTGGATGGGCGCCACGTGTCTTCCCACTTTTCTCCCTATTATCAGTCCCTCCTTAAGTATGGTCGCGGCGAGCCCAAGCAATAAGCGTATGATCTATGGTTATTGGTTCGCTCGGTAAGCTGACTATACAGTTGCCTATCCAACTGACACTGGGGGAGGTCCGGAGTGGTGTCCATTCGGCTCGTAGCAGCTGTACTGGGGCATTCCTTCCCAAAGCGTAGGCGAGTATTGTGGCGCTGGTTCGGAACGGCTATGCCGAAGCACTGTTATTGAACAATTCCCCACAAGTTTGGCGGGTGAGATAGGTTTCCTTCGGTCTAGTGTGGGGCCCCCAGGTAACATGAGTATTAACTACAGGGTGTACTTTAGTTATATGGGCACTCTAACAACCGCGACACCGGTCCGGGCGTGGGGGAGTTGGTGATGATGGGCATGCCTCCCGAAGGGACACGTGGTGGGCGCCGCTGGTTTGCGTAAGCTGTTACATTTGAATCAGCCGGATACCTAACTACCGCGATCGCTTCCCTTTCGACGCACTTATGTGTGAGTGCATCTAGGCCATCAATTCAGGTCTCGACCGTTCGGATATTATAGATAAATTCTGGCGGCTACTTTCAAACCCTAAGGAACCTTCTTCGTCCTTCTTCTTGCTGTTCCTCCCTATGTGCGCCTGGTGTATGAGCCCCGACCCAACTCTACGAATCCACACTTCTTTCCTCAATCATGGTATGGGACTTCCTCCCATCCAGATTCTTCGTCTAGAACTCTTTTTGATCCAAAGAGGGAGGCCCACACTTAGCCGTGATGCATACCCAAACACTTTGAGGGAGGGTGTCATTTACAACCTAGCTGTGGAGTACCTAATCACCGCGACGCACCCCTCATTCGCCTAAAAAATTCCCCGCCATCTAAGCGTGTATGTTCTCCCTCTATGGACCATGAACTCGCTGGGTCTATTACGTATGCGCGCTTGTAGTGTGCCTTACGCTTCCTTTTCCAAAACTCTTCCTAGATATCTTCGAGGAATTTGAGGTCTGCCCCTCCCAGCTAGCTCCTAACTCCTGGCGATGTCTTTGTGGGTTCTTCATCGTGTGTTTTCATTGTGGGATCGTGCCCACCCTCTCCTTGTTCAAAACCATCTTTGGATTAAGTAGGGAACGAGGCACTGACTGGTACTATTTTGGTGCTCAGTCGCAAGAAGGTTCCTCGGCAAGATGCCTTCTTCTATTAAGGAATGGAAGAGTAAGTTCTTTTTCGTGTCGAGGGATGCCGGCTTCGGGGTAAGGAACCGATGGGGGACCCCGAGGGTCCTCGAGTTGGACAACAAGCTGGCGCTGAGAAGGAATGCTTCGATAAGCTGCTGGAGCATCGTGATCTCTAAGTCGACACTTTTCTTACTCATAAAATCCTTTGGGACTGCGAGCTGCTTGAAGCTTTTTGTAGGGTTCGCCCAAATCTTTCCCTTCGGCTGTCCAGCAGTTGACTTGGCGTTAACCTTATTTTCTTTGTATCGGCAGGCGAGCCGATGGATATCGAGGCAATGGCTGGAGTCATTTTGTCCTCGTTGCATACCTGTGAGGCGAAGGAGAAGCGTTCGGCCAAGGAGCTCGGGCCGACGGCTATGAAGAGAAAAGAGCGGAAGAAGGCGAAGGTTTCTGCTGACAGGGGCGAGGAGGAACCTGATCCTCCACGGGCGAGGGAACCTGAGAACCCCACACCCTGGGCTTGGCAAGGCGCTGTTCTGCCGGCCAAGAGGGGCGTGGAGGTTGTCGAGGATGAAGGACAAGAATCCTCCCCCCCAAAGCGAAGGAAGCAGGTCTCCCCAAGTAAAGGACGGGGGGAGCCTCTAGCGCTGGTTTTCATTCTAGAGGAGGATGACCAACTCACCGTTCAGGATGCTGAGGGGCGGGCGGACGCCATTGTGCCCTATAACCCTCCTCCCAAGCTGAGGGGGATGCAAACGAAGCTGGCGGATATGCCCTCTGTTGCTGCCGCTGTTGCCGTGGAACCCGATCCTGATGCGGTCTCCTCCGTAGCAACTTTGGCTGAGGCCGAAGGGGACATGGAGGGGCGCAAGCCAAGCCTTCTCCCTGGGCCCCCCAACAGAAAGATAAGAAGGACTTGCTTGTCACAAGCCCCTCCGTCGCTTCAAGTTCGGAGAAGGGGAAGAGGGTGGTGATTAACTTGGTCGATAGGTTATTTTATCACGACCCCGTGGCAAATGTGATTCTCCTTGAGCCGCCGGACGGATGCGTCTGAATCCATCATTCAGCAGTTGTCTGACGAAGACATCGCTGATCACTTACGGTTAAATGTTGCTTCTATGAGTATTTGTCTCCATTCCTCGCCCGCTCTTGCATATTTTAAATGGAACTAATCAAGCTGCTAGTTTTGTAGGCCGCATATATTAGCGTAAGCCACGCCAGATTCTTGAGGAGAGGAATGGCACTCTGCACAAGTCCGTGGTCTTAAGGCTGATATCGAGGTGTATCCAAGTGTGGTTACAAGCAAGGCGTGAGAAGGAGAAGTAGAAGATTTCGCCTCCCTAGAGCTATCCACGCACAATGCCGTAAAAATGATGGATGCCAAGGAGAGTTGGAAGAGGAAGGGTGACGCACCTCTCTTAGCAAGTCCGTAAGCCTCCGCCGAGAGAGAGAGAGGAGGTAGAAAAACAAAGTGTGCTCAAGGATGCGCTACAGAAGTACGGAGAAACGGTGTGCCTTCCTACAAGGGCACTTTATCTAGGGCAAGTCGATAAAGTCTCTTCCGATCTGGCCACAGAGAAAGGGCTCACTGCCAGTTTGGAGCAGGCAAAGAGAGAATCTCTTCGAGCTTTGGAGGAGAAGGAGGGTCTCCTCACTTCCCCCTCGGCGAGAAGTCAACCGCTGAGGCTGAATTGGAGAAGGTCTCGGCGGAATTGACTTCCGACCAGGAGACTCTGAAGCTATGTCAATAGTAGATAGCTTATCCGAGACCTGCATCGAGACGGCAAATCTAAAAGGATGGGGGTTATGCTGCGGGGGTCAAGTTCGGTGCCAACGAAGGCTTTCGGGTCCTCCTGGAACTGGTGTGGAGGGGGCTTCCCTTGGACAACAACACATTGACCCTCAAATGAGGGCTAAAGATTTTGGCCGAGGAGGACTTCGATGCGGATTATAAGGAGGAGTCCTTCGAAGAAGACTCCCCCGAGGGAGACCTCGAGGTAGAGGTTGTTGAGTCTATGGGTGGGCTCTCTTCGGCAGCGGCCGCTGAAGGACCCCAAGCCGAGGGTCCCATTCCTCCCGCTGCTCCTGCGGATGCTCTGCCTCGGGTGAAGCTTAAGTCATTAGGATGAAGCTCCCATTTTGCATAGAGAGATATTTTGTAATGAACTTCATTTCAACTAAATATCAGATGTTCATCTTTTTCTGTTTTAATCGCTCGGACTTGATCTTATCTCTCTCCAAAGGTAAGTCCCACCCCGCCGCTAGTGGGTGAGGGAACGACTTGCTGAGCCGCTTTTCTGATCGTATGTGCCTTTAGTCGAAGGGACGTTCCCGAGGGACCTTCTGCGACATTCTTTGGGATCCTTCGCTTAGTTCCCGAATGAGGCGTGCCTTCGGTGTAGGAGAGGTGCCGATATGGCCTTCTCATTGGTACTCTTGGTGGCGTTAGGGTTGCTTCGGACCAGCCCTTGGAACGGATATGTCGTCGACCATGCGACCGTTTCGATCCCCGAAGCTCCATTTGGACTTGTGCCATAATCGCCCATTATGACGGGCCGCCGGTTCCAACGATCGCGATCCCTAAGATTAAGGCCTCTTCATTGCTCCCCGCATACCGGGCCTATAAATCAAGAGGGGGCTAAGTCTCCGGCAAGCCACTTGGTCTATTGCAGGTATGGATTGTTGGAGAAGTGCTCTAAAGACAATCACCTTTGGCACTTTATGTACAAATTTATTTATTTAATAAAAGGCTTCCTCATTATTTTGATGTTCATTACTATGAATATGATGTGAGATCTTAAATCTAATTAATGAAGCCCATGATACAACGCATAGCATGAAGGAAATTATGATATAGATCTTAACGTGGGATTCCTATCATGTGTAATTATGTACGTATCTAAATATCCCTAGTCGAAGGATCAATGAGACGGGACATCATTGATCTATCAAGATTCAGCATTACGTTATGCTCCTTGATCCGATCAAGCAGCTTGTTCTCACAAGTCGTAAGCATGAAGATGTTTTGAGTGAACATGTGGATGCTTGCTAAGGGTAGCAAGTTCATTGGATGACCTACCATGAGTCTTCACATGGTTATTCTATTAAAATGTCAGTGAAGATCTCATTGCAGCAATGGTGTAAATATCCTTAGACTTGAGGTACACAAGTTATCTTGGATATGAATCCTGTGCTTTGACGTCATTCCTACGTTTCCCTTCAGGGGTTACTTATAGGGTGTTGATTGGGTATAGCCTTGAAGTATTCGAAGGTTGGGTAGCCAATAGAGGATTTACCACTCCTAATAGAAGGAGAGTATACCTATGGCCACTTGTCGGGTCATTACTCAGGAATTTCTGGCCAGAGTAACTTGTCATGAAGATGGTCTTCGATGACATAAGTTTTGAGTAATAGATCCCATAAGACGAGGAACTAATACTTGGGCTAGATTTGACATAGTCACTTCTAGTGGAGTTGACACATAGGCCATACTCAACCAAGTTGGTATAAGATGGTAAAGGACAAATTGTACACTAACATTGGTCACCGAAAGGTTCCAAGTCGCAATTCACCGACTTTCCGGTCAATTGGGGGTCATGATGTATTGCTAGATGCCACTCATGATCTATTTGTAATCAATGGTTGATTATGAATGGCCAACATAACCGGGAACCTAATGGGTTACACACATAGAAGATATCAATGAGGTATAAAACGGGTTTTTAGGAATAGATCCTCAAACGAGAGAATTAAAAGGAAGAGAAAGATTGTAAGTCGAATTTGATTATAAGTCAAATTTGATTGTAAGTTGAATTTGATTATAAGACAAATTTGATTATATGTCGAATTTGATTATAAGTCAAATTTGCTTGGGAGTCGAATTTGATTATATGTCAAATTTGATTTGATTGTTAGCCAAATTTGATTTGGGCTTCAATCAAAGTCTCAATCCGAAACAAACCCTAATCTAATTAGGGATGCCTATAAATATGTGATACTCTAGGCCATAAAGAAAAAACAACAACATAACTTCTTAGTAATTGATAGAGATCAATAGTCTTTTCTCTTCTCTCCCAAATCCTCTCAAGACCTTCCACCATAGCTAGCACCTTGCGTGGAAGATCAACCCGTTGCCTTTGAGGTTGCTTCTGCGGATCTTCGGATGGATCACTGTTAGAGACACTCCGTCTACGGACTGCTGTGGTTTACGCAACGTCTTCTCCGACTTAGAGAAAGGAATTCGGTACAGATTTCAAAAGGTACATACCCTTCAACTTTACTTGATTGTGTTTTTGATAAACGTAGGGAGATCCGTTTGGGCTAGGGTTTACAAAATTTTAATTTTTCCGTTGTGCCATATATATGATACATGCTTTTGATTTTCTACAAAACCCAACAGTGGTATCAGAACTACCTTATGTTTGTCAAAACCTTTTGCATGAAAACATGGTAGAATTGATAGATGGCATGATTAGGTTCTAAATTTGTATGTTATTCTTGAACACTTTCAATAATATGATTATTGAATTTGAAATATCATGTTTGGAACATGTTTTTGATTTCTGAATAACATACAAACAAGTTTGAAAAACTGTTTTCAAAGATTGAAACCCTGAAATTAGTTTTCTTTTGAAAAAAAAACCCCTAAAAATTGGTTTTCGAGTTTCTCTAATTCTTTCCAAAATTAATCTGATTAATTAAGAAATTCTAAAGGAAACTGAAATTTGATTTTTCATATATCTAAGATTTTGATTTTATGAGATATGATTTAATCAAATTTGGATTTTACTAAATTTGGATTTTATGACAATAGCATTAGAAATATGATTTCTAATTTTTGATTGTAATCTCATACATCTACCTAAGTTTGACTTAGTTAATCCTTATTTGACTTGAATTATCTATATATATTTGATATAATAATATATATTGCATGCTTAATTAAAAAATGATGGGACTAAATTAAGGTAATCCCTCAATTAATAATTAAAGCTAAAACGTCTTCTATTAATATGGTAAGAACCAAAGTCCTTCTTATAGATTTTGGTCGTTGAGTTAACCTGAGCCTACTTTACATTGGATATATTCTTGCCATTAAGATATGATCTCATGATTAATGGGTCGGCTTTAATCAGAAACATTGGTTTGTTGGGTAAACCCAAGGCTAATGTAGACAAAGACGATGTTGGGTAGTGTACATATGATGTACACGTACCAATGAGTTGACAACCCAATGATTAGTGCATACATTAATTAGTTGATAGCACAAGTTCGATAGTTACACACATATGATATGTGCAATTGATATGTGATACCTATCATTTGAACTAAGGTGACTTGTTGTGTAAACCCAAGGTCATTCTTAGGAATTTTGGATATTGAACCCACTAGGAGAACTTTCGAAGAGTTCTGTCGGATTGAAAGTAAGGGCTTATGGATTCGTAATAAAATATTGGGAGTAACAATGCTTAATATAAAAGTCCTTATATCATGCATTCATGTACTTTTCTCTAACATGCTCAATTTTACATCTTGGACATTAGAATCATGTCATCCTCTGTGAATTTGAGATTGATCCTTGAGACAAATAACTTGACTGGGCCCAATTTCTTGGACTGGCTAAGGAATGTGAGAATTGTTCTCAAATCCGAACGAATAGCCTATGTCCTTGATGAGGAGCTTCCTTCTCCTCCTGCTGAGGGTGCTTCTGAAGACCCATTGTTGGCTTATAAGAAGCACTTGGCCGACAAATGAAGTTAGTCGGTTGCATTATGCTAGCCTCTATGTCACCGAAAGTTACAAAAGCAAAGATGAGGCTATGGACGCCAGATACCATGGTCTACCATCCGAGGGAGCCAGTTTGATGAGCAAGCGAGAACCTAATGGTTCGAAAGCTCTCCAAGTTGCTCTTCCGCCCAAGATGCGTGAGGGGACATCCGCAAAGGCAACACTTACTAAAGATGTATGGCTATATTGAGAGGTTAGGATCACTAGGTTTTGTGATGGATCACGAATTGAGTTTAGACTTAATTCTACAAAGTTTGACTGACAGTTATGCACAATTTGTGCTAAACTATCAGATGAACCAGATTGCATCGACAATACCAGAGTTGATCAACCTACTCAAATCGGCAAAGCCTGCTGTTAAGAAAGAACAAAAGGCCGTGATGCTGGTGGACTCTTCTAAGGCCAAGGGCTCTAATAAGAAGAAGTCCTTAAAAGTCAAAGGGAAGGCCACGAAAAGAAAGTCAAAGAAGGCAGAACAAGCTGCCCCAAAAGGAGCCTGCCATCATTGCGGCAAAGAAGGCCATTGGAGAAGAAACTGCAAGGGTCGCTCGAGTCTCCTCAAGAAGAATAAGGCATCTGATGCCCCATCTACTTCAAGTATCTTCTTTATTGAGATAAATACTATTTCTTATAAAACATGGGTATTGGATACCGGATGTGGCTCACACATATGCACTGATATGCAGGGCCTAAAGAACAGTAGACAGTTGGTCAAGGGAGAGGCAAACCTGCGGGTTGGAAATGGAGCAAAAGTTGCTGCACTACTCGTAGGAACTTATGTATTGTCACTTCCAAGTGGACTAGTTTTAGAATTAGACAATTGCCTTTATGTTCCTAGTTTGATGAAGAACATTATTTCTATTTCTAGTTTGAATAAGAAAGGTTTTCATTTGACTTTTAGTAACAATTGTTGTTACATAATGTTGGATGGAGTTCTTTATGGTACCGGAATATTGTGCAATGGTATATACATATTAGATGTGTCTAGTTCTATACTCAATATTGAAAATAATAACAACCGAGTAAAACAAGATAATCAATTAACCTCCTATTTATGGAATTGTCGTCTTGGTCATATAAGTTTAGAAACGCATGACCGAAGTTGCTCAAGAGAGGCGACTTGGGGTCATTTGATTATGAATCATATGACACATGTGTATCGTGCTTAAAGGGTAAGATGACTAAGTCACCCTTTACGAAAAAGAGTGAACATGCAACAGACTTATTAGCCCTAATACATCCAGATATATGTAGGCCAATATCTATGTATGTTAGAGGTGGTTATGCTTACTTTATTACCTTTATTGATGATCATTCATGATATAGGTATGTGTATCTAATGAGATACAAATCTGAAGCCTTTGAAAGTTCAAAGAATTCATAAATGAAGTAGAGAAATAACTTGGTAGAAGTATTAAAACACTTAGATATGATCGAGGTGGTGAATACTTGAGCAAAAAGTTTCAAGATTATCTTAGGGATAATGGGATATTATCCCAATGGACTCCACCTTACACGCCACAACACAATGGTGTAGCAAAAAGTAGAAACCGAACCCTATTAGATATGGTGAGGTCAATGATGAGCCATGCAGAGCTTCCTAAATCGTTTTGGGTTATGCACTTACGACTGCTTATATCTTTTAAACAGAGTCCCGCCTACAAGGGGCTCTCAGTGCTACTCCATATGAGATGTGGACTAACAAGAAACCCTCACTATCTCACTTGAAGGTATGGGGTTGTCCAACTTACGTGAAGTGGATAATGTCAGATAAACTTGAGACTAAATCTAACAGGTGTCTATTTGTGGGATATCCAAAGGAAACCATGGGATATCAGTTTTACCACACTTTGGACAAAAGGTATTTGTTTTAAAGCATACTGTCTTCTTAGAGAAAGAGTTTCTCTTAATGGAAGATAATAGAAGCAAAATTGAGCTTGATGAAATTCGAGATGCTCAAATAGACACAGAGCATCTGCCTAACCAAGATCCACAACTAGTTACTCATACTGATGAAGTAACGGTTGTACCTTCTGATACACTAGAACTTCGTAGATCTAGTAAGATACGTATGGTTCCCGAGAGATATAGATTTCTCATGAGTGAAACCAATGACGTATTACTCATAGAGGATGAGGAACCTACTAATTACGAAGAAATACTGAAATATGATTATTGGAATTTGAAATATCATGTTTGGAACATGTTTTTGATTTCAGAATAACATACAAACAAGTTTGAAAACTGTTTTCAAAGATTGAAACCCTGAAATTAGTTTTCTTTTGAAAAAAAAAACCCCCTAAAAATCGATTTTCTAGTTTCTCTAATTCTTCCAAAATTAATCTGATTAATTAGGAAATTCTAAAGGAAACTGAAATTTGATTTTTCATATATCTAAGATTTGAATTTTATGAGATATGATTTAATCAAATTTGGATTTTACCAAATTTGGATTTTATCACAATAGCATTAGAAATAGGATTTCTAATTTTTGATTGTAATCTCATACATCTACCTAAGTTTGACTTAGTTAATCCTTATTTGACTTGAATTATCTATATATGATTGATATGATCATATACATTGCATGCTTACAATCCGATGAGACTAAATTCAAGCAATCCCTCAATTAAATATTAAAGCCACTCCCCGAGTCCAAGGACGGGTCGAACCGTCATTCCAGGATTTGCAGTCCGATACATTTCCATTATGTTACCTGGCCAAACCCGCCACCTCATGTGCCAAAGTCAAACGGTTGTTCTTCCTTCCCCGCTCCCTCTTTTGCCGTGGCGTGCTCCGCGCTCTATATGACCGGCGGCGGGTTACCAGAGAAGAGGGGATAACTTCTTTCTCCCTTGTCTTGCTCAATCTTCCTTTTATGATTGAAAGTTGCAAGCCACTCCACTACAGAGGCCAGATAGAAGGTGGCTTCTTCTAGATGTATGTTCAGGCGAAGAACATCTAGAAGCTAGCTCTTGTTTTTTTTTTTGTTGCAACCATGCCCATATAATCTAATTTAGCTGACCAAAGTAAATTCAAGTGGTCTTACAAAATAAAAAATGAGAGGATAGTAAGTAAGCTTAGAGTTCCATTCCAAGTGACATGCCTTTTCACTATTTCCAGAGAAAGGTTGCTCATCCAAATTCTCAAGTATCAATTGTTTATGCGGCAAAGGATGCACCTCAAAAATCTATCTTCGCCTCTCCTCCTTTCCTTGTCTCCATTCCGATTGATTTGCTTCTTCGCACAAGCGCTTTGGTTCACCCCTTTGTTGCATTTCATGTGATCCTACGCTTCAGGATGCCCGCTTTTCGTATAGCCTGGATCCGACGCTGATTTCGATTGAAATGAAATGTCACCTGTGTTTTGGTGGCCCATCCGTTAGTTTAGCTATCACCGCTGGAAGCCCCTATGGCTGTTCGGCCGCTGTGATCTCAAACTAACCCTACCAATTTTATTTTCCTTTCCTCGTATCTTTGTTTCTATCTATATATCGGCCTGCAAGTGTATAGATGTTCACCGTGGGAGATGGATGCTCCTTTACTTTAGGTATGCCTTCTCGGTTGCTTCTTCCCTTATCTCTGCCTTTTCCATCCAAAGCCTGCATCAAGGCCGTAAAATCTTCGTCTTCGATCTCTCTTCGCAACGCAATAAAGAAGTCTAACTCTTTCTCTCGGCTCATGTGGTCATTGATTCAGTCAAGGGCTCATAGTTCACTAGAAAGCCTACGCCCGTCCATTCCTTGATCACGCCCGCCCCTGCCTTTCATCTTGCCCTTGAAACGCAAGACTCCAACAAGATGTCCTAACGAATCCATAAGCCCTCACTTTGAATCCGAGAGAACCCTTTAAAAGTTCTCCTAGTGGGTTCGATATCCAAAATTCTCATGAATGACCTTGGGTTTACCCAACAAGCCACCTTAGATCAAATGGTAGGTATCACATACCAATTACACATATCATATGTGTGTAACTATCGAACTAGTGCTATCAACTAATTGATGTGTGCACTAATCATTGGGTTGTCAACTCATTGGCGCATGTACATCATATGTATGCTACCCAACATCGTCTTCATCTACATTAGCCTTGGGTTTACCCAACAAACCAATGTTTCTTATTAAAGTTTTACTCCATTAATCATGAGATCACATCTCAATAGCTAGAACATATCCAACGTAAAGTAAGGCTCGAGTTTACCCAACAACCCAAATCTCTAAGGACTCCGGTTCTTACCATATTAATGGAAGACGTTTAGCTTTAATATTTAATTGAGGGATTGCTTGAATTTAGTCTCATCAGATTTTAAGCATGCAATGTATATGATCATATCAATCATATATAGATAATTCAAGTCAAATAAGGATTAACTAAGTCAAACTTAGGTAGATGTATGAGATTACAATCAAAAATTAAACATCCTATTTCTAATGCTATTGTGATAAAATCCAAATTTAGTAAAATCCAAATTTGATTAAATCATATCCCATAAAATCCAAATTTGATTAGAATCATATCCCGATCAAATCCAAATTTGATTAAGATCATATCTCGATCAAATCCAAATCTTAGATATATGAAAAATCAAATTTCAGTTTCCTTTAGAATTTCCTAATTAATTAGATTAATTTTGGAAAGAATTAGAGAAACTAGAAAAACGATTTTTAGGGTTTTTTTAAAAAAGAAAACTAATTTCAGGGTTTCAATCTTTGAAAACAATTTTCGAACTTGTTTGTATGTTATTCTGAAATCAAAAACATGTTCCAAACATGATATTTCAAGTTCCAATAATCATATTATTGAAAGTGTTCAAGAATAACATACAAATTTAGAACCCTAATCATGCCATCTATTAATTCTACCATGTTTTTCATGCAAAAGGTTTTGACAAACATAAGATAGTTCTGATACCACTGTTGGGTTTTGTAGAAAATCAAAAACATGTATCATATACATGGCACAACGGAAAAATTAAAATTTTCTAAACCCTAGCCCAAACGGATCTCCCTACGTTTATCAAAACACAAGCAAGTAAAGTTGAAGGGCATGTACCTTTTGAAATCTGTACCAAATTCCTTTCTCTAAGTCGGACCGTAGACGGAGTGCCTCTAACGGTGATCTACGCGAAGATCCGCCGAAGCAACCTCAAAGGCGACGGGGTATGGATATCGACTTCCGTCCATCCTTCCGTCCATCCTTCCGGGGTTTGATGAAATCTGAAAGTCCCGTAGACGACCTCATACTTCCCCCGTTGTTTCCCGCATCTATGGAGCCCGAACGAGGATGGCTTAGGGGCCCCAACGGTCGTCAGTGGGATGTCACACTTGTCCTGGCCAAGGGCAGGCTGTGGTTGGGAAATGGGCTGTCGGACTTCCTCGTGGACCAACGTGTGTCTGCTGGGGAGCGTTTGGACTTTTTCCCTTACATCGATCAGACCCTAGAGGTTAAGATCTATGGACGGGATGGAGAATAAAGATGTTCGGCTACGACGTCCGTCCGGATGAGAGCCGAGCCCCATCTTCCTCCCCTTTCTATGGGTTTGATGTTTAAAGGGAGAAGGGATTATATTGGCTCCTTCTTAAATAAAACACCACAATTTTATCTATCTCATGCTCTCTCTTCTCCTCTTCTTTTTTTAGGCCTTGTTAAACGTTTCGCGAACTCTGGATGCTCTTCGGGTGAGAAAAGTCACTTTGCTTACTCAATCATCCGCCCCTTCACGCGGTTCGATCGTGAGTGTGGATGTTTAGACGTAGTAGGGTTCCCGTCGCCTCAAATTGGCGCCTCACGAATAATCCGCTCTCGGAAGGAGATACGCCTCTACGGCGTGCATGAGTTCGCGAGGGGCCTCCATAGATATCTCCTGAAGCATTATGATCGCGTGGAGTTTGTATTCGAGGAGGACATGCCTTCGGGCCGAGGCGGTGTTCACGAAGGGCTTTCGAAGATGTCCGCCGAAGCGCTGTGACCGTGTGAGGTTAGCATTCGAGGAGGACATGCCTTCGGGCCGATGTGACGTTCACGAAGGGCTTTCGAAGATGTCCCCCGAAGGGCTGTGAACGCATGGGGTCAGCATTCGAAGGGGACATGCCTTCGGGCCTAGGCGGCGTTCATGAAGGGCTTTCGAAGATGTCCCCTAAAGCGTTGTAACCGTGTGAGGTCAGCATTCGAGGGGGATATGCCTTCGGGCCAAGGCGGCATTCACGAAGGGCTTTCGAAGATAATAACATAATGAACAAAATATTTTATGGGCAAAGATTCGATTTTATTGATAGTACCTCATAAGATGTTCGTAGTGGTAGAGGCGCTTAAGTCTTTGTCCATTGACATTGGATAGTCGGTAGGTTCCTGGTTTTATAATTTCTTTAATGAGATAGGGCTCCTCCCAATTGGGGGTTAGTTTACCCGTTCGGCTCTTATTGCCTTGGAACTGGTTCGCTCGCAAGACCAGGTCGGTCAGCTAGAAGGCCACCTCCTTCACTCGGGAATTATAGAGACGTCGAATGCTCTGCTGATACGCTGTAGCTTTGATGCTAGCCCCATCCCTTCTTTCCTCGAGGAGGTCAAGTCCGGCTCAAAGTTGCTCTTCGTTCCTTGTTTGGTCAAACTCTTGCGTTCTCGGGGTGGGTACCAAGACTTCACTGAACACCGCCTGATGCCAAGGCGCAGGGCTAAGGGGTTTCATAGTGGGAGTTCGGTTCGTAGTTCGATAGGCCCACAAGGTACTTGGGATTTCTTCTACCCAGCTGGTACCATTCCGGAGGACTCGGGTCTTTAGGCTGTGGATGTGTATGCGGTTGGTGACCTCTGCTTGCCGATTCGCCTGGGGGTGAGTGACAGAGGTGAGCCTGGACTAAATCCCAAGGTTGTCATAGAAGGCCTTGAAGGCGGCGTTGTCAAACTGGCGGCTGTTATCTGTAATGAAGGCTACAGGGATGCCAAAACGGCATGTAACCGACTTCCATAGGAAACTCTGGCAGCTTCCCTCTGTGATGGATGATAGCAGCTCGGCCTCTACCCACTTGGTGAAGTAGTCGATCGCAATTATTAGGAATTTCTGCTGCCAAGTGGCTATGGGGAAGGAGCCGAGGATGTCCACTCCCACAGTAGCCAAGGGCCCTGACCGACGACGCTGAGAGCAACGTGAGTCGGGCGCCACCAGATGTTAGAGTGTCTTTGGATGTGCATCACATTTCTTGACAAATTCCTTGGCATCCTTGGCGAGGGTGGGCCAATAGTACTCTTGCCATAGTACCTTGTGGCTGAGAGCCTTTCCTCCGAGGTGATCCCCTGTTATACCCTCATGTATCTCACGAAGAACTTGGTTTGCCTCGGTAGGGTTAAGGCACCGAAGGAGGGGCAGAGTGTAGGACCTTTTGTATAGAATTCTGTCCACTACACTATACCCGGTCGCCCTGGTCTTTACTTGGTGTGCCTGCTTCGTGTCCGGAGGAAGTGTCCCATCCCGTAGATAAGTCAATATTGGGTCGATCCAGTTAGGCCCACCATCGATCTCCATCAACTCCGCTTCATGTCGGCAATCGATGGTCCTTGCCGCTAGATATTGCAGGTTGATTGGTTTGCCAATATCAACATCCGAGGAAGCCAGCTTTGATAGGAAATCAGTTTCTTGGTTTCCAGATCTAGGGATCTTAACGATGTGGAAATCCCGAAATGAGGAAGTTAACTTCTCCACCGTCGCTTTATACCTTACCATGTTATCTTCTTTGGCCTCGAGCTCCTCGGTTAGGTGACCCACCACCAGCTGGAAATCTGTGCGGGCTTGTAAGTCTTTCACTCCCAGTCTCCGGGCCAGCTGGAGTCCAGCTATAATGGTTTCGTACTCGGCTTCGTTATTTGTAGTTTTAAAACCGAGCTTCAAAATAGTCGACGTACTCCATCCCGAGAGAGAGTACAACAAGATCCCCGTTCCGGCACTGTCGGATGTTGTTGAACCATCTGTGTGGAGGGTCCACTTCGGGGAGGAAGGCTCCTCGGCTTCGGAGGGCCCTTCGGTTTGGGCGTCTTCTGAACCTGTCACAGTTGGCTCAATAATAAAATCAGCCAGTACCTGGGCTTTGATGGCGGTACGCAGCTGGTAAGTGATGTTATACTCCCCGAGCTGAATCACCCATTTTCGTCAGTCGCCCCGAAGTTTTCGGCCGATGGAGGACTTGCCGAAGAGGCTGGTTGGTGAGTACCGTGATTTTGTGAGCCTGGACATAGGGGCGGAGCTTCCTGGCTGAGACCACAAGAGCATATGCCAGCTTCTCAAGTGGGTGGTACCTTGACTCGGTGTCGGTGAGAACCTTACTTGTGTAGTAGACTGGCTTCTACAATCCCTTTTCTTCTTTCAGGAGTACAGAGCTGACCACCAAATCAGTAACTGCCAGGTAGACATAGAGCTCCTCTCCAGGCCTCGGCTTGGCTAACAAGGTTGAAGATTGGAGGGACTCCTTCAGTTAGGCGAGGGTCTTCTCCCATTCCTCCGACCATTCTAGCTTCCGTGCCTTTCTGATAAGTGTTCAAATGAGCATACTTATCACTTATACACATTTTTTCATATCAAATGAATTGATTTATAGCCTACTGGTACTTAAAATGCTTCATATTTTGTAATTAGGGCATATATAAGCAACCCCGACGTAGAGGAAGCATTTATCAACAAAACGAAGGACAAACGAAGAAATTTTGAAGAAAATAGAGGTTAAACGGCCTGGTAACGGCCATTCACACTTGGGCATAGGAGCAGACACCCAAGGAGATGAACGGCCTTGTGAACGGCCGTCCAACTGCCCGTTTAGAGCAACTTGTGAGCTGAACCGACTGATGAACCGCTAGTTGAACTGCCGGTTCAGAGCAACCTGTGAGCTGAACAGCCTGATGAACCGCCAGTTGAACTGCCGGTTCAGAGCAACCTGTGAGCTGAATGGACTGATGAACAGGCCGTTCACGAGGCCGTTCACCGTAACCATTGCAATTCCAATGGCCCAATCAAGGGTAATGTTGTAATTTCTTAAGTGAAACCCTAATACATGGGTATAAATAGTTAAGTAGGAGAGTTTAGAGAGAGGTTAGCTTGGGAGAGAAGCTAAAAGAGAGAGATTAGGGTTTGGGGGTCATCTCCCCCAAATCTTGAGAATAGATAACTATTGGAGTTGCAATCTTGGAGGTAATGGTGTTCTCTATTACCTTTTCATTAGTTTGTAAACTTTTCCATTTTGGTTTGAGTTCCCCATTGATGGGGAACTAATCTATTGGTACTTGGGTATGATGAACTTTTGGATTATGCATTAATTGGCAATGAATGTTTATGAGGATTTGTTGGTTTGTTCTTGAATGTTTGATGAATGTTTCGTATTGATTGTGATTTCATTATTAGAAATTACTTGAGTACATACAAGGGTTAGAGCGGACGCCTCCTTGTATTAGGAACCTACTTCATTAGAAAGTATTATGAGTATAACGAGGAATCGGGTACTAGAAGGGCGAACGACTCTTTCAAACTACTTCACCCCCATAATCCTTCCAAGATTTGAATTCCCTTGATCTTAAGACAATCCTAGGAGATTAGTTATCCAATCACTTTGGAAGAGGGATTGGATATAATTTAGGAATTCTTGGCACAAGAACTACTAACTTTGATTCATAAATATCCATGTTTATCTAAAGAATTGAAATCCAAAAGGGATTCATGCCCAAGTATCCTCTCTTGCTATTGATTTACCCGAATCAACTCTCGATTTTCAGTTGTTACTTTCAACCTTTTTAGTTCTTTAGTTTTGAAAACCAAAACCCCCCAATTTACCATTTAGACTAGGTTATTAAAGCTTGGTTTACACTTAGCAATCTCTATTCCCTGTGGTTCGACATCCGACTTCCCATAGTCCACTTTATTACTTGACCACGACCCGTATACTTGCGGAATCTACCTCATCAAGTTTTACTTATTATACGGGTATTGTTACACCCGACAGACTTGTTCCCAACTCACTGAGCTCTAGTAGCTCAGCCCCCTCTTCTTTGACATTGTGATTGCAGGCGTTAGACAGGAGACTATATAGAGGGTTTTCTGATCTCGAGTTAGTGGAGATGTCCTGTAGCTGGCTCTGACTCCTCATCTAGAAGTCTTGTTATCTTGATTATGTGTGTTATGAGACATTAAGCTTAAGACAATATTTATTTGGTGTTGTATTAAACCAGATTGAGTTGATGTTTTAATGTATTCAGTTTGCTTGTTAGTTTCCGCATATGTTAATTCTTTAGTTAATTAGTAGTTTACAGCCTTAGGTTTAGGGTTTATTCCCTAGACCTGGCTGGTATGACACCTAGGTCCTGAAAAGGATAAGGGTGTTACAAATATCATCCACACAAGCCTCTACATTCCTTCCAATTTGGTTTTTGAACACCTTGTTTACCAGTCTCTGGAAAGTTGCCCCTGCGTTTTTTAATCCGAAGCGCATAACTTTGTAACAGTAGGTCTCTCGGCTGGAGATGAAGGAAGTTTTTTCCTCGTCCGCCTCGACCATGCGGACTTGATTGTACCCCGAAAAAGCATCGAGGAAACTGAGCATTTCATATCCCGACATGAAGTTAACTAGACTATCTATATGAAACAGGGGTAGCAATCTTTGGGACAAGCTTTATTGAGATCAGTAAAATCAACACACATGCGTCACTTTCCTGTGGACTTCTTAACCAGTACAACATTTTATAAGCACTTCAGGTATTATACTTCTCTGATGAAATCAGCCTTCAGCAGCTTGTCACCTCCTCCTCGGCAGCCTTGAGTCGGTCTGGTGTGAAGTTCTTTCTTTTCTGCACCACCGGCTTGTGTTCCGGGTCCACGTTCAGGTGATGCTCCATAATTTCCTGTGGAACTCCCGGTATCTCGTCAGCTGACCACGCAAACACGTCTGAATTGGTCTTTAGGAAGGCGATCAGTTCCGCATGTAGCTCTGGGCCGAGCTCCGTCCCCAAACGGACAATGCGCTCAGGCTGGACTTCTTCGAGGGGCAAAGCCTTCAAGTCTTCAACAGGGGTGGGTCGGCGCGCCTCCCTCTTCTCGGCCTCTCCTTGAATTTCTTCGATTGTTAAGGCCTCAATAGCTTTGTCGCTTCCTTCCCTGCCTCGAAAGCATGGTCACAGAATATTGCCGCCAAGCGTTTGATCCCCTTTCACCTCTCCGCATCCGCATCGGCTCGGGAACTTCAACTTGGTGGCCCGTGGACGCATCTACCACCACCAAGAGGTTGTGGGAAGGCCTCCCTAGGATGGCGTTGTAACTTGAGGGACACCCGACCACTATGAAGTTGACTAGAGCGGTGGCCACCTGGGAGGGTTTCCAAGGGCCAAGGGGAGTGTGATCGCTCCTTCAGGCTGGAGGGGGTTGCTGTTGAACCCTACAAGTGGGGATTTCACGGGCTTCAGCTGTTCGGCCCCATATTGCATCTGCTTGAAGGCATCTGAGAAGATGATATCCACCGAGCTCCCGGTGTTGACCAAGACCCTAAAAATGCGGTAGATGCCAATCATCATAGAGATGACGAGGGCATCTTTAAGCTGCTGGTGTACACTTTGAAGTCCTCATTGGAGAAGCCGATGGTTGGGGACGGGCGAGTCCTTTTTGCGGAAGATGTGTCCTGCACCGTGCCTACCACTTGCGCATGATTCTTGCTGGAAGACGAGCTCTCTCCTCCGTATCCAGGTCCCCCAGCAATAAATTGAACAGGGATCTCTTCTTCAGGTGTCTGTCGCTGTCTTGACTAGGAGCCTCTCCTCGTTGGGCCTGTCACCAGATAGCGTCCGAGCCTTCCTTCTTGGACGAGATCCTCTATGGCATCCCTTAGTTCGAAGTAGTTCTGTGTCGTATGCCCTTTAGCTTGGTGGAAGGCACAGAACTCTTTGCTGTGTTACCTTCTGCCTGAATCCTTCATCGGGGGGGAGGGGGAAGGGGAGGGTTCAGGATGTTCTGGTCCCTGATAGGCATCAAAATATTCTCCCGAGAGGTATTGAGAAGAGTGTAATTATTATACCTGACTCGGGGCGCCCGATCTTCGGCCCGGGGGGGGGGCCTGTCTCGGCCCTTGTCGGCGTCTCTTCTTGCGGGGTCTCTCCTTGGGTCTCCCCGTCGAGGCTCCCGACGCTCCCTCCTCGGGGATTCCTGTCTTCTAATCCTCCTTTCCCATTGCATGGCTTCCTCCCTCTATCTTACCTTCATCTTCTCCGATGTGACAAACTACTCAGCCAGGTCGAGGAGCTCATTGAAGTCCGGGGGTGTCCTTCGAGAGAGCTCGTCCTTGAAAGGTCCATCACGAAGCCCTTCCACCACGGCTCCCACGACGAGGAATAAGTATTGGTGGGTTACCGTTGCCAGTTCGTCCTTGTAGCGCCCCAGCTAGTCCCTCAAGCTTTCTCCTTCCCTCTGCTTGCACCTGAGGAGTATCATTGGATTCCTCTTTGCTTTCCTGCTGTGGGTGAAGCGACGTGAGAAAAGACTGGTGAGTTGGTTGAAGCTGGCTATACTGCCGATCGAGAGGCTCTTGAAACATTCATAGGCGTTCCCGGTGAGGGTTTTTGAAAATGCCCGGCACAGGGTAGCTTCAGTATGATTGTTGACCATCATTTCCACACTATATGACTACAAGTGCTGCCTAGGGTCCGTGTTTCAGTCGTATAGGCGGATATGCGGTGTCTTGAAGCTATCCGGAAAGGGCACTTCCCATATCGCCCTGATGAAGGGAGTGGGTAAATTGGGTACAGTTCTCATGACCCTTTCTCTGTTTGTCATATGGTGCCGATCTCGACGTCCTCGCAAGGGGCGGCGCGTCGGTGATTCGCGCCGGGGGGAGTACCCTCGACAGCTGGATGGTGGGGAAATGGATTCTCGGCGGCGAGGGGACTTGCTGCTTCTCCGGGTCCGCTCCCTCGGCTCACGATCGTGTCGGTCTCGCCGTCGAGGGGAGTTCCTTCAGCCCTGTCTCCTGTGGGACTGGTGAGATCTGGAGCTGTCAGTGGAGGGGATTCTGCTCGAGCTCCTCCTGTTTGACCTCCACCGGCGCTTTGTTGTCAAGCGAGTGTCGGACCTTCCGCGGCTTTCAGGTGGATAGCAAGCCACCGACGGGGCCGTCACTTGAGATGTGTTACGCTCAACGACCTTCAGTACTCGAGTGAGCCGCTGGAGCCCCTCTTCCAATGCCTGGAACCTGCTCTCTTGTTGGTGGCTTCCACCACTAGGGCCTCGGGGTCCTGGCTCGGCAGAGAGTGGTGCTTGCTCCAGGATAGGCTGAGCTTCCTCCAATCCAGGGACTTCGTAAGAGCACCCTGCCTCTCCTTGCTTGTCCTGAAGGATCCTTTTCGATTTTCGGGTAGTCATGATGCTTTTTGTTCGATGTCCCCACGGACAGCACCAAACTGTTCTGGTGAAAATTGGTTTTGATCCCAACTTCACTCTAACGGTTGAATTTATTTTGGGGTTAGGACTCAGAACAGTACGGAAATCAAGAGAAGAACCAAAATAGGGACACAAGTTTTAACATGGAAACCCACGAATTGGGGAAAACCACAGGCCCTATCAGAGAGGGTAGAATTCACTAATCTTTCTTAGTACAATTTAGGGAGTGAGACTAAAGTAGAAGAGTGTTCTGTGTGGCAGTCGTAGTCGAGTGAAGATGAACCTGCCTGGCCCTTCGCCTCCTCCGGTCCTCTTTAAGTTTGGGAGGTGAAATCCCGCCTTTCCTTCCCGAATCCGCGTTCTCGCCTTGGATTCCGGGATTCAACCTCTCAATTCGCGATATGATTGACCTTCCTATTTTAATTGTAATCCACGTACTGTGATCTTGGAGAACCACGTGTCCTCGGTTTGACCGTCAGATGCTTGTGGGGAGAAAACTGTGCTTTTATGGCGGGGCTGGGCTCGGCCCAAAGAAAGGGTGGGAAGGAGGTTGCCGAAGAGGAATCTTCCGAAGGAGTTTACTGAAGGAGGGTCCCCCCGAAGGAGGGTTCTCCGAAGGAAACTGCCGAAGGGGAACTTACTCTTCTGGGACTGACGAAGGAGCCTGGTTGAGGAGGTGCCCCAAGTGACTCTCCGCAATTGGATGAGTGTCACGCGTCTTCCCACTATTCTCCCTAGCAACATATAATAATTCTAAAATGTTTACCTATAATTCAATTTACTGGTAAAGTAATTAAAAGTTAAAATACAGTAGAAATATAATTTCAGACAAGTGATTTCAACATTTTTTTTCACAACAAACGAAAATAAAGAAAGAAAATCTTATCCTACAACTACAGCTAAACACATCTGATAACATATTTTTGAAAGTTGAAAGACAACTGATAACATATTTTTGAACGACATTTATTAGGCATGCAAATAAGAGACTGTTACTTTCATGATGGAGGCTGAAAGAGGAGCAAAAGAAATTGGAAGTGGAGATTTAGAGAAGAGAACAAGTGAGCCGCGGCGTAGGAACAGCGCAGAGACGCACAGACCTTGGGCGCAGTGAGCCCAAAACATCCCCATGTCGAAGCTCCGACGGCTTCATCTCATCCGGCAGCTCCCCACGTAAAAACAGTGCAGAAGCAGTTGCGCCACCGCCAGCTCCAAAGCGTACAACCCGAGCTGCATCCTCAGGGCAGGACCGCCTCCCTGAACCGAAAGGGAGAAGCTCGAAAAGTTCCCTTTGAAGTCGATCCCTCGGCATCACCTCCAGGTGCGAACCTTGAAGGTTTAAAGGAGTTGGGATTTGTCCACGCAGGCAGGGTCACGGCCGATGGCGTAAGACGTTGATCATGACTTCGAGAGCGGACGGGGATGAAGTAGCCGGCGACCTCGCAGCCCCTACTGTCTCGTGGAGGGAGGAGAGGGATGGGTGGGTGGAGCCGAAGGGTTTCTTTAATGGCGCATTTTAGGTAGTGGAGCTTTTCAAGGTGTCGGTTTCGTGGACCTTGCGGTCCAGGCCGACGACTTCGGCGAGCTCTCTTGCTGCACTCGTGCCATATCTCTTCGCTGGGGCTGCGATCAGCCCGCCATGGTCCACTCGATTGCGGACGCCACGGTCTCCGTGCCACCGAACATGACATCCCGTGAAGAGAGTGGAAATAAAAGAAAGCGGTACATTAGATCTAACAACTATCTATCCGTGCAAGGTCGTGCAATAGAAAAGTTTTAAAAGATTATATGGTCCTAGTTTATTAACTTTAGACTAACCAATGTATGTTTCATCATATTTTCTCAGGACAATTCTAGGCCAAATTTTGATAATGGATTACGTGTCGTGTGGACAAACATAACTGAGTTTAATGACTGATGGTTGTTGAAGATGGCATCAATATAAATTGTTGAAATTTTTGTTTTTTTTTACAATGGCCATAAAGACCGTCAAGGAGGGGCCGCGCTTGCGACGCACGTGCAAGCGCCTTCCCCATCACCTTGTAAGGAGAGAGCCTCGAACCCGCGTCGCACCCGTGCAAACACGCAAATCGAGGCCAACGCCTTAACAAGGGAACCCGGTACTAATAGACCCGTGGGTCGTTGGTAAAAACATGTACAAACTTCTCCATCGATCATTTATATCTGCTATATTCTTTATATTTTAAAAGTAGACAGATAAGTTTGCCATTTACCAAGCATCATTAAGTAGATGTCAAACAAGAGCGAAAAAAATAAAAAGTACCTTCTAATCTTTCAAAACATTAAAAAATTAAGCTATTCAATTTTTTATTAATAATAGTAATAAAAAAAAAGTTTGCCTAACCAATGAGATTTAAGATTTCCAAGGGAATTGAAAGCTCTCAACATACTCTATTAATTGTAAGAAAAAATATATAAAAAATTGGGGAATAGATATAAAAGAAATTAAATTAAAACCTACAGAAGAGAAGAAGAATTGGGAAAAACAATACCATGATAATAGCTTTGATGTGATTACGAGTAAGTTTAAGTGAAGCCTGGAGATCATCGGCAGGCTCCTTAGCATTCCTTGTGGGCGACTCGTCAAGGAAGGCAAGCATATCATCAACCATATCCGTATCCCGGTGCCGTGGTCCTTACGGTTCTTCATGTGATCGCCAATGATCCCGCCAATAAAACTATCAAGCGAAACCCTAGCCTTCTTGAGCCTCTTGTTAATACCCCGCATGTCCAACCAGTGAAGCCAAGGGATGAAATCTCCAACGTTGAATGCGTAGAAGAGCTTGGAAAACTCACGAAGAATGAGTATGAACCGTCCTGTTCTCGGTGCGACCGCGACCAACGCGGCCCGGAAAGTAATGTTCTTGGTGAGGTTGAACACGAGCTCGCCCGATATTAACAGACGCGAGAGGGGTTCAGACGCAACCGATCGGAGAGTTCGGTCGACCTCGTCTCGGACGGAGGCCCATGACTCGCACGCTGCGGCTGAAAAGCTTCATGACACATAGCTTGCGATCTGGCGCCAGAACGGGCCGTTGTGGGCGAAGGCCATGTCGGCACGGCCGTAGGTGAGGTACTTGATGGCAATGGTGGCAGGCCGGTTGGCGAAGATGTTGTCATGAAGTGAAGGACTTGCCGGGCCATCTCCGGAGTGGAGACAGTCACGGCGTGTAGAAAGCCGAGACGGAGATGGAGAAGACCGCCGTACTTCTCGCTAGACGCATTAGTCCCGATGTGTGAGTTGATCCATCATCAGCATGTTTCCAAGTATAGGGTAACCCGGGGGACCTGGTGGAAGTGGGCGCTTTCTTCTTCTTTTCATTGTCATCAAGAGGAGAAGTGCAAGTGGGGTTAAGAAGAAGAAGAAGATGAAGAGCAAATGAGTCCATTATAGGAGATATTGTATCAAAGAAGAGAAGAAGAGTTTGTGTT
Organism: Dioscorea zingiberensis; assembly: GCA_026586065.1. Classification (NCBI taxonomy): domain Eukaryota; kingdom Viridiplantae; phylum Streptophyta; class Magnoliopsida; order Dioscoreales; family Dioscoreaceae; genus Dioscorea; species Dioscorea zingiberensis. The sequence continues at coordinate 15,998,406 of CM048827.1, read as the reverse complement.
TATACATATGGACAGGATATATGGAGATACGGAAGGAGGGGGGTAAGTTAGGGAGGTTTGCCACTTTTAGGAAACAAAGATATTTCGAGGCTGGTGGGGTGATTTTCTTAAATTGTTGTCATTTTCATGCTTTCCAAAGTCAGGGGACAATTGGTTATTTCCTTGCGTATCTCCATATATGGAAGTCTTTTATTTTAAAAATTTTGCACATCCTTATTTACATAACATCAACAAAAAAATATTTATTTAACCCTTGTTCAGAAGTAGATTGAAAGCAATTATAGGTATCTTGCAATCCTTTATATATATATATATATATATATATATATATATATATATACGGGAGTGATAATATAAGGCCGACCGGATTACTGTATAAGTAAGGTAGCCTCCCATTTGGTAAATTGCAAAGTGTTTTAAGTATTTCAAAATGTATGGATCGAAAGAACATCGAAAAATAAACTAGCATGTTAATTTTCATACAATTTGGGAACTTGCAGGGTCTTTATCTTAAATAATGAAAATTTATATAAATCTTATAGTTCAAAATTTCACCCTTTAAGACGAAGACCCTAAAAGTTTCCAAATTGTATGAAAATTAGCATGCTAGCTTATTTTTCGATGTTCTTTCTATCCAAACGGTTGGATTTTCTCAAAACACCGTGCAAATGGGCCAAAGTGAGGCGACCGCACTTGCACAATGATAAAGCCGGCCGCATAGTATCAGCCCCATATATATATATATTAGATAATTTATATAAACTATAAATATATATCTAAAATACAATTATGTATATATTATCTATAATATATTATATATTTATAATTATTATAGATATAATATATTATAGATAATATTTACATAATTGTAGATATATATTTATAGTTTATATAAATTATCTAATATTACATATATCGGTCTCATAATATCATCTATATATATATATATATATATATAGTCATCTTACTATAAGGCCTGCCGGATTACTATTCATATACGATCGCCTAATTTTGAGGCACTTCGAGAGTATTTTTTTCCAAATCCAACTGTATGGATGGAATAAACATCAAAAAATAAACTAGAAAGTCGATTTTCATACAATTTGGTGACCGTATGATCATTCATCTTAAAGGGTAAAATTTTAACCTCTTAAGATTTCTATAAAATTTCACCCTTCATGATGAATGATCTTACGGTCACAAGATTTTATGAAAATAAAGATGCTAGCTTATTTTTCGATGATCTTTCCAGCCATATAGTTGGATTTGAAAAAAAAAAATACTCTCAAAGCACCTCAAAATGAGGTAACCTTAAATAAATAGTAATTTGGTCGGCCTTATACTAACATTTCCATATCGGAACACTGTTCCGATAAGGTCGCCTCCCATTTTGGCCCTTGGAGCATGTTTTAAGGATTTCCAACCATATGGATGGAAATAACATCGAAAAATAAGCTAACATGTCAAATTTCATATAATTTGAGAACTTGTAGGGTCTTCATCTTAACGGGTGAAAATTTATAGAAATCTGACCTGTTCATAATTTCACCCATTAAGATGAAGACCCTACAAGTTCCCAAATTGTATGAAAATTGACATGCTAGTTTATTTTTCGATGTTCTTTCCATCAATAAGGTTGGATTTTCTCAAAACACTGTGCAACACAGTGCAAGTGGGTCAAATGGAGGCGACCACACTTGCACAGTGATAAGGCCGGCCGCATAGTATCAGGCCCGATATATATATATATATATACACAGTTATATAGTCCACCGTAACACTGTGCATTCCCGGTCGCGTCCCATATGGCTCCTTGGAGCATGTTTGAAGGATTTTCAACCGTACGGATGGGAAGATTATCGAAAAATAAGCTAGCATGTTCATTTTCATACAATTTGGTAACCGTTTAGTCCACTCACTTAATGGTTCTTATTTTATAGAAATTCGAACTGTACAAAATTTCAACCGTTAAGTGAAAGGACCAAACGGTAACCAAATTGTATGAAAATGGACACCCTAGCTTATTTTTCGATGATCTTCCCATCCGTACGGTTGGAAATCTTTCAACCATGCTCCAGGGGGCCAAATGGGACGCGAACGGGAATGCAAAGTGCATCTGGTCGACTGTATAATATCATTACTCTATATGTATGTATATATATATGTTGATGCCAAAAACTGGTCCACGTCACGTTTCGGTCACTGTTGCCTCGTGATCTGGTCTCAGCTCTTGACCAACAGTTAGAATTTATAGTTGATGTGGACGCTTACTTCTGCCTACGAACAGGGAGTGCGAAGAGAATCATAAAAACTCCGCTCGGAATTACTGGAATTACTCATCGGGCCGAGGCTTTGTAAAAAGGAGAGGGCGGTGATCGAATTGGGCCTTTACGCGGGATTGACTCCGATGCTTAAGTCAGAAAACTTGAATAGAGAATCTTAGTTTTAGGCAGTTTTTTGTGTGATGAGTTTTTTTCGGATCCCTTTTCTTCTATTAGCGCTCTCCTTTTATAGCACCTTAGAGGCGGTTCAGGAAAGGCGGTGGAGTAAGGCGGTGAGTTAGGTAAATATCTCTTAAGGCGGTAGGAAGGCGGTGGGAAGGCGGTAGGAAAATATCTGCCCACTGTAGCAAGTGGATAAGGCCCACTCACTGTAGAGGCGTTAGATGTTTCTCTATCTCTTTCTTTCTACCCTACGCCCTTTATGAGAGGGTTGTTACAATTCCGACGGACTTGTTCAAGCAGGATTGAATCCTTACGCTATTATTAGAAGCGGAATTTGTGCAAAGATGGTGATACTGCCATGTAGCCAAAGGAACAAGTGGTCCTTTAGCTTAACGTCACCTGTCTTCACCAAATATATCCTGGTAACACCTAGTCCCTCCCCAGTGTACTTGTTGAAAAATCTAAGTGAGGGGTGAGCTAAACGACGCTTCGCTTGGTTCGAGAACAAGTATCATTCTTAGTTGGCATGTCTATGTAGCGAGGCTCGTATACTGATCAGCTTGTACCTAAAGGTCACATGTTTTAATAGGCTGACCGGCGTTCATCATGTTATCTTCTCATTTGTTATCGCAGGTAGATTTTGGTTCCGTAATTCGCCTATAGTGTCGATGGGCTCTCCTATTTAAGGGCTTGTATGGATAGGGTGGTTTGACTAGAAAACTTTTGCACCCTTGTATTTTTGTATCATGGCTCAGCGCTTGTCTTGTTACAAGTTTTTCACTTTTTCTCAATGCTCTCGCCGTTTGCGAATTCCCAGTTCTTTTTATGAGCACCTATCGGAATTAAGGACTGGGGTAATCCACTTGGTAAGTCCAAATGGCTGTGTTTGGCCGTCTATTTTCTTTGATTGAGGGGGTAGGTGAAATGAGCATAGACGCCTTGAGGGTCAGGAAGCTTTTCATGTTGACCATGGTGTGGAGGCGGAGACCTCTTAGTTTTTCTTATGCGGGGGTATGCGCTTGAGGTTGATATGTTGAGGAGGCGACTCTTGTCGAGAGAGGTGGGTCCCCACCTCCGTCCTCGTCTTGAACCAAGCTCCCCAAAGAACGAGGATAGCGGCTACCGCGGAAGCCCGTGTATCTCCTCCTCGAAGTCTTATCCGAGCCGCATTCCTTGACGGGTCCGCTGGACGTTTAGTTAGGATAATCCGTTCGGAAATATAACTAGGATAATCCGTTCGGAAATATGTTTTAGAGTTTGTTATATCGCTTTATTTACATCCGCCATGTGTAATTTGAATAAATGACGTTTTGTCGTTTTGTTTTTAAATCCTTTGGCCTTTTATGGCTGGACTTTGTTGATGATCCTATGTTGGAGTGTGCGCTTTGTCTTTGTGCTGATGCATGTGCTCTGCCTTCCATGTGTCTGGCTCTACCTTCCATGTAACGCTTCTTGTTTTCTAAGGCGACACGTGTCTCCTTTACTATTTAGCATTTAAAGGGGATAGTGGCGCGACATGCGCGGCGTGTGCGCTTTGTCAACGTTATGATGGGGCGATGGGGCGTGATTTTCCATGTGTGCGGTAGCTTGATATTCTTGGCGTGGAGCCGTAATTTTGAATTGTTTTGAGGAGGTGTATGATGGTTGTTTGAACGGGTTGATTTGTGGGCCTTTGGTTCAAGGGTTGGTCGGAACACAACCCTAAGATCTAACGACCACGATTCATTGCTTTTTGTATATAAGGGGAACCGTCTGCAAAGAAAAAGATTGCTTGAAAATCGAGTCCTCTTCTCGATTTCCTCTTCTCCGTGAACTACGGTTTAGTGCTTTTTTCTTATCTTTTTCCTCCTCTAAGGTAATGGCTAGTGCTACTTCTTCTTCCTCTAGTTCTTCTCACTTGAGTCCTCGATTCCTTTTTCGTCCAACCTTACGGTTTTACATTTGTGATTCCGTGATCCGGGTGAACTTGGAAGCGTTCAGTTCGAGTTCGCGGGTTCATCCCGCCTCTAGGGCAACCTTGGGTAGAAGTGCGATACATTCATAAGTCTTCTTGGGTGGTCGGAGGTAGATAGCACGGTAACTAAGTATGAGATAAATCTCTCATTTGTTTGAGGTTAGGGTTCCTTGTTCTGGGAGAGGGGCAAGTTCTCCCAGGGAAGGGGAGATAGCCATCTATCAAGATGCGCTATTAGGTGGCCTTAGACTCCCTTTTTCTGATTTTGCTAAGGCAGTATTAGAGGAGTATCATTTGTGTCCTTCACAGTTGGCCCCGAATTCCTGGAGACTACTGAACGGCTTTGTTATCGTTTTCAAGCATTACGGAATAAATCCGACCGTCCGTTGGTTCCGTATGCTTTTTAGTCTATGTCTAGAGTCTAATGCCGATTGGTATTACTTCTCGTCTCGTCCTGGGAGGAAATTTTTAGGGAAGGTTCCTTCTTCCATTAAGCGATGGAAGAGCAAATTTTTCTTTGTCAAAAGTAAGTCCGAGTGGGATGTCCGAACAAAGTAGGAGGTTCCCCGAACTGACATCGCTTGTGAAGAAATGACGGGTGAAGAGGTGGGTCTTCTTAAGTCAATGACAGGGTTATCCAAAGTGTACATGGATGAGTTCTTGACAAAGGAAAACCTTGTTAAATGTCGTTTAATAGTGTCCGCCGGTAGGAATTATTCGTGTACCTTACTAGTCTGATTTTTAACTACAGTATCTAATTTTTTGACATTTGTTTTGTAGAAAATCCGATGGAGGACGAGGACCTGAGCTATGTTAAGGGTCTTTTGGCCTCTTTCGAGGGCGAAGTTCACCCGTCTTTGCCTCGCGGGCGGAAGAAGAAGGAGGTGGTACTTGGCCAAGGGGCTGATACCTCCAAGGAGGAAAGAAAGAAGAGGAAGAGAAAAGAGACGGGCTCTTCCAAAGAGGGGATTAAGAATGACCCCAGTGCAGGGTCCTCATGGGAGAGGAGGACCAAGAGGAAGAATTCCGAGGACGTATCAGGTCCCGGAATTGTAGAAGAACTAGTGGGGGAGCCTCAGGAAGAGGTTTGTGTGGAAGAAATCCGCCCGACGTTATCCCCAATTTCCGAGGGTCCTTCTTCCGGCCCGGTAGGAGGACATCCTTCCTTGAGAGGTGAGAATCTCTATTTTCTATAGGTATGTTTCACTTAGAACTTTTTAACTTAGGTTTTATTTTGCAAGGCGGAGCTAGGAGAAGCGGCCTTCGTGGGATAAATTAAGAGTGGCGGATTCCGTTTTAAAGGGATCTCGCTACTAAGCGAGAAGGAGTTATCTTCGAGGATACTCCTTTTCGTGGATGTCAAGTCTGTAAAGGATGTTTTAATGGCCATGCGGCCGGCTCTCTAAAAACTTCCGAAATTTTGTGCAGGGAAGAGGCCACTTACCAATTATTCCGTTCGGCCATCTTTGTTAAAATTTTGTTCTCATATTTCCCTTTATTTCTAAATTTGGTATATTTTTATGAGCGTTTTGTTATTTCGTAGACCGCACAATAGCGGATCGGGTTGGTGCTCTTTGTCAAGAAGATTTGGCCAAGATGGAAATGAATAGGGTAGATATCGCTTAGTTGAGCTCTAGGGTGGCGGCCTTGGAAGAGAAGGAGAAGAAACAGCATGACGCTATCCAGGCCCTTGAGCAAGACAAAGCCGAGCGGCTGCAACAACTATCTGCCCTGGAGAAGGAGAAGAACGATCTAGCGGCTCAGCTATCTATTTCCAAAGGTTCTCTTACATTGCCGAGGAGGGATATCAAAGGGTTACAAGATGAATCCGGCAGGTGAAGAAGGAACTCCAATCTACTCAAGAAGAGCGAGCCGCTGTTCGATGGGATCTAAAGCTAAAGGGCGTTGAGCTTACCGCCGTTCAAGCTGAGTTGGCGGAAATAAGGGGGGAGCGTGATACACTTAAGGCAGATTTGGCTTCCCGTTTGAAAGCTCCTAAGTCCGACTCGCAAGAAATTAAGGATTTAATGGAACGAGAGGACAATTTAGAGAAGGAGGTTGCCTGGCTTAGGGCGAAATTTAAAGATGGGGCCACTCGTATATATTCTGTGGTGCAACAAGTGGGCTATCATATTCCTCCTAAGGAGGTTTTGTCTATGGGGCTGGCTGGAGTTTTGAAGAAATTTACGGAGCTCAAAGAGCAACAAGTCATCAAGACTCTGAGGCTCTGTCTACTCCTTCGCCGCCGTCCTTGCTTCTAACCTTCTATCCAAGCTCCTTGAGCGGTGTCGCCTGAGGGCCCTAGCTCTTAGGATGTTCTTCTTTTATGAATGTTCTTGTAAATATTACATCACTTGGAATGTAATTTTATTCATATGAATGAAGCATAAACCTTTTTTTGATGAAGGTTTATTTCCGAGTGATGGTTATCCTTAACCATATAAGGAATTCATTTGAGAAGTATTTTCGGAAGTCTTTTGTAAACTTCTTCTTTCTTCCCTCTTCCCTTGACTTTGTAAGATGCTCCGTCACGAGTCCTTAGTCCAATCGCGGGACTTTAAGTTGTTGAATGAGGTACTCGTCTTCATAAATGAGATTGTTGCCTCATATTTCGATCTGGATTTTTGCCCCTTGCTTTTTGGATAAGAGTTGTCGTTCTATCCCTACAGGATAATTCCGACTCGTCTTCCAAGAATGGGAATTTCACCGCATTTTTGTAGGATGGGAATTTCACCGCATCTTAGTAAGATGGGAATTTCACCGCATCTTAATAGGATGGGAATTTCACCGCATCTTAATAGAAAAAAAAGACTTGAGCTTTATTCCGTGAATTTTAAGAAACAGCTACAGGATTTACTGATAGTAGCATCGTAGATGTTCAGCATGGAATGGACGCTTGAGTGTCTTTCCGTCCATATTTACTAGATAATGGGTGCTTGCTCGGACGATTCTTTGTATGACGTAAGGGCCTTCCCAGTTAGGAGTTAGCTAGCTTCCCTGCTCGGGCTTTTTATTTCCAAGAAACTCATTTTCCGTAGGACTAGATCACGATTTGGAAGAAGACTCTTTTACCCTTGTGTCATAGAACCTTTTTACTTTCTCGCATAGATGGGTACGCCCCTCGTTTCCACGGCTTCTCTCCGTTCTTCAAGTAGATCAAGTTCCGCCGGAGTTTTTCTCATTCTCTTACGAGGAGAAAGTTTCTTTTGTGTCCATAAAGGTAGGCATCCCTATTTCTGCCGGGGATGACGCATACCTGCCCCATAAGTGAGGGAGAATGGGGTCTCTCCAAAGAGGAGTTCTTGTTGTTGTCACTGTAGGCCCAAAGGGCGCTCGAATTTCTTCTACCCAGATTAGTCCTATTTCTGAATACCCGTGTTTCAGTGTTTGAAGTAGGGTGCGGTTTGTCACTTCTACTTGGCCGTTGGCTTGGGGATGTGTCACAGACGTTAATCTGGATTCAATTCCGAGCTCTGAGCAAAAGCTTTTGAAGGCTTTGTTATATCAAACCGTTGCCCATTATCGGAAATGAAGAAGCATCGGAATGCGAATCCATGTGAAATCAAGTTAGCCATAAGAATCACGGCGTGCTTTCTCCGTGATTTTGGCCAAGGGTTCGACTTCCACCCATTTGGTGAAGTAGTCAATGGCGACTATTAGAAACTTCATTTGCCTAATCAAGTGGGAACGACCCTAGGAGATCGACTCCCAGGATGGCAAATGGTCGAGGGCTAATGATGGGTGTAATTTGCTTGGATGGTCGCCTCTGAATCTTGGAATGCGGGCGTGCATCGCATTTCGGCGAATGCTATGCGTCTTGAGTTAGCGTTGGCCAAGAATAACCTTGTCGTAGGACTTTGTAACTTAAGGCTTTGCCCCTATGTGACCTCCTCAATGCCTTCGTGAATTTCTTGAAGGATATAACTAGCTTCACGTTGGGCGCAAAGCATCGCAAGAAGGGTTGCGTATAGGATCTTCTATATAGGTTCTCATCGATGATGGTGTCTTGGCGGATTTGTAAGAAATCCGATGCGGCCTCTGCTTTGTTGGGTGGTGCAGGTCCACCTTGTAGATAATTTCTGATTGGGTCCATCCAGCTTGACTCTTCGGCTGCACTTTGTACTTCCTCCTCTAATCCGTCGATGGTTTTTGTAGGAAGATATTGTAGGTTAAAGGAAGGCTCTGTGTCTCCGTTCGGTGCTGTGGCCTTTTGGACAGAAAGGCGTCGCCTTCTTCGGATTTTGCGTTAAAGCGGACTTTTTCAATTTGGAAGCGAGCAAAGTGTGGAACTATTTTCTTTACGGCTTTGCTTGGTATTTGACCATGTTTTCTTCCTTCGCTTCAAAGTTGCCCAAGGTGTGGCTTACTATTAGCTGTGAGTCGGAATATACGTGCAGGTCTTTGAATTCGAGCCCCGGGCCGGTGTAATCCTGCGATAAGGGCTTCATATTCGGCCTCATTGTTGGTTGCTTCGAATTGGAACTTGATGATGGCCGCTGATTTTCCACTTGGAAGGAGAGTAGAGGACGAACCCCGCCTCGCTTTCTTCCGTTCTTGATCCGTCAACATATAAGGTCCATGGGATGTTAGGGCTTTCTTGAACTTTGTGGCGAGGGGGTTAAGCCCACATTTCTTTGGGAAAGTTAATTCCTTGACGAAATACTGCCAAAGACTTGAGCCTTTATTGCCGTTCGGGGTTTGTAGGTGAGATCGAACTCGCCCAATTCTATCACCCGGCTTGGCTAGGCGTCCGGAGTTTTCGAGGTTTATGGAGAATGCGCTTTAGTGGTGATTAGTCAATACTATGATCTTGTGGGCTTGAAATGCGGCCTCAACCTCCGCAAGTGCGAGATGTGATAAGAGTAAAGGCCAACTTTTCAAGTGGTAGATATCTCGATTACGCGTGATCAAGTAAGGATTTTACTTGTGTAGTAGACATGTTTTTGGACTCCGTTATCTTCTCTTAGAAGAAGCTACTTGACCGACAGCGTGTGGGGCGACCGCCAAGTAAGCGTAGAGTTCTTCTCCCACTTTGTAGCTTAGCTAGTAGCCGAGGCTTACCGGAGATAGTCCTTAAGCCCACGAAAGGCTTTTTTCGTGATTCTTCCGTCCACTCCATTTTGGGTGCTTTTCTTAGGGCTTGGAAGAGTGGGAGATTTTCTCTCCGACTTTGGAGATAAATCTGGCCAGCGCATGAGGCCTTGGATTAAGCCATGAATTTCTTGAAGACTTTTGGGCGATCCCATGTCAAGAATAGCTCGATTTTATGCGGATTCGCTTCTATCCCTCTTTGTGTTAAAATAAATCCCGAGAATTTTCACGATGAACGCCTTAGAAAGAACATTTGTTCGGGTTTAACCGCATAGTATAAATCGAAGAGGCGAAAAGCCTCTTGTAAGTCGACAGTGTTCATTGGCCTTCGACTCTTTACTAAGATATCGTCCACATAGGCTTCAACATTTACGCCAATTTGCTCTCTGAAGATCGTATTTATAAGCCTCACGGAAGGTAGCTCCGGCATTTTTAGGCGAGCGGCATCACCTTATAGCGATGCGTTCCCGTGCTCATAATGAAGGACGCTTTTTCTTAGGTAAGCCTTTGGCCATTCGGATTTGGTTGTAACCCCGAGAAGGCATCCAGAAGCTCAACATCTCATGCCCCGTTGTCGAATCCACCAAACTATCAATTGTGGTAAGGGAAAGCGAATCTTTTCGGGCGAGCTTTGTTTAAGTCCGTGAAGTCAACGCACATCCTCCATTTTCCGGACGGCTTTTTACCGTGACCACATTGGCTAACCGATGCAGGTAGTATACCTCTCGGATAAACTTAGCTTTTAGGAGATTAGATACTTCTTCCCTCCATGACCTTACGCCTTTACAGTGCGAGAATTTCTCCTTTTACGCTTTGTGGGTTTAAGCGATTGATCGATGTTGAGGCGATGCTCGATGATATTACAGCTTACGCCCGGCATATCCTCACGAAGACCAAGCGAAGAGATCGGAATTTGCTCTCAATATTCTCATGAGATCTTCCATTTATTACTGCTTTGTCAAATCTGCCCCAATCCGATGCAGATGCGGTCCGCTCTAGTTGTGTCTAGGGGAACTGTTAGCAATTCTTCGACAGGTGTAGGTCGAAGCTCCTCATTTTCCCGTTCTGCCATTCTGCTGACTAACATGGCTTCTGAAACCTTTGTCTTGCTGCTGTTGAGAGTTTTCCCTTTGAGGGTTGAGACATAGCATTCTTGAGTGCAGGCTTGATCTCCTCTTATCTCTCACCGCCACTCTCGGTTGGGAATTTGAGGAGAAGGTGATAAGTGGAGATTCTGACTTTCAAGGTGTTGAGGGTTGGTGCACCAAGGATTACGTTGTAACTTGAAGCACAACGCGCACAACCAAGAAGTTTCTTGTCATCCGTTGATGACCTTGGCGAGTTCCCTATCAGAATCGCGGCAAAGGAGATCATTCCTTCCGGCTGTACTACCTCCTCAGGAGAACCCTACCAATGATGATTTCACCGAAGCAAGTCATCTGCGTCATATCTCATTCTTTGAAAGCACTCCAAAAGAGGATATCAACCGAACTTCCACCGTCTATCAAAACTCTTTTCATCCGGAAACTAGACACTTTGATAGCGACAACCAACGCGATCATCATGTGGGTGGCGAACTCACCGACGTCATTGTCATAGAAGATGATTGGAGCCGTGAGGTTGAGATCGTCTTCGGTGGCGTTTCTATTTCTGCGTGGTTCCCACCATTCGGGCGTAACTTTTCCGAGAGGCGGAACTTTCACCACCGCTACCGGGACCACCAGCGATAAATCCCACCATTTCTCCTTTTTTCTTCTTGAGGTTGTGAAATTTCAGTTCCCCTTGAATCTTAAGGTTGATGTATTGTTCCAATTGTCCTTTCGAGCGACATCTTCTATTGCGTTCATCAAGTGGGTACACTTTTACGTGTCATGTCCTCTGGATTGATGAAACCGGCAATACTTCTATCTTGTTCTTTTTGCTTGGCGTTTCTTGCGAGCTCGGCCTCGTCCGTAAGCTTTTGTTCTTTGATTTGCATAAGAATGTGGCTTCTGGTTTGATTCAGTGGGGTATGGTGATCATATCTGACAATTTTTCCTTCCTTAGAAGGCTCTCTGGGCTGTAGCGTATGTCGTTGGGGCCGTGCGGAGGTTTCCAGGCCTCTGTTTATGCCTTTGCCCTCTCTGTGCGATCCTTTTTCCTTTCGCGTATCCGGGGGCCTTCTGCTGACGCTATGGTGGGTTTTTTCCTTCTGGGTGTCCACAGGTCCACGTCTAGCCTCTTCTTCCCAACCCATATAAATTTCCTCGGAATTGATATACTTTTGGGCGTGGATCATAAGGGCGGGAATGGTTTTTGGTGGATCTAAGCGCCGTGGAAAATCGGAAGGGGGGAGTCTAATAACCCTTCCATTAGAAAAGTCACATGACCATACGCGTGGCGGGAGGTCATAGCTTAACGTTAATTTGTCCTCGTCTATGTAACGGCTTAAATAGGCCTGGAGCGTTTCTTTCCCTCGCTGCTTAATGCGCAAAAGGGTGGACGGGGTTTTCTTTTGCTTTGAGTAATTGGCAAAATAGGCTAGGAAGCGATCTGCTAAAATCTGAAAAGAAGTAATTGTACTAGATGGGAGATCGACAAACCAGTCTTGCGCTTTTCCCTCTAAGGTGGCGGGAAAAGCTCGGCACATGCGCGGCGTCTATGATTCCGGTGAGGAGCATTTTCGTAGAAAAGATTTCAGGTGTTGGGATGGATCGGTTTTGCCTTCATACGCGGTCATAACTGGCGGTCCGAAGCTATCCGGAACTTGCTCTCCCAATATTTCTTTGACAAAGGGTGAACACATACTGAGAACGTGTCGCTCGGACTTTCCGTTTTCTCGAGAGAGGTTCTGTCGTTGAGTCCTTCTATCAACTGTTTGAACAGATGGACTATTCCGTTCCGTCCTTGTCCGTTCGGTTCTTGTGGTGGCCTGCTGCCTGCGTCGAACGGAGGGAGGTTCTGAACTAGCGGAAAAGCGGTCCTTTCATTTTCTCTTTATGGAGTGCGAAGTTCTCGTTCTCCCTCGCTTTTCGAAATTATCAGTGGGCTTTGTTGGTATGTTTGGCGTTGGAACTTGTGTAGGAGGAGGCGGAGGATGAGTCAAAGCGTGAACAGCCTGAGTCAACCGTTCCAATTGTTGTTGTAGGTTAAGGTAAAATTTTGGGACAGATTCTTGAGGTTGTATGGAAGGATTTTCTGATGGCGGTAAGATGGGCGGACTATCTGACCGGATTTCTTCATGCCTTCGGACCTCGCCAGATCCTTCGGGATGATTTAGGGCTCCCTGTTCTTGAATTCGTTTTGATCTTCTGGTAGTGTTCATTTGGCTTTTCGTAAGGTCCCCACAGACGGCGCCAAACTGTTGATGCCAAAAACTGGTCCACGTCACGCTTTGGCCATTTGTTGCCTCGTGGATCCGGTCTCGGACTCTCACCAACAGCTTAGAATTTATAGTTGATGTGGACGCTTACTCGCTTCTACGAACAGGAGTGCGAAGAGCATCATAAAAACACCTCTCTAATTACTAGAATTACTCATCACGAGCCAAGAAAAAGGAGAGGACGGTGATCGAATTGGGCCTTTACGCCTGATTCAAATTCGACGCTTAAGTCGAAAACTTGAATAGAGAATCTTAGTTTTAGGCGCTTTTTGTGTGATGAGTTTTTTCGATCCCTTTTCTTCTATTAGCGCTCACCTTTTATAGCACCTTAGAGGCGGTTCAGAAAGGCGGTGGAAGTAAGGCGGTGAGTTAGGTAAATATCTCTTAAGGCGTAGGAAGGCTGTGGGGAAGGCGGTAGGAAAATATCTGCCACCTGTAGCAAGTGGATAAGGCCCACTCAATTGTAGAGGCGTTAGATGTTTCTCTATCTCTTTCTTTCTACCCTACGCCCTACGCCTTTATGAGAGGGTTGTTACAATTCCGACGGACTTGTTCGCAGGATTGAATCCTTACGCTATTTCGCCGAAATGAATTTGCAAAAAGATGGTGATACTGCCATGTAGCCAAAGGAACAAGTGGTCCTTTAGCTTAACGACACCTGTCTTCACCAAATATATCCGTAAATATATATATATATATATATATGTATATATATATATATATACCGCTGATATAGTCAGGCCCGCCAGATCACTATGCTGATAAGGCCGACACCCATTTTGGCCACAGGAGCATGTTTGAATGATTTTCAAACGTACGGATGGGAAGATCATCGAAAAATAAGCTAACCTGTCGATTTTCATACAATTTGGTGACCGTTTGGTCCTCCCAGTTAATGGTTCTTATTTTAGGAAAATTTTAACGGTTCAGAATTTCAACCATTAAGTGGGAGGACTAAACGATCACCAAATTGTATGAAAATTGACAAGCTAGCTTATTTTTTGATGATCTTCCCATCCGTATGGTTTGAAATCCTTCAAACATACTCTAGGGGCCGAAATGGGAGGCGACCTGATATGAACAAAGCATTTCTGGCCTACTGCATTGAATAATTAACATGACTATATATATATATATATAGTAGTGTTAAGTTGAGGTCGGCTGCAAGTGCGGCGGCCTCATCCGAACACTACTTATGTATATATAATATATATAAAATATATATATTTTATAATATATATAAAATATATATATATATATATATATATATATAGGATGCTGATAGCATCTTGCCGGCCGCAACACTGTACAGTTGGGGTCGGCCTCCCATTTGGCCCCCTAGAGTTTGTTTGAACGATTTCTAACGATATGGATGGGAAGATCATCGAAAAATAAGCTAGCCTGTCAATTTTCATACAATTTGGAAACTGTTTGGTCCTCCCATATAACGGTTGAAATTCTGGACCGTTCAGATTCCTATAAAATAAGCGTGTCAATTTTCTCTAACTTATCCGCTCGTGTCAATTTTCTCTAACTTATCCGCTCGTTCAATTAAGTCTTTCATTTCTTGCGAGTCGGATTTAGGGGTCTTCTGTCTGGAAGCCAAGTCTTCCTTGAGTGTGTCGCGCTCCCCTTTGAGTTCCTCTAACTCGGCTTGAACGGCGGCGAGTTCAACAACCTTTAACTTTAGATTCCATCGGGCTTCACCTCGCTCCTCTTGAGAGGATTTAAGTTCCTCTTTCAAACTGCTGGAGTCATCCTGTTACTTTTTGATATTCTCCTCAGCAGTATGAAGAGAGCCCTCGGAAATAGTCAGCTTGGCCGCTAAATCATCTTTCTCTTTTTCCATAGCGGCCAACTGTTGAAGCCGCTCGGCCTTATCTTGCTCAAGGGCGCGGATAATCGCGAGCTGTTCCTTCTTTTTTCCCTCCAAGGCCGCCACCCTAGAACTTAATTGGGCAATTTCTGCCCTACTCACTTCCATCTTTGTCACTTGAAAAAGATTGCCAACTCGATCCGCCCATTGAGCAGTCTATAGAGTAACAGATGAGTTAAAGACGATAATGCAAAATTAGGAAGTAGAAGAAATACAAGAATAGTTTTTACCAGCATGGCCGAGTGGAGAAGTTGGTAAGTGGCCTCTTCCCTCCCAGCCCTTCGGAGTTTTGTGGAGAGCTGTTCGGGCCTCATGACCATCAAAACATTCTTTACGGACCCGGCATCTCGAAAAGGAATATCCCCGGAAGGTAATTCCTTTCGCTGAGTTGTCGACCCCTTTAGGGCTAAGTCCGCCGCCCTCAGTTTGTCCAAGAGGGTCGCTTCTCCTGCCACCGCCTATAAAATAAGCCTAAAGTTAAAAATTCTTAGTAAAACTATAGATACCCTTAAGAAGTAGATTCTCACCTCCATAAGGAGGATATCCTCTGGCCGACTAGAAGAAGGGCCCTCCTCAAATTGGGCGTATAAAGCCGGGCGGACTTCTTCCCCGAGGCGACTTCGCTTTCTTCTTAAAATTCCCGACCCAGGCGCGCCCTCTGAATTCTTTCTCTTTGTCCTCCTCTCCCGCGAGGACACTACACTGGGGCCGCCTTTGACCCCCTTTTTGGAAGAGTCAATATCTTTTCTCTTTCTTTTCTTCTTCTCCTCCTTAGAAGTATCAGCGCCTGCGCTAGACGCCACCTCCTTCTTCATAATGGAAGAGGGGACTTTCCCTAGAAACTTTCTCCCGGAACGAGCCGAGAAATAATACCAGTCGGCATTAGACTCTAAACAAAGACTAAACAACATACGAAACCAACGAACGGTCGGATTTACCCCGTAATTCTTAAAGACAATAACAAAACCGTTGAGCAACCTCCAAGAGTTTGGAGTTAACTGTGAAGGACACAAGTGATATTCCTCAAGAATCGCCTTAGTGAAATCAGAAAAAGGAAGCCTAAGGCCGCCCAATAACGCATCCTGATAGATGACTATCTCCCCCTCCCTAGGAGAACTCGCCCTTTCCCAGGAACAGGGAACCCTAACCTCAAAAAGAGAAGAATCTATCTCATATTTCTCTACCAAACTATCTACATCCTTCTGCCCAAGGAGGCTTATGAAGGTACCAGACCCCCTACCCATAGCTCTAGAAGCGGGATGGATCCGCAAACCCTGGACTGGAATATCTCTAGAGGAAGAAGATGTAGCGTCACTAGCCATTACCTTAGAAGAGAAAGAGATGAGAAAAAACACAGAAATCCAAAGACCAGGGTTCGCCGGAGAAGGAGAAGTTTTAAGAAGACGCAATTCGACTTTTGAGATAAAACCTTTTCTACCTGTACAATTTCGTTTATATGCAAAAGAGATGGATCCCTGGCCGTTAAATCCCAGAGCTGCATCCTGATCGAGCCATTAAACCAAAGGGCCCCAAATCTGGACCGTTCAGATAACCATCATTGCTTCTCCTTAAAAAATTCAAAATTCTATCTACGTCAGCACACCAAACGCCGCCTGACACACATAGGTAGCCGCGCCCATCATGTCGCATTGACAAAGCGCGACGCCACAAGACGCCGCGCCATCTTCTCCCTTTAATACGACACAGTGCGAGAGACACGTGTCTCTCTGGGGAATAATGGGTGCATTACCATAGAACCAACATCATAAAAGACAAAATACACACATCCCAACACCAGTGATCATTCTTCTTGAAGAAATCAAAGACTTTATGAACAAAATGATAAACTTTATTTCATGTTACAACGATAGTGGCATTTAAAAAAAATAAAATAAAATAAAAACACACACACAACAAAACAACATGACAAGCCCTAGTGAACATATTTTCCATCGGAATTAGTTAACAATCCACGGATCCATCCGAGGACCCGCTCGGATAAGATTAAGAGGAGACGCACGGACTTCCACAACCGTCGCTGTCCTCGTTATCGCTAGGAAACCCCGGCAAAGCACGTGGGCGATGAGGGGGCCCACTTCTCTACGGCATGTAGAGTCGCCTGCACATTTCAACTTCAAGCGCACACCCCTCGCATAAGTAATAATTAAAAGATCCCCGCCTCTACATCATGATCAACGTGAGAAGGTTTCCCACCCTTCCTCGATACTTATCTCACCTAAACCCCTCGTCAATAAGCGTATGGGACGGCCATACAGTACCGCTTGGACTTACCAAATGGATGACCCCAATCCTTAAGTCCGCCAGATATTCATAAAAAGAACTTGGAATTCGCAAATGACGAGAACATTGAGTAAAAGTGAAAAATTTATAGAAAGACAAACGCTGAGCCATTATACAAAGCTACAAAATTTTTTGAATAAAGCACTACCCATACAAGCTCCTTAAATAGAAAAAACTTAGTGACACCATAGGCGAAGATTCCGGAGAAAAATCTACCTCGATTCAAAACAACGAAAAGGTAACACAGTAAACGTCGGTCACCTATTAAAAGCACATGTACCTTAGACAAAGTCTACACCTACATAGACATGCCACCTAATAAAGATACTTGTTCTCGAACCAAGCGAAAAGTGCGGTTAACTCACCCCTCGCTCAGATTTTTCGAACAAGTACACTTTTGGGGGGGGGGGGGGGGACTAGTGTTACGGATATATTTGTTAAGACGCGGTGTCATCGAATCCTAAATGGCCACTTGTGATATACTGTGACTATGTCCCTTTGGCCAAGTGGGCAATATCACCAAATATCCCAGCATAATTCCGCTCAAAGAAATAAAAATGAGGTTCAATCCTACAAACAAGTCCTCATTTGAATTATAGCAACCTTCTTATCCACAAAGCGTGAGGGTCTCATAAGGTGCTTATAGCCACCTAGGGAAGAAAATATCTAACGCCTCTACAGTAAGTAGATCTTATCCACTTGCCTCTACAGTAGGCAGATATTTTCTACTTACCTACGTAGCACCTACACAGTAGGCAGATATTTTCTTACCGCCTTAGGAGATATTTACTCACCGCCTTACTCACCGCCTTTCCCACCGCCTTTAAAGATATTTTCCTAAACCGCCTCTAATCTGCTATAAAAGAGGAACAATGATAGAAAGAAAGGGATCCGAAAAATCATTGCACAAAGAACTAACTTATGTTTAAGACTTCCTTCTCGCAAGTTTTCTGACTTAAGCATCGGAGTTAAATCCGGGCAGAAAGGCCCAATTCCGATCATTCCCTTCTCCCTTTTACAGATTCATCAGCGGGTAATTCCGATCGAAATTCCAAAGTGTTCTCTGTGTTCCCTGTTCAGAAGCTGAAGTAAACGTCCACACCAACTATAAATTTCAACCGTTTGTTAAAGGCTGAGACCAGATCACGAGGCCACAATAGCCAAAGCGTAAGGTAGACCAGTTTTTGGTATCAACAGTTTGACGCCGTCTTTGGGGACCCTTACAAAAAGCCAAATGATTACTACTAGAAGGTCAAAACGAATCAAAGAGCAAGGAGCACCTAGTAATCCTGAAGGACCTGGTGAAGTCTGAGGGCATGAGGAGATTTTGTCGGACAATCCACCTATCTTACCTCCATCGAAAAATCCTCCGTCCCACCCAAGGAACCTATCCCGGAGTTTTATCTTAACATGCAGCAACAATTAGAGCAGTTAGCTCAAGCTGTTCATACTTCGACTCATCCGTCACTTCCTCCCACACAAACTCCACCAAATGTGCCAACAGCCCCACTAGCCAATTCCGAAAGCAGAGGGAGGACAAGGACTCGCACCCATGGAGAAAGAAGGGAGAGAACCGCCTTCTCTGCTAGTTCAGAACCTCCCTCCGTTCGACGTCGAGAGCAAGCTGCCACAAGAATGTAACGCATACAAGAAGCGGAACGGACAAGAACAGTAACGGAATAGTCCATCCGCTTCCTACCGCTGATGTAAGAACACAGAGACAAGATCCCTCTCGAGGAAAACATAAATCCAACGCATATGTTCTCAACATATGCTCGCCTTTATCAAGGAAATATTGAAGGAGCAAGTTCCCGATAGTTTTCACCACCGCTATGATTGCATATGAGGGCAAACCGCTCCGCCTCGCCACCCAAAGTCCTTCCGATCAAGATGCTTTGCTCGGAATTACCGACGCCAGAAGCCAAGCTTTTCCCGCTACTTTAGTGGGAAAAGCGCAAGAGTGGTTTGTCGATCTTCCATCTAGCACGATTCCTTCGTTTCAAGTTCTAGCAGATCGCTTTTTAGCTTATTTTGCTAATTAGTCATAGCAAAAGAAAACTCCGTCTACCCTTATGCGTGTTAAGCAACGAGGGGGTGAAACACTCCAAGCCTATTTAAACCGTTTCATAGATAAAACCGCAAATGTTGCGGACCTTATTCCGCGTATGGCTGTAACTATCCTGATGGAGGGTTTGCTAGAATCCCCTTTTCGTTTTTCCCTCACTTTGGATCTGCCGAAAACCATCCTCGCCCTCATGATCCATACCCAAAGTATATCAATTTTGATGAAATTTATACGAGCTGGGAAGAAGAGGCTCGACGCCTCTGTGGAAATCCGTAAGGAAAAGCCCATCAAAATGTCAACGTAAGGCCCACAGAAATCCGGAAAGGAGGGAGGATCGCGCAAGGACCGTAAGGGGTGAGAATAGAGGTCCGAAACTTCAACACGCCCACAAATGGCTATATATGCTACAACCTAGAGAGTCTTCAAAAGAAGGGAAAATTGTCAGATACGATCACCATACTCCACTAAATCAGACCAGAAGCCATATTCTTAAACAAATCCAGGACCAACAACTCTTGACGTGGCCAGAACCTCAGAAAGAATCCCGAATCCGCAAAAAAGAACAACAAAAGATATTGCAAGTTTCATCAAGCTAGAGGGCATGACACAGAAAAATGCACCCATTTGATGAACGCCATAGAAGATGTCGTTAGAAGGGGACAATTGGAGCAGTATATCAACATTGATGTCTAAGAGGAGCCTGAAACTTCATGTACCAAGGAGAAAAAGGGGAGATGGTCGGATTTATTAGTGGTGGTCCTGGGTGTGGTGGTGAAAGTTTCGCCTCTCGAAAAAGCTATGCCCGAATGGTGGGAGTTGCGCAGGAAACAGAAGTGCTACAAAGAAGGTCCCGACCTATGGCCCGCATCATTTTTTATGATAACAACGTCAGCAGGGTTCGACACCCTCATGACGACGCCTTGGTCATCGCCATCATGGTTTCCAGCTTCCAAATGAAAAGAGTTCTCGTAGATGTGGAAGTTCAGGTGGACATTCTTTCTCGAGCGCTTGAAAGAATGAGGTACGATGCAGACAACTTACTCCTCGTGAAAATCATCTTTAGTGGGATTTTCCTCGAGGGTGGTACAACAAGAAGGAATGATCACGCTGCCGCTACTTGCACGGTAGGAAATTCGCTTAAGATCATCAACAGCGACAACAAATTTTCTAGTTGTACGCTGTGCTTCAAGTTACAATGTGATTCTTGGTAGGCCAACCCTCAACGCCTTGAAAGCAATAATTTCCACTTACCATCTTCTCCTCAAATTTTCGACCGAGAGTGGCAGTGAAGAAGTAAGAGGGGATCAACCCTTGGCATGGCAATGTTATGTCTCAACCCTCAAAGGAAAAGTTCTAAACAAAGGCAAAACAAGAGTTTCAGAAGCCATGTTGATCAACAAAATAGCCGAACGGGAAGATGAAGAACTTCGACCCACACCAGTTGAAGAATTGCTTACAGTTCCCCTAGACACAACTAGAGTGGAGCGTACTGTGCGTATTGGTGCGGATTTGACAATAGCACAGCAAGAAAATCTCATGGCAGTACTAAGAACAAATTCTGATCTCTTCGCCTGGTCATCAGAAGACATGCCAGGTGTAAAGCGTGATGTCATTGAACACCGTCTCAGCATAGATCAGTCGTTCAAGCCTGTCAAACAAAAAAGGAAGAATTCCGCAGCAGAAAGGCAGAAGGCTGCAGAAGAAGAAGTATCAACCCTTTTGAAGGCTGGATTTATCCGAGAGGTGAACTATCCAGACTGGTTGGCTAATGTGGTTCTAGTAAAAAAGCCGTCCGGAAAATGGAGAATGTGCGTGGATTTCACGGACCTAAATAAAGTTTGTCCAAAAGATTTATTCCCTCTACCTTCAATTGATGGTTTGGTTGATTCTACGGCGGGGCATGAGATGCTGCGTTTCTTATATGCCTTCTCAGGCTACAATCAAATCCGAATGGCCAAAGACGATGAAGAAAAAACATCCTTCATTACAAGCAAAGGAACTTATTGCTATAAGGTGATGTCATTCGGTCTAAAGAATGCCGGAGCCACCTTCCAGAGGCTCATAAATACAGTCTTCAAGGAGCAAATTGGCAGAAATATTGAAGCTTATGTGGATGACATCCTGGTGAAGAGCCGAAAATCCGATGAACACCTGACGGATTTACAAGAGGCCTTTCAGTCGCTTCGGACTTACAATATGCGCCTAAATCCGAACAAGTGTGCTTTTGGTATCCGATCAGGGAAATTTCTCAGATTTATATTGACTCAAAGAGGAATAGAAGCAAATCCGGAAAAGGTCAAATCCATCCTTGATATGGGATCACCTAAAAGTCTTCAAGAGGTACAACGGCTTAATAGACGCCTAGCAGCTCTTGGGAGATTTATCTCTAAAGCCGGAGATAAAAACCTCCCACTCTTCCAAGCCTTGTAAAAGCACCAAAAATGGAGTGGATGTAAGAATGTGAGAAAGACTTTCGTGAGCTTAAAGATTATCTCCGATCGCCTCGGCTTGCTAGCTAAGCCGCAAGTAGGGGAAGAACTCTACATCTACTTGGCCGCCGCTTCCTCGAAATGGTCAAGGCAGATTCTTTTGAGAGAAGACAATGGAGTTCGTGGGCCTATTATACAAGTAAGATCCTTAACGACGCTGGAGTCAAGGTATCTACCACTTGAAAAATTGGCTTTCGCTTCTTATCACATCCGCGACGAAGATTGAGGCCGTGATTTTCGTGCTCACAAAGTAGCAGATTGACCGACTTCGCCCTTAAAGCAAGTCCTCCATAAGCCTGAAAATTTCGGACGTCTAGCCAAGTGGGTGATAGAATTGGGTGAGTTTGATCTCACTTATAAACCCCGAACGCAATCAAGGCTCAAGTGCTAGCAGATTTTATCGTGGAGTTGACCATTCCTACGTAATGTTGATGAACTCCTCGCCATGTGATCCGTAAGAAAGCCCAAGCATCCCATGGTCCTTATATGTCGATGGATCAAGAATCAAGAAAAGTCGAGCCGGGCTTCGCCCTTTATTCTCCTTCTAAATGGAAAATTGCAAATGTGCTGCTCAAGTTCCAATTCCGGCGACCAATAATGAAGCCGTAATATGAAACCCTTATCGCTAGGATTGCATTTGGCCCAGGCTCTAATTCAACATCTGCATGTATATTCCGACTCACAAATAGTCGTAGTGAAGCCACACATTGGGCAATTTTGAAGCAAAGGAGGAGAACATGATTAAATACCCGGCAGTGGTGAAAAAAATAGTTCCATGCTTCGCCACTTCCAGATCGAAAAAAATCATGGCCGAAAGCACAAAAATGAAGAAGCCGATGCCTTATCTAAAAAGCCACCGCACTCCAATCGGAGATACAGAATCCTCTTTCAACCTACAGTATCTTCCCATAAAAACTGTTGAAGGGTTAGAAGGAGAAGTACAAAGTGCAGCAGAAGAGTCAAGTTGGATTGATCCCATTAGAAACTACCTGCAAGGTGGACCTACACCATCCAACAAGACGGAAGCCAGACGGATTTCTTACAAATCCGCTCAGTATACTATCATTGGCGAAAATCTATACAAGAGGTCCTATACGCAACCCTTCTTACGGTGCTTGCATCCCATAAAAGCCAACTATATCCTTCAAGAAATCCATGAAGGTATTGGAGGGGGGCATATAGGAGGCAAAGCCTTGAGTTACAAAGTCCTGCGGCAAGGCTATTACTGGCCAACATTAACTCAAGATGCAGCGGGGAGTTGATCTTCTAGGTCAATTTCCTACTTCGACTCGACAAATGAAGTTTTTGATAGTGGCTATCGATTACTTCACCAAATGGGTAGAAGTTGAGCCCTTGGCCAAGATCACAGAGAAAGCTTGTCAGGGATTCTTGTGGCTTAACCGCTATCCGGCCGATTCGTAATTCTGGGCCTTTCATTTCAGATAATGGGCGACAATTTGATAACAAGGCTTTCAAAAGCCTTTGTTCCGAGCTCGGAATTGAATCTAGGTTAACTTCCGTAACACATCCTCAAGCCAATTGCCAAGTAGAAGTGACAAATTGCACCTTGCTCCAAGCTCTCAAAACCCAGGTCTCCAAAAATGGAACTAACTGGGTTGATGAAATTCCGAGTGCACTTTGGGCTTATAGGACAACCACAAGAACCCCCACAGGAGAAACTCCATTCTCTCTTACTTATGGGGCAGAAGTTGTCATCCTTGCAGAAATAGGAATGCCTACCTTACGGACACAACAAACTTTCTCATCAGAAGAAAATGAGAAGAATCTCCGAGCGAAACTCGATTTACTTGAAGAGCGAAGAGAAGCTGCGGAAACAAAGGCAGCCATCTATTGCCAAAGAGTAAAAAGGTTCTATGACACAAGGGTGAAAAGAGTCTTCTTTCAAATCGGTGATCTGGTCTTAAGAGAAAATGAGTTCCAGGGAAACAAAAGTTTTAACGGGAAGCTAACTCCTAATTGGGAAGGCCCTTACGTCATACAAAGAATTGTCTGAGCGGGCACCTATTATCTGGTGAATATGGAAGGAAAAGCGCTCAAGCGTCCATTTCATGTTGAACACCTGCGAAGCTACTATCAGCAAATCTTGTAGCCGTCTCCTAAATGTTTCATGAAATAAAGCTTAAGTCTTTCCCAAATGAAAATGAGGTGAAAATCCCATTCTACAAAAATGAGGTGAAAATCCCATTCCTAAAAGATGAGTCGGAATTATCCTACAAAGATAAACGATAATTCTCATCCAGAAACAAGGGGCAAAAATCCCGATCGAAATATGGGGCAACAATCTCATTTATAAAGGCAAGGATTTTACTCAACAAGTCTTAAGTCCCATGATTGGACTAAAGAAGAGAAGAACCTGCTATGAAGCTTAATTTACAAGCCAGATGAAGAAAGACAGGCCTTCTGAAGGACTTCTCGAAAGACTTCTTAATGGTTAAAAATAACCATGACTCGGAAATAAATCTTTACCAAAGTAAAGGTTTGTGTTTTATTCATGTAAATAGAAATTATATTCCAAAATGACTAAGTATTTACAAGAACATTTTATAAGAATGTTAAAAACCCCTAAGAACTAGGGCCTTCCGGGCGGTCGGAGCAATCTGAGTTGAAGGTTCGTAAGGGGTCAAGCGAGGGCCTCTGGAATCTTTATGATTTGTTGCTCCTTTAATTCCGTGAACCTGTTCAAGACTCCAGCAAGCCCCATCGTTAACACTTCTGCAGGAGAAACGTGATGACCCACCTGCTCTAGTACGGAATATATGCGAGTGGCCCCCTCTTTTGCCTTCGCCCTAAGCCGAGCGACCTCTTTCTCTGACTTATCCGTTGGTTCAATTAAGTCTTTCATTTCTTGCGAGTCGGATTTAGGGGTCTTCTGTCTGGAAGCCAAGTCTTCCTTGAGTGTGTCGCCCTCCCCTTTGAGTTCCTCTAACTCGGCCCGAACGGTGGCGAGTTTAGCAACCTTTAACTTTAGATCCCATCGGGCTTCACCTTGCTCCTCTTGAGCGGATTTAAGTTCCTCTTTCAAACTGCTGGAGTCATCCTGTAACTTTTTGATATTCTCCGCAGCAGTATGAAGAGAGCCCTCGGAAATAGTCAGCTTGGCAGCTAAATCATCTTTCTCTTTTTCCATAGCGGCCAACTGTTGAAGCCGCTCGTCCTTATCTTGCTCAAGGGTGCGGATAACCACGAGCTGTTCCTTCTCTTTTCCCTCCAAGGCCGCCACCCTAGAACTTTATTGGGCAATTTCTGCCTTACTCGCTTCCATCTTTTCAAGTCTTCTTGACAAAGATTGCCAACTCGATCCGCCCATTGAGCAGTCTATAGAGTAACAAATGAGTTAAAGATGATAATGCAGAATTAGGAAGTAGAAGAAATACAAGAATAGTTTTTACCAGCATGGCCGAGCGGAGAAGTTGGTAAGTGGCCTCTTCCCTCCCAGCCCTTCGGAGAAGTTGGTAAGAAGTAGATTCTCACCTCCATACGGAGGATATCCTCTGGCCGACTAGAAGAAGGGCCCTCTGAAATTGGCGATAAAGCCGGGCGAACTTCTTCCCCGAGGCTTACTTTTGCTCGTTCTCTTATAATTCGGGACCATGTGTCCTCTCAATTCTTTCTCTTTGTCCTCCTCTCCGTGAGGACCCCGTGACCGGGCCGCCTTTGACCACTTTTTTGGAAGAGTCCACATCTTTTCTCTTTCTTTTCCTCTTCTCCTCCTTAGAAGTATCAGCGCTTGCGCTAGACGCCACCTCTTTCTTCTTTCACCCACGAGGCAAGGGCGGATACACTTCACCTTCGAAGGAGGCCAAGATGCCCTTAACATAACTCAAATCCTCGTCCTCCATCGGATTTCCTATAAAAATAAATTCCGAAGCAAGTTAGATATTGTGATTCAAGATTAAACTAAGTTAGATACACGAATAAATCCTACCGGCAGATACTATTAAACGACATTTAAGGAGGTTTTCCTTGGTCAAGAACTCATCCATGTAAACTTTGGATATTCCCGTCATGGACTTAAGAAGAACCTCCTCTTCTTTCGTCATCTCCTCACAAGTAATATTCGTGCGGGGAACCTCCCACTTGGTTCGGAAATCCCACTCAGATTTACTTTTGACGAAGAAAAACTTACTCTTCCATCCCATAATGGAAGAGGCGACTTTCCCTAGAAACTTTCTCCCGGAACGAGCCGAGAAATAATACCAGTCGGTATTAGACTCTGAACAAAGACTAAACAACATACGAAACCAATGAACGGTCGGATTTACCCCGTAATTCTTAAAGACAATAACAAAACCGTTGAGCAACCTCCAAGAGTTCGGAGTTAACTGTGAAGGACACAAGTGATATTCCTCCGGAATCGCCTTAGTGAAATCAGGAAAAGGAAGCCTAAGGCCACCCAATAACGCATCCTGATAGATGGCTATCTCCCCCTCCCTAGGAGAACTCACCCTCTCTTTGGAACAGGGAACCCTAACCTCAAAAAGAAAAGAATCTATCTCATATTTCTCTACCAAACTATCTACATCCTTCTGCCCAAGGAGGCTTATGAAGGTACCAGACCCCTTACCCATAGCCCTAGAAGCGGGATGAATCCGCAAACCCTGGACTGGAATATCTCTAGATTCGCCGGGAATCGCGGCAGAGACCATGGGGTTGGACGGAGAAGAAATCGAAAGGGGTTGGAAGACAGCAGCTTCATGAGATTCATGAGAAGAACCAGAGGAAGAAGATGTAGCGTCACTAGCCATTACCTTAGAAGAGAAATTGATGAGAAAAAATACAGAAATCCTAAGACCAGGGTTCGCAGAAGAAGGAGAAGTTTCAAGAAGACGCAATTCAACTTTTGAGATAAAACCTTTTCTACCTGTACAATTTTGTTTATATGCAAAAGAGATGGATCCCTGGCCGTTAGATCCCAGAGCTGCATCCTGATCGAGCCATTAAACAAAGGTCCCCAAATCTGGACTGTTCAGATAACCATCATTGTTTCTCCTTAAAAAATTCAAAATTCTATCCACGTCAGCACACCAAACGCCGCCTGACACACATAGGTAGCCGCGCCCATCATGCTATTGACAAAGCTCACCCCGCGCACGTCGCGCCATCTTCTCCCTTTAATACGACACAGTGCGAGAGACATGTGTCTCTCTGGGGAGTAATGGGTGCATTACCATAGAACCAACATCATAAAAGACAAAATACATACATCCCAACATAGGATCACCAGTGATCATTATTCTTGAAGAAATCAAAGACTTTATGAACAAAATGATAAACTTTATTTCATGTTACAACGATAGTGGCATTTAAAAAAAAAACACACACACACACACACAACAAAACAACATGACAAGCCCTAGTGAACATATTTTCCGTCGGAATTCCCTAGTTAACAATCCACGGATCCATCCGAGGACCCGCTCGGATAAGATTCAGAGGAGACGCACGGACTTCCACAATCGTCGTTGTCATCGTTATCGCTAGGAAACCCCGGCAAAGCACGTGGGCGAAGATGGGGGCCCACTTCTCTACGGCAGGAGTCTCTTCCGAACATTTCAACTTCGAAGCGCACACCCCCTGCATAAGTAATAATTAAAAGATCACCCGCCTCTACATCATGATCAACGTAGAAGGTTTCCCACCCTTCCTCAGTACTTATCTCACCTAAACCACTGTCAATAAGCAGAAGGGACGGCCATACACAGCGGTTTGGACTTACCAAATGGATGACCCCAGTCCTTAAGTCCGCCAGATATTCATAAAAAGAACTTGGAATTCGCTAATGACGAGAACATTGAGTAAAAGTGAAAAATTTATAGAAAGACAAACGCTGAGCCATTATACAAAGCTACAAAATTTTTTGAATAAAGCACTACCCATACAAGCTCCTTAAATAGAAAAACTTAGTGACATCATAGGCGAAGATTCCGGAGAAAAATCTACCTCGATTCAAAACAACGAAAAGACAACACAGTAAACGTCGGTCACCTATTAAAAGCACATGTACCTTAGACAAAGTCTATACCTACATAGACATGCCAACTAAGAAAGATACTTGTTCTCGAACCAAGCGAAAAGTGCGGTTAACTCACCCCTCGCTCTGATTTTTAGAACAAGTACACTTTGGGGGGACTAGTATTACGGATATATTTGGTAAGACGCGTGTCATCGACCTAAATGGCCACTTGTCATATACAAGACTATGTCCCTTTGGCCACGTAGCAATATCACCAAATATCCTAGCATAATTCCGTTCGGCAAATAAAAATGAGGGTTCAATCCTACAAACAAGTCCGTCGGAATTATAGCAACCTTCTTATCCACAAAGCGTGAGAGTCTCATAAGGTGCTTATAGCCACCCAGGGAAGAAAATATCTAACGCCTCTACAGTAAGTAGATCTTATCCACTTGCCTCTACAGTAGACAGATATTTTCTACTTACCTACGTAGCACCTACACAGTAGGTAGATATTTTCTTATCGCCTTAGGAGATATTTACTCACCGCCTTACTCACCGCCTTTCCCACCGCCTTTAAAGATATTTTCCTAAACCGCCTCTAATTTGCTATAAAAGAGGAACAATGATAGAAAGAAAGGGATCCGAAAAATTATTACACAAAGAACTAACTTATGTCTAAGGCTTCCTTCTCGCAAGTTTTCTGACTTAAGCATCGGAGTTAAATCCGGGCAGAAAGGCCCAATTCCGATCATTCCCTTCTCCCTTTTACAGATTCATCAGCGGGTAATTCCGATTGGAATTCCAAAGCGTTCTCTGTGTTCCCTATTCAGAAGCTGAAGTAAGCGTCCACACCAACTATAAATTTCAACCGTTTGTCGAAGGTTGAGACCAGATCATGAGGCCACAATAGCCAAAGGGTGATGTGGACCAGTTTTTGGCATCAACTATATATATATATATATATATATATATATATATATATATATATATATGTTGATGCCAAAAACTGGTCCACCTCACTCTTGGCCAATGGCCTCTGGATCCGTCTCAAACCTTGACAAACGGGTGAAATTTATAGTTGGTGTGGACGCCACTCGCTACTTAAGGCAATCGTGGAGACGCTGAGGGCACCTTCAATTCCGTCCGGAATTATCCACTGATAGACCTGTGAAGAGGAGGAGAAGTAATCGGAATTGGGCCTTTCTGCCAGGATTTAACTCCGATGCTTAAGTCAGAAATCAGGGTAAGAAGTCCTAGGCAATGAGTGTTTCCTTTTTTTCCGGTCCCTTTCCTTTTTGTCCTTCCTCTCCTTTTATAGCAAGTGAGAGGCGGTTCAAGCAAATATCTTGCGAGGCGGTGGGGTAAGGCGGTGGGCTAGGTGAATATCTTCTAAGGTGGCAGGAAAATATCTGCCTAGCGTGTAGGTGCTCTGTAGGTAAGTAGAGTAAATATCGCCTTGTAGTAAGTGGATAAGGCCTACTTACTGTAGAGGCGTTAGATATTTACTTCTCTTCTTCCACCTCACGCCTTGTATAAGAGGGCTGTTATAATTCCGACGGACTTATTCGCAGGATTTATTCCCCACGTTATTGCCGAACGGAATTGTGCAAGGTTATTTGGTGATATTGCCACGTGGCCAAAGATGCTACGTGGCTGAGAAAACACGGTCCTGTATGTGACAGGTGGTCCTTAGGTCAATGACATCTGTCTTACCAAATATATCCGTAACACTAGTCCCCCCTAAAATGTACTTTCTTCTAAGAATCTGAGCAAGAGGTGAGCTAATCGCACGTTTCGTTTGGTTCGAGAACAAGTATTCTTCTTAGTTGGCACGTCTATGTAGGAGTGGGCTTCGTCTATGGCTATGGTATACGTGTTTTTAATAGGTGACCGACGATATCTTGTGTTCTCTTTCTTTATTATCGAAGTAGATTTTTCTCGAAATTTTAAGCCTATTTTTCTACTTAAGGGCTTGTATGGGTAACGTTAATAGTCAGAAATCTTTTGTATCATGGCTCAGCGTTTGTCTTTTTATAAATTCTTCACTTTTTATCCAATGCTCTCGCCACTTGCGAATTCCTATCTCCTTTCACGAACATGCAGCCGGAATTAAGGACCTGGGTTTATCCACCTAGTAAGTCAGAGCGGTGTGTGTGGCCGCGTTCTATTGGTTAACGGGGACCCAGGTGAGATATGTATCGATACAGGGTGGGAGGCTTTTCATGTTGATCACGGCATGGAGGCGGGGGACCTTTTAGTTGTTACTTATGCAGGGGGTGTACGTTTCGAATTTGAGATGTTTGGAGACGACTCCTGCCATAGAGAAGTGGGCCCCTACCTTCACCCCCGTGCTGAACCAGGTTCTCCTAGTGGGAACGAGGATAGTGACAGTTGCGGGAGTCCGTGCATCTCCTCCGAGTCTCATTCGAAGTGGTAACTTGGACGAATCCGGGCTGGATATTTGACTTTAGTCCGGCTCTGGATAACATGTTTTTGTTATTTTTGCTTTGTCTCAAGGCTAGATCATGTAGCCTCGAATAAATGATGTTTGTCGTTTTACTTGTAAATCCTTTGGCGTTTTATGGCCTTCACCGGGCGATCCTATGTTGGAGCAGCGTGTTTTGTCTTTTATGGTGTTGGTCCTATGGTATTGTGCTCATTATTTCTTTGAGGGACATGTGTCTTTGGCACTGTTTCACATTAAAGGGGGAATATGGCGTGACATGCGCGGTGTGCGTTTTGTCAATAGCATGATGGGCGCGATTACCAATATGTGTCAGGCGGCGTTTGGTATGCTGACGTGGACGGATTTCTTGGAGGAGTAATAATGGCTTATTTGAACGGTTAGGATTTGGGGACCTTTGGTTCGACGGTTTTGATCGGGATGTAACACTGAGATCTAACGGCCAGGGATTCGTTGCTTTTCATATATATGCGAAATCGTACAGGCCGAAAAAGGTTTATTTCGAAAGTTGAATCGTAATACGCTTCCTAAGATTTCTTCTTCTTATCCGACGAGCTCTGGTTTCGAAGTTTTTACGTGTTTTGTGTTATCTTTTTTCTTTCCTAAGGTAATGGCTAGCGCCACTTCTAAGCGCTACTTCTTCCTCCTCTAGTTCTTCTCATGAGCCCTCGATCCCTTCTCCGTCCAACCCTGCGGTTTACTATGCGATCTCGGCGATTAGGGTGAACTTGGAGGCGTCCGGTTCCGAGTTGCGGGTTCATCCTCCTTCTAGGGCAATGGGTAGGGGTGGACACATTCATAAGTCTTCTTGGACAAAAGGAAGTAGATAGCACAGTAGCGAAGTATGAGATAAATCTGTCCCTGTTTGAGGTTAGGGTTCCCTGTTCTGGGGAGAGGGCAAGTTCTCCTAGGGAAGGAGAGATAGCTATCTATCAAGATGCGCTATTTGGTGGCCTTAGGCTTCCTTTTTCTGATTTTGCTAAGGCAATACTAGAAGAGTATCATTTGTGTCCCTCACAGTTGGCCCCAAATTCTTGGAGACTTTTGAACGGCTTTGTTATTGTTTTCAAGCATT
The DNA here is from genome assembly GCA_026586065.1 of Dioscorea zingiberensis. Lineage (NCBI taxonomy): Eukaryota > Viridiplantae > Streptophyta > Magnoliopsida > Dioscoreales > Dioscoreaceae > Dioscorea > Dioscorea zingiberensis. Next base: position 15,967,309 of record CM048827.1, on the reverse strand, counting down.
ACGGAATAAGTCCGACCGGCCCGTTGGTTCCATTATGCTTTTTAGCCTATGCCTAGAGTCTACTTGTAGATTGGTATTACTTTTCGGCCCGTTAAGGAGGAAATTTTTAGGGAAAGTTACTTCTTCCATTGCGATGGAAGAGTAAATTCTTCTTTGTCAAAAGTAAGTCCGAGTGGGATGTCCGAACAAAGTGGGAGGTTCCCCGAACGGACATCGCTTGTGAGGAAATGACGGGAGAAGAGGAGGTTCTTTTAAGTCAATGACTGGGCTATCCAAAGTGTACATGGATGAGTTCTTGACAAAGGAAAACCTTGTTAAATGTCGTTTAATAGTGTCCGCGGTAGGCATTATTCGATGTATCTTGCTAGTCCTGATTTTTAACTTCTGATGAATCACTCGCTTTTGGCCCTTGTTTTGTAGGAAATCCGATGGAGGATGAGGACCTAAGCTATGTTAAGGGTCTTTTGGCCTCTTTCGAGGGCAAAGTTCACCCGCCCTTGCCTCGCGGGCGGAAGAAGAAGGAAGTGGTACTTGGCCAAGGGGCTGATACCTCCAAGGAGGAAAGAAAGAAGAGGAAGAGAAAGAAAACGGATTCTTCCAAGAAGGGTGCAGGGTCCTCACGGGAGAGGAGGACCAAGAGAAAGAATTTTGAGGACGTATCAGGTCAGGAATTGCGAGAAGAGCAGTGGGGTGCCTCGGGGAAGAGGTTAGATGCGGAAGAGGTCCGCCCGGCATTGTCCCAATTTCCGAGGGTCCTTCTTCTAGCCGTGGGAGGACATCCTTCTCATAGAGGTGAGAATTTCTATATGTATTTTTCTACGGGTAGAATTTTTAACTTAGGTTCTATATTATAGGCGGAGGCGGGAGAAGCGGCCCTTTTAGACAAATTAAAAGCGGCGGATTCAGTTTTAAAGGGATCTGCCACTAAGAAAAAGGAGTTATCTTCTGAGGATACTCCTTTTCACGACACTGGGTCCGTAAAGGAAGTTTTGATGGCCATGAGGCCCGAGCAGCTCTCCACGAAACTCCGGAGGGCTGGGAGGGAAGAGGCCACTTATCAACTATTCCGCTCGGCCATGCTAATAAGGGTTGTTCTCACATTTCCTTTTACTTCTAAACTTGGCGCGTTTTTTACGAGTGTCTTGTTATTACAGAGGATCGCATTAATCGGGCGGACTGAAGTCGGCAATCTTTGCCAAGATGATTTGGCAAAGATGGAAATTAATAGAGGCGGATATCGCCCGCTTAAGCTCTAGGGTGGCGGCCTTGGAAGAGAAGGAGAAAGAAACGACTTGATGCTATCCGGGCCCTTGGCGAGATAAGTCCCGGCCGGTTCTTGTACCGGGCCGCTATGGAAAAGGAGAAGGCCGATTTAGCGGCCCAATTATCTGTTTCTAACGGTTCTCTTCTTACTGCTGAGGAGGCTATCAAAGGGTTACAAAATGAATCTAGCATTTTGAAGAAGGAACTTCAATCGACTTCGGGATGAAGCGGCGGCTTCGATGGGACCTAAAGATGAAGGCTGTTGAGCTTACCGCCGTGCAAGCTGAGTTGGCGGAAATAAAGGGGGAGCGTGACATACTGAAAGAAGATTTGGCTTCCCGCTTGAAGGCTCCTAAATCCGACTCGCAAGAAATTAAGGATTTAATAGAGCGAGCGGACAAATTAGAGAAGGAGGTTGCGGCTTAGGGCGAAAGTTAGAGATGGAGCCACTCGTGATATATTCCGTAGTGCAACAAGTGGGCCATCACGTTCCTCCCTACTGAAGTTTTGTCTATGGAATTTGGGCCGGAGTTTTGAAGAAGTTTACTGAGCTGAAAGAGCAACAAGTTATCAAGACTCAGGCTCTGTCCCGCTACCTTGGAGCCTTCTACCCAAGTCCCTTGAGAAGCGGTGGGCGCCACAGGGGCCCTAGCTCTTAGGATGTTTTCTTTTATAAACGTTTTGTAAATTCTCAATCACTTGGAAATGTAATTTCTATTCATATGAATGAAATGCAAACCTTTTATTTTGGTGAAGGTTTATTTCCGAAAGTGATGGTTGTCTTTGAACCATGTAAGAAATTTGAACTTCTTTTATTCTTCCTTTGGCTTGTAAACTTCAGAATCTTAGCAGTCCTTAGTCCAATCATGGGACTTTGTTGAGTGAGGTACTCGCCTTCATAAATAAGAGAGATTGTTGCCTCATACTTGATCGGGATTTTTGTCTTTTTGAGAGTTATGGTTTATCTATGTAAGATAATTCAGGCTAGTCTTTTTAGGAATGGGAATTTCACCACATTTTAGTAGAATGGGAATTTCACGCGATTTTAGTAGAATGGGAATTTCACCGCATTTTAGTAGAATGAGAATTTCACCGCATTTTAGTAGAGAATGGAAAAGACTTGAACTTTTACTCCATGAAATTTAAGAGACGACTCTGAGAACTCATTGATAGTAGCGTCGTGAAGTGTTCGCCAAAGACATGGAATGGAAGCTTGAGCGTTTTTCCGTCCATATTTACTAGATAATAGGTGTCATTTCGGACGATTCTTTTACTTGCGACGTAAGGGCCTTCCCAGCTTAGGAGTAAGCTTCCCGTTCGGCTTTTATTTCCTTGGAATTCATTTTCTCTTAGGACCCGGATCACCGATTTGGAAGAAGACTCTTTTACCCTTGTGTTGTAGAACCTTTTGATTCTTTGGCGATGAGCGGCTGACCTTTTTTCTCGCCATTTCTCTTCGTTCTTCAAGTAGGTCTAGTTCCGCTCGGAGATTTTTTCTCATTTTCTTCCTCGAGAACTTCGGCCAGTGTTCGCAAAGTAGGCATTCCTATTTCTGCGGGAATGACGGCTTCGGCCCCGTAAGTAAGAGAAAATGGACTCTCCCCTGTGGGAGTTCTGGTAGTTGTCCTGTAGGCCCAAAGGGCGCTCGGAATTTCTTCCACCCAATTGGTTCCATTTTTGGATACCCGGGTTTTCAGAGTTTGGAGTAAGGTACGGTTTGTCACTTCTACACGGCGTTGGCTTGGGGATGTGTCCGCGAGAAGTCAATCTGGATTTAATTCCGAGGTTCGTAGCGTAAACTCACCGAAAGCACAGTTATCAAACCGTAAGCCCATTATCGGAGATGAAGGCGACTTGAGTTCGAATCGGCCGGATGACCGTTAAGCCATAAGAATCCACAGCAAGCTTTCTCCGTGATCTTGGCTAAGGGCTCAACTTCCACCCATTTGGTGAAGTAGTCGACAGTGACTATTAGGAATTTCGATTCTTGCGGATCGAAGTAGGGAATGGCCCTAAAAGATCAACCCCCAAATAGCAAAAGCGGCCGCTCTTGATAATTGGCGTAAGATGTGCGGTGGTCGTCTCACGGATTTTAGAATGCGTGGCGGTGCATCACATTTCCGAGCGAACGCTATTGCATCTTGAGTTAGCGTTGTGATGTAACCTTGCCGCAAGACTTTGTAACTCAAGGCTTTGCCTCCTATGTGACCACCGCCGATGCCCTCGTGAATTTCTTGAAGGATATAACTAGCTTCTATAGGATGTAAGCATCGCAAGAAAGGTTGTGTGTAAGACCTTTTGTACAGGCTTTCGTTGATGATGGCGTATTGAGCGGATTTGTAAGCGATCCGTCGGGCCTCCACTTTGTTGGGTGGTGCAGGCCCACCTTGTAGGAAACTTTTTATGGGATCCATCCAGCTTGGCTCTTCGGCCACACTTTGTACCTCTCCTTCCAGTCTAACGATAGTCTTTGTGGGAAGGTACTTGAGTTAAAAGAGGATTACGCATCTCCGTTTGGCGTTGTGGCCTTTTTGGATAAGGCGTCCGCTTCTTCGTTTTCTTTCGGCAAATTTTCTCAATCTGGAAATAGTGAAGCATGGTACTATTTTCCTTACTATAGCTTGGTATTTGATCATGTTCTTTTCTTTTTGCTTCAAAGCTGCCTAGGGTGTGGCTCACGACTAGCCGCGAATCGGAATACACATGCGCAGGCTGAATTCCGAGCCCCCGGGCCAGGTGTAATCCGGCAAGGAGTGCTTCATATTCGGCCTCATTGTTAGTCGCTCGGAATTGGAACTTGAGCACTGTCGCCATTTTCCATTTAGAATAAAGGACAAAACCTACTCCTGACCTTTCTTCAGTTGCCGACCCATCAATGTATAAAGACCACGGGATGCTAAGACACTCTTCTGGATTCTGTGAAGGGAGTTCGCCCTCATTCGCAGGAAAAGTTAATTCTGCGATGAAATCGGCCAGTACTTGGGCCTTGATTGCCGTTCGGGGTTTGTAGGTGAGGTCAAACTCGCCTAATTCTATTACCCACTTGGCTAGGCGTCCGAAATTTCCGGTTTATGAAGAACTTGCTTTAGTGGTGATGATCAATATCGTGGATCACGTGGGCTTGAAAATATGGTCTCAATCTTAGATGCGGATGTAAAAGAGCAAAGGCCAATTTTCAAGTGCTAGATATCTTGATTCCGCATCGTTAAGGATCTTACTTGTGTAGTAGGCGGCTTTTGAACTCCGTTGTCTTCTCTCAAAAGAACCGCTCCTTTGCTTTCATTAGGGGCAAATCTGACCAAATAGATGTAGAGTTCTTCTCCCACTTCTTTGCTTAGCAAATACCGAGGCGTCGGAGATAATTTTAAGAAGCCCTTGAAAGGCTTTTTTCGCATTCCTCCGTCCCAATCCATTTTGGCGCTTTTAGCAGGGCTTGAAAGAGCGGAGATTTTCTCTCCGGCTTTGGAGATGAATCTGCCAAGTGCTGCAAGGCGTCCATTAAGCCGTTGAATTTCTTGAAGACTCTTGGGCGATCCCATGTCAAGAATAGCTTTGATCTTTTCTGGATTTGCCTCTATTCCTCTTTGTGTCAAGATAAATCCCAAGAACTTCCACGATCCGAACACGAAGGAACATTTATTCGGGTTTAACCGCATAGTGTAACTCCTGAGTGGTGAAAAGCCTCTTGTAAGTCCGGATAGATGTTCATCGGCTTTTCGGCTCTTCACCGTGATATCATCTACATACGCCTCAACATTTCTACCAATATGCTCTTTGAAGATTTGTATTTATGAGCCTTTGGAAGGTGGCTCCGGCATTTTTCGAGGCGAGCGGCATCACGTGTATGATAAGTTCCAGTGCTTGTGATGAAGGATGTTTTTCTTAAATCGCCTTTGGCCATTCGGATTTGGTTGTAGCACGAAAGGCGTCTAAGAAACTTCGGCATCTCATGCCCGTTGTAGAGTCAACCAAACCATCAATTGATAGCAAAGGAAGCGAATCTTTTGGACAAGCCTTGTTCAAGTCCTGTGAAATCAACGCACATTCTCCATTTTCGGACGGCTTTTTACTAGAACAACATTGGCCAACCAATGCGGGTAATACACCTCTCGGATAAACTTAGCCTTTAGGAGGTTCGATACTTCTTCCTCTGCGGCCTTACGCCTTTACGGGCGGAATTTCTTCTTTTCTGTTTCATAGGCCTAAATGACTGATCTACATTAAGGTGGTGTTCTATGATCTCGCGTTTTACGCCTGGCATATCCTCTGATGGCCAAGCGAAGAGATCAGAATTTGCCCTTAATACCCTCATGAGGTCTTTTTGCTGTGTGGTTGCCAAGTTTGCCCCAATCTGTACCGTGCGGTCTACTCTGGTTGCGTCTAGGGGAACTGTTAGCAATTCTTCAACTGGTGTAGGTCGAAGTCCTTCATCTTCCCGTTCGGCTATTCTGCTGACTAGCATGGCTTCTGAAACCTTTGTTTTCCTTTTATTTAGAACTTTCCCTTTGAGGGTGAGGCAGTAATATTGCCGGAGCTAAGGGTTGGTCTCCTCTTACCTCTCCACTACCACTCTCGGTTGGGAATTTGAGGAGAAGATGGTAAGTAGAGATGATGGCTTTCAAGGCGTTGAGGTTTGGCCCGCCAAGGATCCGCGTTATAACTTGAAGCACGCTGCATAACCAAGAATTTCGTTGTCACGGTTGATGATGCGTGGTGAGTTTCCTCGCGTAACTCAGAGAGATCATCCCTTACGGGAACGTATCACCCCTCTGGAGAACCCTACTAAGGATGATTTTACAGGAAGTAAATCATCCGCGTCATACCTCATTCTTTCGAAAGCACTCCAGAAGAGGATGTCAACTAAACTTCCACTGTCTATCAGAACTCTCTTCCTTTGGAAACTGGAGACCTTGATGGCAGGAACCAGCGCGTCATCATGGGGGTGACGAACTTTACTAACATCGCTATCATAAAAAATGATGGGAGCCGCGGGTCGAGACCTTCTTCGTGGTGTTTCTGTCTCTTGCGTCGTTCCCACCATTCGGGCATAACTTTTTCGAGAGGCGGAACTTTCCCCTCCACAACCTGGGCCACCACTAATAAACCCCACCATCTCCCCTTTTTCTTCTTCAGGCTGTGAAGCTTCGTGTTCCTCCCCGAATCTCAAGGTTGATATATTGCTCAAGCTGTCCTCTTGAGCGACATCCTCTATCGCATTCATCAAGTGGGTACACTTTTCCGTGTCGTGTCCTTTAGATTGATGAAACCAGCAATATCTCTTGCTATTCTTTTCTTGGATTCGGTATTTCTCGCAGAGCTCGCCATGTCGGGAAGCTTTTACTCTTTTGATTTGCATAAGGATGTGGCTTACGGTTTGATTTAGTGGGGTATGATGATCATATTTAACAATCTTTCCTTCCTTTGTAGGTTCACCGGGGCTGCAGCATATGTCGTTGAGGGCGTGTTGAGGTTTCCAGATTTATGTTTGTGCCCCTGTCGTCCTTATATGATCTTCTTTCCTTCCGTATATCCGGGGGCCTTCTGTTGACACTTTGGTAGGTTTTTCCTTTTAGGGTGTCTGCAGGCCCACGTCGAGTCTCTTCTTCCCAACCCGTATAAATTTCATCGGAATTGATGTATTTTTGGGCATGGCTCATAAGGGCGGGAATTGTCTTTGGTGGATCCAAAGTGAGGGAGAAACGAAAGGGGGAGTCTAACAGTCCCTCCATTAAGAAGGTTACGGCCATTCGCGGAAGAAGATCCGCAACATTTGTTGTTTCGTCTATATAACGATTTAAATAGGCTTGGAGTGTTTCTCCCTTTCGTTGTTTAACGTGCAAAAGGGTAGACGGAGTTTTCTTTTGCTTTGAATAATTGGCAAAGTAGGCTAAAAAGTGATTTGCTAAAATCTGAAAAGAAGTAATTGTGCTAGATGGAATATCGACAAACCAGTCTTGCGCTTTTCCCTCTAAGGTGGCTGGAAAAGCTCGGCACATACGAGCGTCGGTAATTCCAGTGAGGAGCATCTTTGATCAAAAAGACTTGGTGTAGGGAAGGATCGGTTACGCCTTCATATGCGGTCATAATAGGTGGCTGAAGGCATGAGAACTTCGTTCTTCCAATATCTCCTTGACAAAGGGCTGAACACATCACGAGAATATGCCGCTCGGATTTCTTGTTTTCTTAGGAAAGGTCCGCCGGGCTGGGTCCTTCTATCCACGGTTTGTATGGATGGGCTATTTTGTTCGCTCTTGTCCGTTCGGTTCTTGCGGCTGACTTGCGCTCTCTCACGTCGAGCGGAGAGGGTTCTACGAGCTAAGCGGAAAAAGGCGGTTCTTTCTCTTTTCTCTCCTTATAGAGTGCGGGTTCTTGTCCTCCCTCTACTTTCGGAATTAGCTAACGGGACCCGTTGATACGTTTGGTGTTGGGGCTTGTGTGGGAAGAGGTGGAGGATGGGTCAAAGTGTGGGCGGCTTGAGCCAATTGTTCCAGTTATTCTTTGCATGTTAAGGTAAAACTTCGGAATGGACCCTTGGGGTTGGACGGGACGGATTTTTCACGATGGGGGTAAAATGGGTGGATTGTCCAGGCCGGATTTCTTCATGTCTTTGGACTTCACCAAGTTCGATAGGTCTTTCGGGGCTAGTAGGTGCTCCTTGTCCTTGGATTACGTTTTGACCTTACGGTAGTGGTCATTTGGCTTTTCGTAAGGGTCCCCTACAGACGGCCAGTAAGCTGATTGATGCCAAAAGCGGTCCGCCCTCACTCTTTGGCTACTTGTGGCCTCGTGATGCGGTCTCGACCTTTGACAAGCGGTTAATATTTATAGTTGGTGTGGGCGCTTACTTACGCTGCTGAGCGAGGGGAAGGCGGAGGGCACTCAGCAATTCCGTCCGGAATTATCCACTGATAGACCTGTGAAGAGGAGGAGAAGTAATCGGAATTGGGCCTTTCTGCCCGGATTTAACTCCGATGCTTAAGTCAGAAATCAAGGTAAGAAGTCCTAGGCAATGAGTGTTTCCTTTTTTTCCGGTCCCTTTCCTTTTTGTCCTTCCTCTCCTTTTATAGCAAGTGAGAGGCGGTTCAAGCAAATATCTTGCAAGGCGGTGGGGTAAGGCGGTGGGCTAGGTGAATATCTTCTAAGGCGGCAGAAAAATATCTGCCTAGCGTGTAGGTGCTCTGTAGGTAAGTAGAGTAAATATCTGCCTACTGTAGTAAGTGGATAAGGCCTACTTAATGTAGAGGCATTAGATATTTACTTCTCTTCTTCCACCTCACGCCTTGTATAAGAGGGTTGTTATAATTCCGACGGACTTATTCGCAGGATTTATTCCCCACGTTATTGCCGAACGGAATTGTGCAAGGTTATTTGGCGATACTGCCACATGGCCAAAGATGCTACGTGGCTGAGAAAACACGGTCCTGTGTGTGACAGATGGTCCCTAGGTCAATGACATCTGTCTTACCAAATATATCCGTAACAATAGATATATATATATATATATATATACTTTTTAAATTATCATATCATCAGAATACCTCTTTTTATATATGTTGATGCCAAAAACTGGTCCACCTCACACTTTGGCTACTGTGGCCTCGTGATCTGGTCTCAGCCTTTGACAAACGGTTAAAATTTATAGTTGGTGTGGACTCTTACTTCTGCTCACGAACAGGGAAACGCGGAGGGCACCCTGAAATTTCGTCCGGATTTATCTACTGATGGACCTGTAAAGGGGAGAAAAATTGGTCGAAATTGGGCCTTTCACTTGCGGTTAACTCGATGCTTAAGTCGAAATCGAGGGGTAAGAAGTCTTAGGCAATTCTTTGTATAATGTGTAGTGAGTGTTTTAGGATCCTTTCCTTTCTGTCCTTCCTCTCTTTTTATAGCAAGTTAGAAGCGGTTTAAACAAATATCTTGCAGGTGATTGGGGTATGAAAGAAGCGGTGGGGTAAAATGTAGCTAGGTAAATCTTCTAAGGCGGTAGAAAAATATCACACTTCAAGGCGTGTAGGTGCCACAGCCCAGGTAAGTAGAGTAAATATCGCCTTTGTAGTAAGTGGATAAGGCCTACTTCTTGTAGAGGCGTTAGATATTTACTTCTCTTCTTCCACCTCTCTTGCCTTGTATAAGAGGGTCATTATAATTCACTAGGACTTGTTAGCGGGGATTTATTCCTCATGTTATTGTCGAACGGAATTGTGCAAGGTTATTTGGTGACACGGTCCTGTGTGTGACAGGTGGTCCCCAGGTCAATGACATCTGTCTTACCAAATATATCCGTAACACTAGTCCCCCCTAAAATGTACTTGTTCGAAGAATGAGGCGAGGGTGAGCTAATGCTTGACGTTTAAGCTTGGTTCAAGAACAAGTATTTTTCTTAGTTGGCACGTCTATGTAGGAGTGGGCTTAAGTCTATGGCTATGGTACCGCGTGTTTTTAATAGGTGACCAGGCGTTCTGTGTTCTCTTTCTACCAAGTGCTCGAGGTAGATTTTTCTCACGAAATTTTTGCACGCTTTTCTACTCAAGGGCTTGTATGGGTAGCGTTCATAGTCGAAATCTTTTGTATCATGGCTCAAAGCTTGTCTTTTATAAATTCTTCACTTTTAGCCAATGCTCTCTCGCTACTTGCGAATTCCGGCTCCTTTCACAAACATCTAGCCGAATTAAGTCTTTGGATTTATCCACCCTAGTAAGAAATCCAGAGCAATTGTAATGGTAGGCGTTCTATTGGTTATGAGGGACCAATCGGTGAGATATGTATCGTCGCGAGGGGGTGGGAGGCTTTTCATGTTGATCACGGCATGGAGGCGGGGGACCTTTTAGTTGTCACTTATGCAGGGGGTGTACGTTTCGAATTTGAGATGTTTGGAGACGACTCCTGCCGTAGAGAAGTGGGTCCCTACCTTTGCCCCCGTGCTGATCCAGGTTCTCCTAGTGGGAACGAGGATAGTGACGGTTGCGGGAGTCCGTGCATCTCCTCCGAGTCTCATCCGAGCGTGGCTTCGGACGAATCCGCGGATATTTAACTTTAGTCCGTCGGATAACATGTTTTTGTTATTTTTGCTTTGTTTGCGTTCGTCATGTAACCTGAATAAATGATGTTTGTCGTTTTGCTTGTAAATCCTTTGGCGTTTTGGTGATCCTATGTTGGAGTGTGTGCTTTGTCGTATACGGTACAGGTTCTACCTTCTACGTACGTAACGTTCTGTAACACCCTTATCCTTTTCAGGACCCAGGTGTCACACCAGCCAGGTTTAGGGAATGAACCCTAAACCTAAAAGAACATGTCTGCTAATTAAGCGGGAAAAATAACAACGGCGGAAGGAAATTGACAAACTAGATAAATTAAAAACACCAACTCTATACGAATTAATACAAAGCCAAATAAACATTGTCTTAAACTTAATGTCTCTAGCGCTCGAAAACAAATAAACATAACTAGACGAATTGAGCCAACTACGGTACATCTCCTCTACTCGTGATCGACGACACGCTAGAAGTACTCTGTCTAGCGACCTGCAGCAGCGATGTCAAGAAGAGAATTTGAGCTCTTTGGAGCCGGTGGCGAGAAACAACCTGTCGGGTATAAGCTGTGCATTCCGTATAAAATAATAAAGGTACGTGAGAGTAAAAGCGTGTAAACACGAATAGAAAATCTTGAATTAAAAATACGAAAACTCGCTTACGAATCTCTTTGCGCAAGTAAACGTTGATCAGTATATTCTCTTAAAAATGCATATCTGAGTTTCTGTTTCTCTGTCTTGTGAATTAAATATGAAACCGACATTCCCCCTAGGTAATCTGTACCTGTGCCCTCTCTCTCTCTGAGATGAGCTCTATCTCTAGAAGGCGAGGAACGCGGCATCATCTAATACACAAGACTATTCTCTGACTACACATCTACTTCAATGCTAGCGTGGCGGTAACCAAGCGAGTATATCGTCACGAGGTTGAGTATATATCGTCTGTTGAGCATCCCAAAGGGATGGAAAGGGGTTTTGATTTTATAAAAAGAAGTAAACACGAGATAGTTAGCTATTTTTGAAAGAGAATTAAATCACCCTCTCGTAACTCAACGTCGTACTCTGCGGCTCTTCACGAGCCACTCACGGTCTATACAAGTATTTTCATAGAATGTAGTCTTTACGTATGCATGGCATTCTCTTTTACATTCTTGATTACTAAGCATGAAATGGTTATAAAACTCTATAAACTGTTATGAAACCCATAGTTCACGCTTTTTAAAGCTGAAAGCGTATGCATTATAAAAATACGGTAAAACTAACAAACTGCTGAGGTAGATTTCCCTCGCATGGGATTCGGAGCTAGATCGGCTCGGTCCTTCAGTGATAGACTTTCCCTTGTCCTTACGATGGTTGAAATAAGAATTCTATAAATAGAAAGTCAGGTATTCTTGACTCGTACTCTAATATAAACTAATAGAATCTGATGGGAATACTGAAATTAACTTTTCTATCTAACTATTTCTCATTTCCATTACTAACATAATTGTTAACCTTAAGCATGCATTTCATGGAGATTAAGGGCCCTCAACATGCTTTCCTAAGATAATGTCTTGCTACCAATGACATGTATAATCTAAGGAATTCATTGAAATTCGTGACACTTCCTCTATTTCTAGGGCTACGAGAAATTATACAAACATTCACACATATGAACATGATTTACACATTTAAACCATGGCATCATTAACTAACATTAATAACCCCATTTCATGCATCTAAATTATCCAAGTTAGCCCCAGTTCATAATTCATTTAGGGTTTCCCCAATTTGAAACTCTAGGGCTTTACTTGGAAATTTGGGATTGCTCGTCAGAGGGTTTTGGTTGGCAGTGGTGACTATGACTTGGGGGTTTGGCGTGCGGGGCTGCGGTGGGTGGCGCTGACAAGCGGTGCGAGAGCTCCGGCGTAGAGGCGACTTGTCGAAGCGCGGCTCGGGGATAGGCTGCCGAGGAGGATGCTCGCGGTGGAAGTAGCGATACAAGGGGGACTAGCCGTGGTAGGGGTGGGAAGCTTGGGCGTGAGCGATGCCCTAAATCACGAGTCGAGAGAGATTTGATCAAAAAACAAAACAATTAAAGAGGAAGTCGCTTCCCTCTGCATTGCGGCGAGAGGAAGCGAAGGAGAGAGAATTGATTTTTCTCTCTCTTTCTCTCTTCTCTTTATAATCGAGAGAAGTGAGAGAAGCGAAGGAGAGAGAGAATTGATTTCTCTCTCTCTTTCTCTCTTCTCTGATTATAAAGAGAAGATATTTTTTTTTTCTTTTTTCTTTTTCTTTTTCTTTTTCTTTTTCTTTTACTTTTTCTTTTTAATTTATTTTATTATTTTATTATATATATATATATATATATATATATATATATATATATAATATTTTCTTTAATTAAAGTATTATCTTTTAATTACTTTATCTTTTAAAAGGAATTTACTAATATATTATCCTTTACTTTTATGTCCCATCACTATTTAAGAAAAATATTATTCTATCAATAATTCTCCAGGCCAGTCCAGGAATCCGGGTCAGGGCGACTCCGTGACACGGTGGTTTGTGGCGTCGCGGGTTGTCTTCTCTCGAGCCAGATCCATGAATCTCGGCTTTGACTTCGGCCGGATCTACTTTATCGGGACTCTAACTTTTGTCCGATATTCCTACTTAATTAATCTGGATTAATTATCATTTAATTAATCTATGGTTTTAAATTAATTTAACTTTCGGCCGAGCTATCCGTCTCCAACTATTCTATATAACTCTACATTTTGGCTCCATTTAAGGTGCTTCGGCCCTATAGTTATGCGAGGATGGATTTGGGTCCATTTTATTCTAATTTTTCTTTAACTTGAGATTTATACTAATTAATCTGCTTTAAGTTAATTAAACTCATTTAAATTTTCAAAATTTTCTTGAATGGACTTATGAAATTACGGGATGTTACAATTCTCCCACTCCTTAAGAATTTAGATCCCCGAAATTTCCTTACAATAGTAACTACAACAACTAAAGGTGTTGTTCCTCATCCTGCCCTCTCTTTTCCAAGTGGCTTCTTCCACTTGGTAGAGACTCCTAGCGCTTCCACTAGAGGTATTATCTTGTTCTTCAATACACTCTTCTATAGGAACACTTTTCGGGAATACCGTATCTTCCACTTCTATTACAGGACACTCCAAAGGTACTAACAACCACGATGGCTTCTTGTGCTCTTAGGTGATGCGCTAGCAGATCAAACCACTTGCAGCGTGCTACTCGGCGATCTCCTTCCAACTCATTAGATGATTCAAATTCTTGTGGTGGGGTGAAGAATCTACAGGGAGACTCCATCATAAAGATAATGTTACCCGGATCTCCCAGCGCTTGAGGACCACTTAGATGTAATACACGCCTCTACTAAATGTAACACGCATCTCTCAATAAGGCCGGATGTTACACCGCTGACCACGCGTCAAGAACATATAACTAAAACTGATAACGATAGGTACACTCCCAAGACTTAGATAATCATAAATGTAATCTGTGTATCACAGATCATCAAACCAAATAAAATCAACATATAGCCACATCGCCCCTGAAGTCTAGGCAACATGACCTCAAATATAGAGTAGTAGTTATACATCACAAGTCTTTTATTTAATACTAATACGCACTAGGGAATGCAAAAGTCAACCATGATTACTCATTCTTGTTCATCTGGAATGTCATCCGGTGCAGCTGCAGCCTGTTGTTGTGTCACCATAAAGGCACATGCCATCGGATTAGCTTTGAACTCCTCGGCCTCCTCGACCTCCTCGGCTTCCTTGAGGATCTCCCCGGAAGATCCTCCTCTATTGCTCCCACTACTACCCGCATGGGAGTATCACGATGGTGGGTATTGCATGGGCCTCCGGCTTGGAGTTGGGGAGCTGTACCAACTCCACTGAACCTAATAGGGGACATTCCTTCATATAATGTCACATTTGGCTGATGATGATAGCAAATACCTACTCCAAGGCCTTTCGGCGCTCTCAGGAATGATATCTCTTGCGGGTAGGGGCATTGGGGCTTCTTGATTACGGCTTCTGTAAAGAGGCATCATTTCTTTGCTAGAGTTGCTTTTTCTTGGCGAGTGCATAGCTAGCACACTTTGAGAATCGAGTATACCTCTCTTCTTCGACTTCTCTGTGCGTCGCTTAAACCTGGCGGTCCATAGCTTGACTCAGCTCTGGCGAGGCCTCCACAAGCTCGTGAAGTCAGAGAGCACGACAGCGTGTGATGTTCGAATTTCGTCCGCGTAATCCTCGCTCAAATCTGCGACAACATACGGGTGTTCTTTATTGGTATAGTCGGGTGCATATCTCCCAAGATCACGTAAATTTGGCCTCATAATTCGGCCAGAGGCTACCGCCTTGGAGCAGTGAAGGAATTCCTCGTGCTAGCGTCCGCGGTAGATTTGAGGCATGAATTTTTACATGTCAAAAGCCGAGTCACGAAATCGGTCCAAGTAAACCGCAGTGCAGTTTGGGCGACTTACGGCTTGTATCACCCGAGCCACCAGCTGCAAGGCTCTCTCGGCTATGATGAAAGTGGCGATTTGCTACTTTTTCTTCCTGCAGGCACATAAGAGCCTCAAATATAAGCTCGGTCGAGTGATCCAATTTCGGCTTCCTTGATGCGTAGTACCCTCGAATGGTGTGATTCCCATTTCAGAGAGCCTTATTCACATGAGTGCGTGCTTCTATACGCTTTGGCTGGCTGGTATCGAAATCACGTGAATGATTGGGTCATCACAGTGCGTTACATTTATTTGCATTCAGGGTTACGAGGCTGGCCCGGCTTGTCTTGTGCTTGGGTTGGTTATGTCGGAGTCCGTATGTGCTCGGATAGTATCCCGATCCGTCTTGTGTTCAGGTGGAACCCGGTCCATAAAGGCATTCCGGTTGGAATCCGGGCCCGTAATACATCCATTTGGAATCCGGGTCCATAAAGGCATTCGGCTGAAATCCGGGCCCATCAGGTACTCCATTTGAAATCCCGGGTCCATAGAAATTTTACTCCCGGTGAAATCCGGGGCATAATACATTCGGATAAAATCCGGGTCCTTCTATACATTCCTTGTTGAGGGTCGGGTGCATGAAAGGAGTGAGACCCATACACTTTGGTCTCGCGCCCGGTTCACGGAACCTCCTCGGGTTCCGGGACATCCTCGAACTTTCAAGGAACCTCAGCTTAGTTACGGCGGTCCATAAGGCTGATGCGGGTTCCTCCGTGGCATCACGAGGTGGCCTTCAGGCTCTTTTGGTGCCATTACGAAAAAGAGGCGTGCCAGGTAGTATCCTCTAACTCTCACGAGAAAGCAAATATTAAACTTATTCTCTTGGTACCAACACTCCCACCCTAAGGCTCACGACTACCCTAGGACTTCCCTTAGGATTGACCCTTCTCACGATACCACTAAATGTCATCTCATGGCATTTGAGTGGATCTATCAACTCTAAGTATATAGGTTATCATCTAGTCCCTAAGATCTTTTGCTCACGATACCACTAAATGTAACACCCTTATCCTTTAGGACCGGGTGTCACACACCGGCCAGTTTTAGGGAATGAACACACAAACCTAAGGTGCATGTCACAGCTAATTAAGCCGGGAAAAATAACAAGCAATGAGGAAGGAAATTGACAAACTAGATAAATTAAAACACCAACTCTATACAGATTAATACAAAGCCAAATAAACATTGTCTTAAACTTAATGTCTCATGGCCTTTCGAAAACAAATAAACATAACTAGGCAGACGAATTGAGCCAACTTCTGATACATCTCCTCTACCATTGATGAGGCGACACTGCTAGAAGTACTCTGTCTACAACGACACTAAGCTTGAGTGTAAGAAGAGAGCATTTCTTTGGAGCTACCGGTGGCAACAAAACAACTGTCCGGGTATAAGCGTACGCATTATAAAATAATAAAATTTGTAGAGTAAAAGCTAGCGTGTAAAACACGAATAGAAAATCTTGAATTAAAAATACGAAAGCATTACGAATACTGCCTTGAAGTAAGCGTTGATCGATTATATTCTCTTAAAATGCATATCGAGTTTACATTTCTCTGTCTTGTGAATTAAATATGAAACCAGAGCATTCCCCTAGGTAATCCGTACTGTGCCCTCTCTCTCTGCGAGATGAGCTCTATCTCTAGAAGGCGAGGAGCGCGGCATCAATCTAATACACAAGACTATTCTCGACTACACATCTACTTCAATCTTGCATGGCGGCCAACCAGCGAGTATATCCGATCTCGAGGTTGAGTATATATCACGTCTGTGAAGGCGTCCCAAAAGGGATGGAAAGGGGTTTGATTTTATAAAAGAAGTAAACACGGATAGTTAAGCTATTTTTGAAAAGAGAATTAAATCACCCCTCTCATAACTTCAGCGTCGTACTCTCACGGCTCTTCACGAGCCACTCAAGTCTATACAAGTATTTTTGATAGAATGTAGTCTTTACGTATGCATGGCTATTCTCTTTTTACATTCTTGATTACTAAGCATGAAATGGTTATAAAACTCTATAAACTGTTATGAAACCCATAGTTCACGCTTTTAAAAGCGAAAGCGTATGCATTATAAAAATACGGTAAAACTAACAAAATACAGGGTAGATTTCCCTCACCTTAGTACGATTAGGAGCTAGATGCGGCTCGGTCCTTGATGATAGACTTTCCCTTGTCCTTACGATGGTTTGAAATAAGAATTCTATAAATAGAAAGTCCATTATTCTTGACTCGTACTCTAATATAAACTAATAGAATCTGATGGGAATCTGAAATTAACTTTTCTATCTAACTATTTCTCATTTCCATTACTAACATAATTGTTAACCTTAAGCATGCATTTCATGGAGATTAAGGGCCCTCAACATCTTTCCTAAGATAATGTCTTGCTACCAATGACATGTATAATCTAAGGAATTCATTGAAATTTAGTGACACTTCCTCTATTTCTAGGGCCTACGAAATTATACAAACATTCACACATATGAACATGATTTACACATTTTAAACCATGGCATCATTAACTAACATTAACAACCCCATTTCATGCATCTAAATTATCCAAGTTAGCCCAGTTCATAATTCATTTAGGGTTTCCCCAATTTGAAACTCTAGGGCTTTACTTGGAAATTTAGGATTGCTCATCAGTAAATTTGGCCGTGGTGGTATTACTGACTTGGGGAAATTTGTGACAAGGGAGGCTGCAGGTGGGTGGCTGACAAGCGGCCTATGAGGCTCGGCGTGGGGCGGCTTGGGTGGCCCAGCGACTCAGGGGATAGGCTGCCGAGCGGAGGATGCTCCGCGGTGGAGGCGCTGATACAAGGGGGGACTAGCCGTGACCCAGGGTGGGGAAGCTTGGGCGTGGGCGATGCCCTAAATCACAGATCGAGAGAGAGATTTGATCAAAAAAAAACAAAACAATTAAAGAGGAAGTCGCTTCCTCTGTGCACGAGCGAGAGGAAACGAAGGAGAGAGAGAATTGATTTCTCTCTCTCTTTCTCTCTTCTCTTTATAATCAGAGAAGTCAGAGAGAAACGAAGGAGAGAGAGAGAGAGAATTGATTTCTCTCTCTCTTTCTCTCTTCTCTGATTATAAAGAGAAGATATTTATTTTTTTCTTTTTCTTTTTTCTTTTTTTTTTCTTTTTCTTTTACTTTTACTTTTTAATTTATTTTATTATTTTATTTTATATATATATATATATATATATATATATATATATATATATAATATTTCATTAATTAAAATAATTTTATCTTTTAACTACTTTATCTTTTAAAAAGGAATTTACTAATATATTATCCTTTACTTTATGTCCCATCACTATTTAAGAAAAATATTATTCTATCAATAATTCTCAGGCCAGTCAGGAATCCGGGTCGGGCGACTCCCAGTGGCACAGTGGTACATGGCGTCGCGGGTTGTCTTCTCTCCCAGAGCCAGATCCATGAGATCTAGGCTTTTGACTTCGGCAGGATCTACTTTATCCCGGGACTCTAACTTTTGTCCGATATTCCTACTTAATTAATCTGGATTAATTATCATTTTAATTAATCTATGGTTTAAATTAATTTAACTTCGGTAGACTATCCATCTCAACTATTCTATATAACTTCACGGGCCTGGCCCATTAAGGCCCTATTTTCATTATAGTTCGCGAGGATGGATTTGGGTCCATTTTATTCTAATTTTCTTTAACTTGAGATTTATACTAATTAATCTGTTTTAAGTTAATTAAACTCATTTAAATTTTCAAAATTTTACTGAATGGACTTATGAAATTCTGGGATGTTACACGTTCCTTGCTCCCTAAGACGATACGTGTTTCCTCTACTATTTAGTATTAAAGGAGGATAGTGGCGCGACGTGCGTGGCGTGCGCGTTTGTCAACGTCATGATGGGTGATGGGCGTGGCTTCCATGTGTGTCAGGCGGCGCTTGGTATCGCTGACGTGGACAAAATTTTGAATTGTTTCAAGGAGGTGTACGATGGTTATTTGAACGGTTCAGATTTGTGGACCTTTGGTTCCAATGGTTACGATGGAACACAATCTTAAGATCCTAGCGACCCGTGGATTCGTTGCCTTTGTATATAAAGGGAACCGTCGCAGTGACAAAGGTTGTTTGAAAATCGAGTCAGCGTCTTCTTCTCAGTTTCCTCTTCTCCGTGAGCCACGGTTTTGAGCTTTCACGCGTTTTTGTTGTCTTTTCCTTCCCTAAGGTAATGGCTAAGCGTTGTTTCTTCCTCCTCTAGTTCTTCTCATGAGTCCTCGATTCCTTCTCCATCCAACCCTATGGTCTACATTTGCGATTCAGTGATTCGGGTGAACTTGAGAGGCTCGATTCGAGGTTAAGCGGGTTCATCCACGCCTCTAGGGCCATGGGTAGAGGTGGACACATTCATAAAGCCTTCTAAAGGCGGGGAGGATGTAGATGACCTAGTAGAGAGATCTGAGATAGACCTCGTTATTTGAGGTTAGGGTTCCCTTGTTGGGGGAGGCGAGTACTTGAGGAGGGAGATAGGTACATTTATCGGGGGCCAGCGTTGCTAGGTGGAGCTTAGGCTTCCCTTTCTCTGATTTTGCTAAGGCAATCTTAGAGGAATATCGTTTGTGTCCCTCATGAGTTAACTCGAACTCTTGGTACTTTCAGCGGATTTGTCATGGTTTTAAGAATTATCGAGTAAATCCGACCTTATTTGGTTCCGCCTATTGTTTAGCCTTTGCTTGGAGTCTAAAGCCGATTGGTACTATTTCTCGGCTGCCCTAGGAGGAAGTTTTTAGGGAAAGTCCCTTCTTCCATCAAGCGATGGAAGAGCAAATTTTTCTTTGTTAGGTGTAAGTAAGTCGGTGGGATATCGAACAAGGTGGGAGGTTCCCGATGTGGATATCATTTGTGAGGAGATGTGGGAAGAAGAGGGAAATCTTCTTAAGTCCATGGCGGGGCTATCCAAAGTCTATATGGATAGGTTTTTGACCAAGGAAAAGCCTCATTAGAATTAATGGATTTAATAGTGTCTAATGGTAGGATTAAGCATGCATTACCTAATTTAGTTTGATTTTGACTTGTGATGTCTAACCTTGTTGAATTTGTTTTGCGAGAAAGTCCGATGGAAGGCAGACTTGAGCTATGTGAAGGGTCTTACGGCTTCTTTTGAAGGCGAAGTTTATCCGCCCTTGGCTGTGGTAGGAAAAAGAAAGAAGTGATACGGCCAAGGTGATACCTCAAAGCGGAGAGAAAGAAGAGGAAGAGAAAGGAGACTCTTCCACAAAGGGGTTAAAAGTAACCCAGTAGCGAGGTCCTCACGGGAGAGGAGGACCAAGAGAAAGAATTCGAGGGGCGTGTCGGAGTCCCGGAATGGTAGGAGAGCGGTGAAGGCGCCTCAAGAGGAAGGCCGTCGCGGAAGAGTCCGTCGGTTTTATCTCAATTTTAGAAAGTCCTTCTTCGGTCGGTAGGAGGATATCCTTCTTATTGAGGTGAGAATCTTTATATAGGCACTTTCTAAAGGTACATTTCAAGAAAGGTTCTATTTTACAGTGAGGCGGGAGAAGCGGCCCTTCTAGACAAAGCGAGGGTGGCGGACTTCGGTCTTAAAGGGATCTGCCGCTAAGCGAGAAGGAGCTACCTTACGAGGATACTCCTTTTAGTGACGCTAGGTCCGTAAAGGATGTTTTGATAGCCATGAGGCCCGGCGACTTTCCACGAAACTTCCAGTTTGGGAGGGAAGAAGCCACTTATCAATTATTACGCTCTGCCATATTTGGTAAGAGTACATTCTCATATTTCTCTTTATTTTTAAACTTGGTGTGTGTTTTTACGGCGTCTTGTTATTCCGTGAAATTTGTACAATGGAGGGATCGAGGTTAGTGATCTTTGCCAAGAAGATTTGGCAAAGATGGAAAGCGAATAAATTGGTAGACATTGCCCAATTAAGCTCTAGAATTGGTGGCTTTAGAGGAAAAGGAGAAAGAACTGACTTAGCAGCTATCCGGGCCCTTGAGCGAGATAAAGCCGAACGGTACATAACAACTATCTGCCATGGAGAAGGAGAAGAACGATCTAGCGGCTTAGCTATCTATTTCCAAAGGTTCTCTTCTGACTGCTGAGGAGAATATCAAAGAGTTACAAAATGAATCCAGCAGTTTGAAGAAGGAACTCAAATCTACTTTCGGGGAGGAGCATTTGCCTGGCTTCGATGGGATCTAAAGGCTGAGAAGCTGGAGCTTACCGCCGTTCAAGGCTGAGTTGGTGAGGAAGTAAAGGAGGAAGGCGTGACATACTCAAGGAAGACTTGGCTTCCCATTTGAAAGCTCTTAAATGCGACTACTTCGCAAGAGATTAAGGACTTAATAGGCTGGCCGGATAAACTAGAAGAAGGAGGTTACTTGGCTTTCGAGGGGCAAAAGTTAAAGATGGAGCCCTGCGTATATATTGGTGGTGCACCAAGTGAGCCGGCATGTTCCTCCGGGGAGAAGTGTTATCTATGGGGCGGGCTAGGGGTCTTGAAGATTTACATGGAACTAAAAGAGAAGCAGATTATTAAGACCCCAAAGCTTACGCTAACCCTTTGGAACCTCCAACTCAAGTTCCTCCATAGAGTGGTGACGGCACTGAAGGCCGAGTTCTTAGGGGTTTTTTATGATATGCCTTTGTAAATTTTTTGTTTATTTGAAATGTAACTTCTATTTGATATGAATGAAACGCAAACCTTTCTGGTGGTGAAGATTTTTAACCATGTAAGAAAACCGCTGAGAAGTATTTTTGAAGTCCTTTGTAAGGTCTTCCCTTCCTCATTCGGTTTGTAAGGCAAGCTTCGTAGTGCGCTCTTCTCTTCTTTGTTCAATCATGGGACTAAACTATTGAGTAAGGTACTTGCCTTCATAAATAAGATTGTTGCCTCATATTTCGATCGGGATTTTTGCCCCTTGTTTGAGAGTTGTAGTTTATCTGTGTAAGATAATTCCGACTCGTCTTTCAGGAATGGGAATTTCACCACATTTTAGTAGAATGAGAATTTCACCGCATTTTAGTAGAATTGGAATTTCACCGCATTTTAGTAGAATGGGAAAGACTTGAGCTTTATTATTAGTGACATTTAAGAAGCGACTCTGAGAACTTATTGATAGTAAGCGTAGTAAGTGTTCGGCATGGAATGGACTCTTGGCGTTTTAGTCCATATTTACTAGATAATAGGTGTATTTCGAGGACTGATCCTTTACACGACGGCGTAAGGGCCTTCGAGGTAGGAGTTAGCTTCCCGTTAGACTTTTATTTCCTTGGAATTCATTTTTCTCTTAGGACGGATCACCCGATTTGGAAGAAGACTCTTTTCACCCTAGTGTTGTAGAACCTTTTGACTCTTTGGCGATAGGCAGTGGCCTTTATTTACGCCATTTCTCTTAGTTTCTTCAATTAGGTCTAGTTCAGCTTCGGAGATTTTTCACATTTTCTTGATGAGAACTTACATTTGTATTCGCATAAAGTAGGCATTCCTATTTACTGCGGGGATGGCTGACGGCTTAGGCCCCGTAAGTAAGAGAAAATGTACTTTCCACAATGGGAGTTCCAGCGGTTGTCATCTGTAGGCCCAAAGGCGCTTCGAATTTCTTCCACCCAATTGGTTCCATTTTTGGATACAGGGCTTTCGAGTGCGGGAGCAAGGATGCGGTTTGTTACCTCTACCGCCATTGGCTTGAGGATGTATTCTGAAAGTCGGCTGGATTCAATTAGAATTTCAGACGAGAAACTTTGAAAGCACGGTTATCAAGCGGCCCGATTATCGAAGATGAAGGCATTTGGAATTCGAATCGGCGGAGATGACCGATTCGCCGTAAGAATCCACGACAAGCTTTCTCTGTGATCTTGGCTAAGGGCTCAACTTCCACCCATTTGGTGAAGTAGTCGATACTTGACTATTAGGAACTTAAATTTGCAGGATCGAAGTAGGGAATGGCCTAAAAGATCAACTCCACAAATAGCAAGCGGTCGTGGACGATAATTGGCGTAAGTGGTAGCCGGTGGTCGATCTCTGAATCTTGGAATGCCGGCGAGCATCACATTTCCGGCGTAACGCTATTGCATCTTGAGTTAAGCGTTGGCGGTAATAACCTTGTCGTAAGACTTTGTAACTCAAGGCTTCGCCTCCTATGTGACCGCCACCGATGCCTTCGTGAATTTCTTGAAGGATATAGCTAGCTTACGTAGGATGTAGGCATCGCAAGAAAGGTTGCGTGTAAGACCTTTGTATAGGCTTTACGTTGATGATGGGTGTATTGGCCCGGATTTATGGCGATTATCTCGGGCCTCTACTTTGTTGGGTAGTGCGAGCCCACCTTGTGGAAGTAATTTCTTATGGGATCCATCCAACTTCGGCTCTTGACCACACTTTGTACCTCTCCTTCCAATCTATACTCGATAGTTTTGTGGGAAGATGCTGCTTGAGGTTAAAGAGGACTACGTATCTCAGATTTTGGTGCTGTGGCCTTTTTAGACAAAGCGTCCGCCTCTTCGTTTCTTTCGGCCAATTTTCAACTGGAAATAGAAGCGAAGTATGGCACTATTTTCTTTACTATTGCTTGGTATTTGACCATTTTCTCTTCTTTTGCTTGAAGGCTGCCTAAGGTGTGGCTCTCACGACTTAATTTGTGAATCGGAATACACATGCAGAACAAGAATTACGAGCCCTCGGGCGGTGTAATCCTCACAATGAGAGCTTACATTATTCGTCCTCATTGTTGAGTCGCTCGGAATAGGAACTTGAGCAACATGCGACATTTTCCATTTAGAAGGAGAATAAAGGGCTGAAACACGCTCACGATCTTTCTTGATTTGCCCGATCCATCAGCGTATAAGGACCACGGGATGCTAAGACATTCTTACGGATTACGTAGCGGGAATTCGCCTCGCTTTCTGTAGGGAAAGTCAATTCGCGATGAAATCGGCCGGCACTTGAGCCTTGATTGCTGTTCGGGGTTTATAGGTGAGATCGAACTTCGCCCTAATTCTAATACCCACTTAGCTGGAAAGTCAGGAATTCTCCGGTTTTATGAAGAACTTGCTTTAATGGCTGATTAGTCAAGATTGTGATCCACATGGGCTTGAAAATATTGGTCTCAATCTTCGCCTTGAGATGTAATAAGGCCAATTTTTCAAGTGGCGAGATATCACCGACTCCGCATCATTAAGGATCTTCTTGGTGTAGTAGGCTGGTTTTTGAACTCCGTTGTCTTCCCTCAAAGAACCGCATGGCCTTTCATGAGAACGGCCAAGTAGATGTAGAGTGCTTCTCACTTCTTGGCTTAGCTAGTAGGCGAAGCGTCGAGAGATAATCTTTAAGCCCACGAAAGGCTTTTACACATTCTTCCGTCCAATCCATTTTTGGTGCTTTCAGCGAGGGGCTTGAAAGAGTGGGAGATTTTTCTCTCCGGCTTTGGAGATAGATACTTGCCAGAGTGCCTTGGCGATCCGTTAAGCCGTTGAATTTCTTGAAGACTTTTGGGTGATCCCATGTCAAGAATAGCTTTGATCTTTTACGGATTTGCTTCTATTCCCCTTTGTGTCAAGATAAATCCCAAGAACTACGATCGGACAGAAGGAACATTTATTCGGGTTTAACACGCATAGTGTAACTCAGGGCGGTGAAAAGCCTCTTGTAAGTCGATAGGGTGTTCAGCCGGCTTTTGTACGGCTCTTTACAAGATATATCATCTACATACGGCTTCAACATTCCTACCAATCTGCTCTTTGAAGACTGTATTTATGAGCCTTTGGAAGGTGGCTCCAGCATTTTTTAGGCCGAACGGCATCACCGTATAACAGTAAGTTCCAGTTCTTGTAATGAAGGATGTTTTTTCTTAAATGCGTCTTTGGCCATTCGGATTTGGTTTGTGGCACGAAAAGGCGTCTAAGAAACTTCTGCATCTCATGCCCGTTGTAGAGTCAACCAAACCATCAATTGATGGCGAGAGGAAATGAACTTTTGGACAAGCTTTGTTCAAGTGCACGTGAAATCAACGCACATTCTCCATTTTCCGGATGGTTTTACTAGAACAACATTGGCCAACCAATGCGGGTAATACACCTCTCGGATAAACTTAGCCTTTAGAAGGTTGATACTTCTTCCTCTGCGGCCTTCTACCTTTACGGGCGGAATTTCTTCTTTTACATTTTATAGGTCTAAATGGTGATCTACATTGAGGTGGTGTTCTATGATCTCGCGTTTCACGCTGGCGTATCCTCGATGACCAAGCGAAGAGATCGAGAATTTGCCCTTAATACTCTCATAAGGTCTTCTTAACGTGCGATTGCCAAATTTACCCCAATCCGTGCCGTCGCGGTCTGCCTCACGAAGTTTAGCGTCTGGGGGCTGTTAACAATTCTTCAATGGTGTAGGTGAAGCCCTTCATGCTTCCCGTTCGGCTATTCTGGCGACTAAGCATGGCTTACGAAACCTTTGTTTTCCTTTTATTTAGAGCTTTCCCTTTGAGGGTTGAGGACATAACATTGCCGAGCCAAGGGTTGATCTCCTCTTTACTTCCCACTACCACAACTTTCGGTTTGGGAATTTGAGGAGAAGATGGTAAGTAGAGATGATGGCTTCGAGCGTTGAGGGTTGAATTACGCCAAGGATCCGCGTTATAACTTGAAGCACAACGTCACGACCAAGAATTTTGTTGTCACGGTTGGCGATCTTGGTGAGTTTCCTCTCAGAATGGCGGTAAGGAGATCATTCCTTACAGGTACATATCACCCCGGAGAATCCTACTAAGGATGATTTTCTGGGGAAGTAAATGCGTCAGCGTCATATCTCATTCTTTCAAAAGCACTCCAAAAGAATGTCAACCTGAACTTCCACTATCTATCCGGAACCCTCTTCATTTGGAAAATTTGGGAGACCTTGATGGCAATTACCGATCGTCATCATGGGGATGGCGAACCTAGCGACATCATTATCATAAAAATGATGGGAAGTAGGTGGGTGAGACCTTCTTCGTGGTGTTTTACGTCTCTTAGCGTCGTTCAGCCCATTCGAGGCATAACTTTTTCGAGAGGCGGAGCTTTCCCCTCCACAACCAGGGCCACCGCTAATAAACCCCACCATCTCCCCTTTTTTCTTCATTGAGGTTGTGAAGCTTGAGGTTCCTCACGAATCTCAAGGTTGATATATTGCTCGAGCTGTCCTCTTGAGCGACATCCTCTATCGCATTCAATCAAGTGGGTACATTTTTCCGTGTATGCGTGTCCTTTAGATTGATGGCCTGGCGATATCTCTTGCTATTCCTTTGTGGTTTGGTATTTCTTGCGGGCTCACGGCCATGCCGAGGAAGCTTTTGTTCTTTGATTTGCATATGGATTTGGCTTTTGGTTTTTTTTAGTGGGGTTTGGTGATCATATTTGACAATTTTCCTTCCTTCCTTTGTAGGTTCTAGGGGCTGCGGCATATATGCGATTGAGGCGTGTTGAGGTTTCAGTTTACTGTTTGTGCCCTTGTTGTCCCTATATGATCTTCTTTCCTTCCAGTATATCCCAGGGGGCCATACGGTGACACTTTGGTAGGTTTTCCTTTTTAGGGTGTCTCTGAGGCCCACGTCGAGTCTCTTCTTCCCAACTTCGTTATAAATTTCATTGGAATTGATGTATTTTTGGGCATGGCTCATAAGGGCGGGAATTGTCTTTGGTGGATCCAAAGTGAGGGAGAAACGAAAAGGGGAGTCTAACAGCCCCTCCATTAAGAAGGTTACGGCCATTCGTGGAAAAAGGTCCGCAACATTTGTTGTTTCGTCTATGTAACGATTTAAATAGGCTTGGAGCGTTTCTCCCTTTCGTTGTTTAACGTGCAAAAGGGTTGATGGAGTTTTCTTTTGCTTTGAGTAATTAGCAAAATAGGTTAGAAAGCGATCTGCTAAAATCTGAAAAGGAGTAATTGTGCTAGATGGAAGATCGACAAACCTGTCTTGCGCTTTTCCCACTAAGGTGGCGGGAAAAGCTCGGCACATGCGAGCGTCGGTAATTCCGGTGAGGAGCATCTTCGATCGGAAAGACTTCAGGTGACGGGACGGATCGGTTCTGCGTTCATATGCGGTCATAATAGGTGGCCTGAAGTTGTCAGGAACTCGTTCTTCCAATATCTCCTTGACAAAGGGCGAACACATACTGAGGATATGTCGCTCGGATTTCCTGTTTTCTTGGGAAAGGTCCTGCCATTTGGGTCCTTCTATCAGCGGTTTGCATAGATGGACTACTCGTTTCTATCCTTGTCCGTTCTGGTTCGTGGCGGCTTGGTCTCTACGCCGAATCGAGAGGAGGGTTCGAACTAAGCGGAAAAGGCGGTTCTTTCTCTTTTCTCTTTATGGAGTGCGGGTTCTTGTCCTCCCTTTACTTTCGAAATTAGCCATTGTGGGACCCGTTGATACGTTTGGTGTTGGAGCTTGTGTGGGGAGAGGTGGAGGATGAGTCAGCGTATGGACAACTTAGGCAAGCTATTCTAGGCTATTTCTGCTTTGCATGTTAAGATAAAATTCCGGAATGGACTCTTGGGGTTTAGATGACGGATTTTTCGATGGAGAATGCGATGGGTGGATTGTCCAACCGGATTTCTTCATGTCTTTGGGCTTACGTCGAGGTCCTTGATTGCTAGTAGGTACTCCTTGTCCTTGGATTCGTTTTGATCTTGGTAGTGGTCATTTTGGCTTTTCGTATTAAGTGTCCCCACGGTGGTATGGCTATTGATGCCAAAAGCGGGTCCACCTCACACTTTGGCCTCTTGTGGCCTCGTGATCACGGTCACCGACCTTTGACAAGCGATTAAAATATATAGTTGGTGTGGGTAACGCTTACTTACGCTCACGAGCAGGGAAGCAGCGGAGGGCACCCCCGAAATTTCGTCGGATTTATCTCTTGATGGACTGTAAAGGGGAGAAAAAGGGGTGAATTGGGCCTTTTTGCTTGATTTAACTCCGATGCTTAAGTCAATCGTAGGTAAGAAGTCTTAGGCAATTCTTTGCATAATGTGTAGTGAGTGTTTTTCGGATCCTTTCCTTTACGTCCTTCCCTCTCTTTTTACTTAGCAAGTTAGAGGCGGTTTAAACAAATATCTTGCGGTGCGGTGGGGTATGAAAGGCGGTGGCGTAAGGCGGTGGGCATGTTAAATCTTCTAAAGGCGGTAGGAAAATATATGCGCCTAGGCGTGTAGGTGCCACGTAGGTAAGTAGAGTAAATATCACGCCTTGTAGTAAGTGGATAAGGCCTACTACTTTGTAGAGGCGTTAGATATTTACTTCTCTTCTTCACCTCTCTCCTTGTATAAGAGAACATTTATAATTCAAGCCGGACTTGTTCGCAGGATTTATTCCTCATGTTATTGCCGAACGGAATTGTGCAAGGTTATTTGGTGACACGGTCCTGTGTGTGACAGGTGGTCCCTAGGTCAATGACATCCGTCTTACCAAATATATCCGTAACAATATACATATATCTATGAAAATTATATATATATATTATCCAAACTTTATAGATAAATCTATATATATATAAATAGATTACAAAATATATAATATATATGTTTTATTTATATTATATATATAAAAGCACTGATAGTCTGAGATGACATCACTTGCAGATGGCCTCATCCTATCAATTTTATATGTATATATATATATATATATATATATATATATATATATATATTAAGTATATCCCATTATAAACTTTTGAAAGAATTTAAATATAAATATCTATTTATTTTGAATCTTTGATATAGGGTAAAATCTCCGGTCAATACATGGCATGATATCGAATATCCAAGCAAATTATGGGCGTTTTGAGATCATGAATCCTTTATTCATAGTGGTGACTGTTGAAGTTACCGTCCAACGTTAGTGGAGAGCATTGTGTTAACCGCTAAGGTGACTACCCGCCATCTCGTAGTAATGACCACAATCAGTACCAACACTCCGTCAGGGTAATAGAAGGAACGACAAAGACTGAATTTAATTCATTTGGTAAACTCCATTCTAAACTCTACTCTCTCTTTTCTCTATTGCAATCATTTCATCAGTTACCTGAGTGTCAAAGCTATCCTCAGGCACAAGCACTCACCATCTTGTTTCCTTTCCCTGTACATCCTGTTCTAGATGAAGAGCAACCTCTAATGAGTTGGTTCTACCACCATTCGAGAGCAAGAAGTCATTCACAGTGTTGCATCTTTTCCCCAGCTATCCGTTTGATAGAAGCACATCTCACCTGTCGATCGTGGTCAATCAAGATATTTAAATCTCAACATCAACAGCTTGGCGGTGTCTGTGGGAAAAGATTGAAAAGCTATATTAGAGCACTTACATCCCTCCCCCTTAATTGCCCGGGCAATTCACTCAACTGAAAAAAAACTTCCACCCCTAATCTTCAATTGCCCGGGCAATCACTACTTATAAATATTATTTATATTTTTAATTGGTTAAATGTTAATTTTTTTTTATACTTAATGTGTATTGCAATTAAGGACATTAATTAAAACAAAACAATTACATTATTTAAAATAAAAATATATTAATTATAATTGCATAAAAGTAAATTAATTAAACATTAAGATATCTAAAATATGTGGTTAAAAATATTCAATTATCTTCTCAATTATCCATATCTAAAATATGGATATTGAGAAATTAAATGTTTATTTTTATTTGTAATGGACTTTTATATTTTATTTGTATCACGAATAAAACTACTTATTTCCTTTTTACTTTGTCAACACATACAAACTAACTAAAAAAAAATAACATACAAACAAATTTATAAATTTAAGATTAAATTTAAAAATTTTAAGACGAGAGAAATTTTTAAAAAAACCTAATTCATAACAATTTTGTCAAAAAACTTATCCATTATTATAATTTTTTTAAAAATAATTAATGCTAACTAATCAAACTAATTTATTGAATTTTTTTTAAAAAATATGGACCCCATCCACTAATCTAACTCATCTAACTAATTCATGTTAACTTAATTTTTTTTTTAAACATTGCTTCATTTTATCGGATGGAGAAACTAATTTTAAAATGTTAAAATATAGATAATGTGGGCCCCACACCCTTGTTTGCCCGATTCAGCGCCAGGGCAAGCTTTGCCCGGGTGCTTGCCCGGTTGCGTGGGTCCCACTAATCGCCAGGGTGAATGAACACGACGTGTCATTCAATTATTTTTCAGAAGTGCCATTCCAACCCCTTGCCTTGCCATCGCCCGTTGGGATGTAATTGCTCTTAGTAATGGCTAAAGTAAAGTAAAGCTAAACTCAAGATCTGGTGAACGACACCACTACTGAGAAAATGGAGTCTAGTAAGTTGAAGAAGTCTGTGAAGACCATCCTGATGTCCAAGGTTCACACTACCGAGCCTTGAAAGAGAAGATTGAAGCCTTCACCCAAGCTTTATAGAGGATGGATCAACAGATCTCTCGGACCCCACCACTGCAAAACGCCTTGGCGGACTCCTCAGATGCGAGATGGAGACAGGATACATGAATGCCAGAGCCTAAGGGAAGGGCTCAAGAAAAGAGAGAGAAAGTCAGCCTTTCACTGAGTAGCTTGGGGTCGCCTTTATCTCGGCCACAGTCCAACACTTATCTGTGACCTCGATGTGGGGCTATCTCTTGCAAGGGACAAAAGTGTTGTCGGATATATACTCCTTAGGAGGTCTCTTATTTTGTCCCACTTAGAAGTACCTTTCCTAGCCGCGGTATCTGAATGTCCTCTATGAAGGCTCACAATGGCACTTCGAACCCGGTCCATCATTTAGAGTCGTTCAAGGAGATGATGCTCCACGAGATGCCAAAGACAATCATGTGCTGAGTCTTCCCAATTACTCTACGCTGGGTGGCACTAACCTGGGACACCAACTTCCCACTAGAGTGGGTTATGTCCTTTGAAGTGTTATCTGACCTCTTTGTCAGTCATTTAGTGAGCAACAAGAAGTTGAGGAAGACCTCATCTATGTTTATAAGAATCAAGTAGCAGGATAAAGAGAGCTTCTACATTCATCACATCAATATAGAGACGTTGGGGATTCCCGACCTGAACCAATCCTTTGTTGTAGCAGCACTTACGGAAGGGCTATGTAGGTCAGTGATGTAAGAGGGTCTGAGATAAATGATGCTGAGTTTTCAGAGAGCACAATGATGGAGTTGAGATATCATGAGTTGGCAAATCAGTCCAAAGGTAGGAAGTGATAGTAATATTCTCATAGTTGGGGCAGTTTTCGGTGTGTTTCAGTCTTGGAGAAATACTTTGGCGATAAGTGTCAAAATTGCGCATATGACCCCAATTCGGAAAGCTCTTTTCGACGTACACACTATGTTTACCGAGCTATACTAGATGACATCATTTTCGGCATCAAATTCGACTGTTATTTCCTCTAGATCACCATTTTAGATATTTTTTCTATTCTTGTTAATAAATCTTCAGTCAAATTATGGATTGATTTGATCCTGATTTTATGTTGATTACATATCTTATTTAGACGATCAATTTGTTGTGATGTTTGGAATTTTCTATTTTTGGTAAAATAACAAAATACTAGGTTTTTGAGTATACATTCGGGCTTGTGGATTGATTTTTTGGACTTTTTAATTTTCATAATATTATTTTGAATCTAAGAGACATCTTCTCTCTGTGTGGGTAATCTTTTGCATCGCTTACTTGGTGATCCATTGGTTGTAGCTGAAGGATAATCTCTATTCTTCTTAGCATCAGTTAGTTTGTCAGGTTTCCTTGTGTAAGAAGTAGCCAGAGGATTTGGCTGACCTCCTCGACTGAGCTTAGAAGTACATCAATGAAAAGGAGATTTAGACCGCCAGGAGGGAGGAGGTTAGACGAGAGAAGCCCAAGAGGGAGTGAACCCATAGATGAGAGCCAAAGAAGTAGCGAGGAAGAAGCCGAGGTTCATGCCCTCGCAGAGGTTTGTAGAATAGAGGGAGCCGACGCGGTTTGAAACTTCGCTCCTCAATACGAGCCAAACCGAGATCCTAATACGCATCTAAGGTCAAAGGATTGTGGAACTGGCCAAGTTGAAGAACCCCACTTATGCGAAAAACAACAAGAAGTATATTGAGATTTTACTAGGATTGAGGACACAACAAGGAGGGATACATCCGGTAAGGGATGGAATCAAAGACTTGATCCAATGAGGTCATTTCTCGTGAGTACCTTAGGACGAGACCTACAAAATGGTTCATCCTCACCGAAAGGGAACCGACACCCTCTGGATGTCTTCCATTATATTCTTTGGAAGCTTAGCATGTGGAGGCAACAAATTTC
This sequence comes from Dioscorea zingiberensis, assembly GCA_026586065.1. Lineage (NCBI taxonomy): Eukaryota > Viridiplantae > Streptophyta > Magnoliopsida > Dioscoreales > Dioscoreaceae > Dioscorea > Dioscorea zingiberensis. The sequence continues at coordinate 15,935,194 of CM048827.1, read as the reverse complement.
GTCCCACCAATCAAAGATGGGGCTCCTAGATGAGCCACTCAATCATGCTCTCAAATAATGACACGGAAGAAGTCTACACGCCTTATGACAATGCATTGAGTAGGGTTACAAAGCTTGGTTTGCAAACTACTAGGTAAGGTGAGTCCCGTGAACAGTTGAAGCTTGGCCAATATCATTTTAAGGACACTTATGAGAAGACGGGCTATAGGAAAAAATGAATACAACCAATGAGATCGTCACTGCTGGGTTTTACCGGAGGAACAATGTATCTTGAAGACATAATATCTCTCCCTCTCACAACGTGGAACTACCCTTCACAATGGAAGGTGATGGTGAGCTTTCTCGTTGTCCGATGCCTTGCAAGCTACAACATCATCCTTGGAAGGCCAATGTTGAACGCTCTAGGAGCAACCATCTCCACATACTACTTAATGATTAAGTTTCCTCCAAAGCACGGATGTGGAGAGCTTATGGTAAATCTGTCGATTGCTCTGCAGTGCTACGTAGCCCTTCTCAAGGTCAAGGAGCAGGAGTCTATGGCGATTGAGACATAGGGAAAGTCCGAGGACCGACGATTTTAGAAAGCAACACCAGTTGAAGAGTTGGACATCGCGGGTATCTTGGCGAGGACCGACCCGACCTCTCTATTGGTCGGTCTTGACACGCAAGGAAAACAAAGGGAAGTGATGTTGAGCTTCCCTGAGCAATGTTGGCGACTTTACCTAGGCACTAAAGGACATGTGTATAAACTGAAGGGTCCTTGAGTACTACCCAAACGTGGACCCTACTTACGTACAGGTGATTCAAAAGTGACAATATTTCACCTTGGAGTGATAGTAGGCCATGGAGGAAGAGATCAGAAAACTACTCAGGGAAAGGTTCATTAGAGAAGTCTATTACTCAGAGTTGATAGACAACGTAGTATTTTTGAAGAAGGCCTCGGGAAAGTAGAGAATGTGCATAATAGACTTCATAGACCTCATCAAGGCCTGGCCGAAGGAGAATTACCCTCTCTCGATGATCAACAAGATGGTCGACTCCACAGCAGGATACGAGATGCTAAGCTTCCAAGATGCCTTCTCAGGGTACAACCAGATCAAGATAGCTAAATCTAACAATAATAAGGCCTCCATCACCAACAAGGGTACCTACTGCTACAGGTTTATGCCCTTTGGGTTGAAGAATGATGGAGTGATCCTCCAGTGGTTGGTGACGAAGGTGATTGTGAGGCAAATGTACACCTATGCCTTCGCACGAAATAACACGAGGTCAAAGTAATAAAGATTGGTAAGTCTCGATGTCGAATTTCTCAAAGAGTAGGATGTGATCTAAATGAGGACTAACCTTTTAAGTTACTATGTTCAGTCGATCAATTAGGTTTAAGTTTTAACCTACTCTAATTCATAGAAAGTAGTAATAGTTAACGAAAGGAAATAATGATTTCTTAGAGATGATATTCTAGGGTAGTATGACTCATTGACATGTTAGAGATGTTCTCATATAATTTATAGAGGTTCGCTATGCATTGGACAAGGGCTATTCCGAGGTATGCTAGGGGACTTCATGTGTAAAGTAATGCAGATGATACTTTACTATGTCTAAAAATACGCCTATGATCTCCACCACATATGGCTATTTGTAGAGTGAGCGTCATTGATCCTAGTCTATACCCTAACTTTAGACTTCTTCTAGACTTATGTCTATGCCGTAGGACTCTGGCTTATCATATCGAACTTCTACCTTGTGATACATGGATTGCCTACACACACACATATCTATGCTAGTATAGCTATAAATTTGTCATCATTATTCGAAGTATGATTTATGAAGATACATGTCACATTCACATCCAAATATTAAGCTAACCCAACTAATCTTACGATAAGAAAGAAAATCATGTTAACCGAGTCATATAACCCTAAAAATAGTGTTCTAGTCAAACATCATGAATATTGGAAGCAAAGTATTGCAAGACTTAACATAGCATCCATGATTCAGAAAATACAAAGGATAAAACTAAAAATCAAACACTAAAATCAAGCTTATCTCTTAGCCTTGAGCTTCTCCCTGCCTTTAGTCACCTAAAATATCTCCGAATCACCATCTTGGACCGGGTAACTGCCTAGATTATTGATGATCAACCCTAGGAAAACACCCTCTTATTTATAGCCATGACCTAGTGTCGTGATACTAGGATACTAGGAGTTTCTAGTAATTTGTGTCATGATTCTTAGCTCTGAACGTTGCGCCACTTATAGACCAACGTCATGATGTTCAACTCTTGGTTTCCCTTTGTGGTGATTCTGCAATTATTCTGCACTGAGTCTTTGTTTTGTATTTTCTCTCACCCAATATTGAGAAAATCCACCTAATTTAGAGCCTATAAATGTGAAATTAATAAAAAACAAATATACACAAATCACGTGTGGCAAACCAAGAGGTCCATTCAACAAATATTAGGACCAAAAAGCATACAAATTCACTCTAAACATCATATTTTGGTCCTAAAACATATAACACGTCCTATAAAATAGCTTTCTTTTGAGAGCTAATAGAAGGTCTTTCAGAAAGAGATCGAGAGTAAGGTTGAGGTATATGTTGATGATATAATAGTGAAGAGAAAGCAAATCAGCATACTGCTGACCTAGATGAGACCTTCCGAGTAATTCGAGCACATGGGTTACGCCTCAATCCAAGCAAGTGTGCTTTCAAATTGCAATCTAGGAAGTGCCTCTTATTCAGGGTCATCAAGAGAGGCAGAACCGAGACTTACCAAGTATATCTGATTCTAACAACATGGAAGGTGCTGATGACTGATAAGTGTTTAATTGTGTTTAATTTCATATTATATTAATATATGTTTTGCATGTTATTTACTGCAAATACAACCCACATGTACTTAATTGGTTAATGTTTTGATGAACACGGCATGATGAAGACATTCAAGAGAAAGAGGACTTGCGAAGTTTCTTTAAAGGCCTAAAATGTCAATGTTGGGAGTGCAGAAAGACCCTCAATTGTCCCCATATAGCATGGACAAGTCCACCAAGGTTTATGGAGGAGAAACGAGGGATTTTGAGGAGTTTCGGGGAGCATACGGGCTCAAGAATACGGGCATGCATATGGTTCGATACATGTGCTATAGTATTTTCTGCTAAAAAAAAAAAAAAAATCAAATTTTCGAGAAAGCATAAGATCAACCTCATATGGGCGTATATGGCCGTATGGAGGTTTCCCAGATCCAAAATTTCAGCTAAATTAGGATATACACGTATTCATTGAATGGAGACTTGAAGGAGGAAAGGATAGAGCTTCATTCAATAACCATGCAATAAAAGCGGCGAACATCGGAGGGAAGTTGTTTGTGATTATTATGATTCTTTCCTATCTTTTTGTATTGGATTTGTGTTCCTCTTCCATGGGGAACTAATTTTCTAGCCATTTGGGCATAATGAACCCTCAAGTTAATTATTATCTTTGACATTGAATTTTCATAATTAATTGGTTGTTTTGGTTTTGAGATCTATTTAGTGTTTTATTGACATAGTTTTCTATGTAGTGATAGCCCAGATTACTATTCTGATCTATATGAGGGAAGAAGCAAACACCTCCTCATGTGTAGATCTAATTCAATATAGGGAGTTGTGAGTACGCCTAGAGATAGGGTATTAAGGAGAGCGATTTTTCAAACGTCTTATTCCCACAACTCTCCCAAGATTTAGGTTCCCCAAAGCGTTAATACAATAAGGGTATTAGGTATTAGTCGCCTCGAGAGAGTGATTTAATACACTTTAGGAACCCTTTTTGTCTATATTTTTATGGAAACTCGAGGGGGAATCATTGCTTGAATACCCAATGATAGATTTATCCCAATAGTCAATCTTGTCTTTAGTAGGTTTTAATACTTAGGTTAAGTTAATTTTCCTCCAACACAAATTTCGGTTAGGCTATATAATATAACTATAGTTAGTACTAGTACCTCTTAGTCCCTGTGGATTCGATATCCTATTCTTCGAGTACACTTTATTACTCGACACAACTCGGTATTAATTTTGTGGAATTTGCACATCAAATTTTGGCGCAGTTTCTAGAGACTTTAGGATATTAGTAATACTAGATGTCTATTAGTTTAGCCATTTTATTTTATCTTTGACTTGTTTTCTTTTGTTCTCTTTTGTGCAAGGTACCATGTTCAATGCATAATGCAAGGAGCTTACATTATGAATGACTCAAAATTAGCTTTAGAAGCTTCAGTTGATGCTCTATTAGCAAGGGTCAGAAGACTTGTAAGCAACAAACTAATTCGAAGCAGCCCGTGCAACTATGTTTATCATTTATATTGTTATTGTGGGGGTGGGGGGACATCTAAACTTTTCAACCTATAAGTATGAACAACAATGGGGGTACCCTCAACAAGGCTTTATTCAAAATTCCCCACCTAAATGGCAGTGGCATAACTATCCTCCAAGTATTCAGTATGAGCAACCAAAACGACGAAGATTTACTCTGGTGAGTTGTTGGCATAATTTATGCTGAAAAATGATGGCAAGTTAAAAGCCATTAATGGCACAATTACCAATGTGCAAGCCTCTATTCACAAGCTTGAGAACCAGAGATTTGTAATACTTTTAAGAATAATGGCGCTGTAGAGGATGTAGTTTGATTAAGTATGTTCGTTTTTTCAATGATGGACAAAGCAAAAGACTGGTTATATGGTGAACAGACTGGTTATATGGTGAACCTCCCGTGTCCATCACAACATAGAAGAATCTTAGGCAAAAATTCTTAACCAAGTTCTTTCCATCTGGGAAAACTGCATGCCTTTGGAATGAATTCATGACATTCTCATAATGAGTAGGTAAACCCTTATATGAAGCGTGAGAATGCTTCAAGGAAATTCAACGCTTTTGTGGCAAACATGGACTATCCCATTGGATATTAATTCCAATATTTTACAATGAGTTGATATGCTCTACTTGAGGTATTCTGAACGCAGTCGCAAGTGGAGCTTTCAACTCTAAGTCCTTGGATGAGGCGTATAAACTTCTTGAGAAGTTGGCATCTTATAGTTCTTAGTGGCCCATCGTTAAGACTTCCCATAGGCATGTTGTTGGTATACAGGAGACTAAAAAACTCAATGTTCTTCAAGCAAAGTTACAGCCTTGGAAAAGAAGATTGATAAGATCACCTTCTATGTAGTTTCATTGCCGACTACTGAAGTACCACAACTATCTAAGATGTCACAAGCGGCTTTGGATAGGGTACCGGAAGATATCAACGCTATCGGGAGCGCCTATAGAGGTCAAGGACACAATTTCTCTAGCAATTGGAATTCCATTTGGTGTCCCAACCAATCATATAACTAACAAGGTCTATCACAAGGGTATATACAATAGCGATCCTTGTAGAGAGTGCCACTGGAACGGAACCCAACTTGGAAGACAAGTTATATAGTTTTATGGCGGAATGCCACACCATGTTTTAAGCACAAAGCAACTCTATAATAAATCCGGCGATCCAAGTTTGGCAGATAAGTACTTAAAAGAAGAATAGGCCTGTACGATAACTCCTTAGTGATACAGATATAAAACCTCGTGGTGAAGATTCGGGCCAAATGAAAGCATTAACATTTCGTAGTGGGAGGACACTCGAGGAACCTGTGAGAGAAAAGGTTGAATCTAGTAGAGATACTGAACAACCTAACCTTGAGAGGCGGAAGGAGGCTGAAAGATCGGTTAATCATTTACCCCTCCATTGTTCTCTCAAATGCTAAAAGACCAAAAATTTGATAACCGATATAAAAGGTTCCTAGAAGTCTTCATGAAGCTATGTATTAATATTCCCTTTATAGAGGCACTCGAGAACATGCTAAGCTCTACGAAGTTCAAGAAGGACTTCTTAGCATAAAGATGAAAGCTAGGAGAATTTAACAAGGTTGCACTTACTAAGGAGTGAAGTGCTAGCTTGCAAAGAAGGCTTCCTCCAAAATTAAAGGACCTCGGGAACTACACCCTACCATGCCCCATCGATAAAAAATTATTGGGACAAGCACTCTGTGATTTCTGTGAGAGTGTTACTTTGATGCCACTATCTGTGCACCACAAGCTTGGGTTGAGAGAAATCAAACTGATGACTGTCACTCTTCAACTTGTCGATAGATCAATTGCACAACCCAATGGAATAGTGGAGGATGTACTAGTCAAGGTTGATAATTTTATATATCTTGTTGACTTTATGGTCCTTGATTTTGAAGAGGACAAGGAGGTGCCTATTATCTTTGGCGACCCTTTATGGCCAATGAACCGGCCAACTTTGATTTGTATATAGGGGAGCTCACTATGAAGCATGAGGATGAGCAACAAAATTTTACTTTGTTAAACCCCTATGATTTGAAACCTTCTCCTTTTGTCATTGAACTCAGTGTGCTCACAATAATCGAGGTACAGTGTCCTTGTAAAAAAACCTTTTTGCTATATTTTTCTGATGATGCTATAAATTTAGATACGCTTTATGCTGTTGAGAGGAAAGACACAATGCCTCGTGTAGTATGGAGGCATTCAGAACCCAAGTCACACAAGGATCCACGGGGTTGTTCTTAACCAAAGTGGAGTAGGAAAGGACACGCTACTTCAAACAAATTCAAAGTAATGTGGGAGATGACATATCCTTCGCCATCTCACGAAGGAAAGGTACAATGATGGTTGGCTAGGGACTAAAAAATTACCGCTGCTTTTGAGGCACCCAAGAAAAATAAATTTTTGAAATTAAATATCTTTTCTGTTAGTAATGCATTTGAATTTTTAGGTTAAATATATTGTTGTAGTTTCTACTTCTAATTCAGTTTCATATTTAAAAAATCCCTATATTTTGTTTTGTAGAGAACCATGTAAGTTTAGGGGAGCCTTATTGAAGCAGAGCATCAAATTTTTTTTTGATGTAGTCAAAGGTTTGGGTAATGCCTAAATTTCAATTTAGTAAAGCCTGGTAATATTCTGTAAACTCTTAGTCAAGGAAATATATGTATAATATAAACATTACCAGGAAAATAAGGGGGGAACATTTTTTATTACTTGGTCTTCTCGCTCACTCCCCCCCACCTATTTCTGGCAAGCTTCCACCATCGCCAAGCCTAGAAATTCCTACTTTAGGGCATCTCATCACTCTTGTAAAAATTTTTACCCTACTTTTAATTGACTTCACCATTTAAATATCATGAAATGGGGCATATTATGTTAGTAATGTGTGTATGATTTGAAATTGTATTTCTTTTGTGAATGTGCTCGATTTCAAGCTTGTGAGAATGCATGTAATAATTTTAAGACATTAATTTTACAAGGCGAAGCTCTACCAAAATTTTTAGGACATTCTATACATAGAAAATTTTTAGGGCTAGGGTTCAGGTATAGAAATAGAGCCCTAAATTTGCTTAATTGTATTCATTTCTCCTTACTGAATATGGAACCTACATCCATAATTATTTTAATTGATTGGTGCTTTGTTTTTATTCTCATCCAAGCTAATGTCTTTCTTTTTGTTCTTGTAGGATACACCATACCTAGGGAGAAGAGAGGGGCTAGTAAGAACCCTTCTGTGTAAACACCTGCTAGGATTGAGGAATTTTAGTCACTTGGCACCAAGGCCTGTTATCAGAAGCTGATGACGAAGGTCCTATTCAAGAAATGGGAAGAGATTTTGGAGACCCTACCCCGGCGCTATACATAGGGTAGATCAGGGAGTTAGGCTGGGAGCGATTCTGCTCTCCAGCTTGAGGTTTCCATTATGCCAGTGGTCCAGGAGTTTTATGCAAAACATCTTTGGACTACTCGGATGTTATATCGATGGTGTGTAGTTGAGTAGCGTGCGGCCGATATCGACACCATCAACACCTTGCTGGGCATACCATCACTTGGCCTAGACGAGTACCGGGCTCTACTACATGAGAAGATACGCAAGGAGACTGCCTTCAATACTATTTACATCCCAGGTGCCACATGTGAACTCCAGGTTGGACAACCCAACTCTTTCGACATGGGAGCACTACCAAGGAAGGAGCATTGCGACTAGATGTACTACTTGAGGTAGATGGTTCTCTATTCCACTCACCACCTCAAGGACCAGTGAATTCAGATGATATTAGAGATCTACTACTTGAGCTAGATAGTCTTCCATCTCGACACAGTGCTCTAGAAAGGATTTCACGCCATAGGGGTTGGACCCTAGTTGTTCCCACATATCCCCTACACCCCTCGTGGTGCATACCTGCAGCACATCGGGAGGAGCGCAAGGAGGAGCACGAATACAACAAGGACATCGATCATTAGGTGAGTGATCTTCTAAATTTTGCTCATTCTTATGTTCCTTCTTCTCTGATTCTTTCATCTATACTTCATGTATCATCGGGGACAATGACGTATTTTAGTTGTGGGTGGGATTTTATGAGTTCTCTTTACTGAAACTTATTTCCTTTTGATTTATATTGCCAATTTTAGTCAGTTTTTATATTTTTTTGCTCATATTAAAAACAATTTCTTGCATATTATATAGTACAGACCCTTCATGTATAAAACTTAAGTGGTTGATCTCCTACCTTATAGTGCATATGATACCGGTAGTATAGGAAGGCTGAACTTTTCAAACTATAGGAAGATCACATCTTTATATAGACTTGTGTATCTAAGAACTTCTTTAGAGTTTCATGAATGATTTCATCATAGCTTGTATCTTTGAATAGAGAACATTTATGCATTGAAGAATAGGGTAGAGGTATAAACCTCTTAGTAGTTGAGTAGTGCTTGGAAACATAGGGGTGAACATAGAAACCGGGGGACAAGTGAGCTCTTTATACATCGAGGTGACGATGTTTATGCTAATAATAATGAAAAAAAGTGTGTGTAAATAAAGCAATGAGAGCATACAAAATGTGTGAGCAATAGCTTGCTCTAGGAGTAGAGTCTCATACTAGTAGAGAGTGTCGAAAGATTGGACTTTGGAGATTCATATTTATAGTTCTACTCTCCCTTGCATGTATCTATCTGTGTGGCATAAAACTAGGCTAAAGACATTATATTTGTAGAATTGTAATGTGCAGTGTAGAATATCTATTCTATGATTGGTACTTGGGTTGAGATTTTCATCCTTCTACTTATTGTGTCATGTTGCATCTATTTCATTGGCAAAGAAGATCTAACCCAAAAAATGCTTTAGCTATTGACTTGTATGCTTTATTGTTCATTGCTTGAAGACAAACAATAGTTTAAGTTTGTGGTGTGTTAGCTCTCGTAAGGGACCGATTTAATTAGGTATATGTTATATGTTTTAGAACCCAATTGAGATGTTTGGAGTGAATTTAACAAATGCCTATCTTGGTTATTACTATTAATTTATGCATGTTCTTCATATGTTTTATATTTATAGGTGCTAAATCAATTGAGTTTAAGTGTATTAGGTAACACCATTCATGAAGCAAAGGCTCACTGTGGAACAAGAGGCCAGATCCATGCATAAGATAACTAGGGGAGAAGAACGTTGTGATGTCCTAGAGGATGTCGTGACTTCCAACATCATGACATCTTATGGAATGTCGCGATGAAGATTACCAGAGTAAATTGCAAAAGTCCAAGGCTTTGACGTACATCGTGATGTCTTCTCGAACATCGTAACATCATAGTTAGGGCTTATATATACACAGCTAATGATAGGGTTTTTTAATCTTTCATCTAAGACGGCGGCTGGTGCTTCAAGGCAGAGATCCGGAGGGTCTCTAGGCTGATTCTAGTGGGAGAGATCACCAAAAATTGGGAGAAGTATCATTCTTTGCTCTTTAGTATTTAATCACTCCCTCGTATTGAACATGGATGTTAGTTTAGAAATTTGCAATACATAATATCCTTTGTTTGTGATGTGCCACTAGCTAAACCTTATTTCTAGGTTTGTATGAATCTTATGACTTAAAATCTCTTTTATCCTTTGTTTTGCATGTGTGTGTGCTCTTGGATGTGCCTATAACTAATATCTTATTTAATCATATGCCGGGAGGCGATGACAAATATTTAACCATATATGTTTAGGGATATGCATGTATTGATGGTATTGGCATTATAGGGTGGAAGTCCGGTGTGATAGACCGGAATGTTACGGCATAGGGTTATGCCTATATAATCCATAGTCAGGGCATAGTGTAGGGATCAATAACATCTCACGCAACCCATAGGGATAGTGGAAAGAGCGAAGAGCCGTATTCCCTAGGGATATGGAACCATCATCCGTCTCCAACCCTTGATGTCCCTAACTTGCCAATGAATAGCGCTTGTCCTTAGCAACACCACCTCTGTAAAACATAGGAAAAAACCCTAAACAAGTCACAAGAGATATATAACCCTAGATTCATTATATCTGGAGAAATCCTTGCACCCTTCATTAATTTCTTTTATTTTTCTTAGGACATAGACATTTCCACTAAATTAACTAACTGACTAACAAAGAAAATTAGTAGGCTCATGCTCAATTAGACCTAAAAAGCCACTCCCCGAGGATTCAACCAGGTATCTACCAGAATTTATTACTTTGACCACATATGCTTGCGTGTAGAGGTATAGTGAGTGCACGTACTGACCATCACAAGCCAAGACCAACAAGGTGGATGAGATCCCCAACACTTTGTAGTAGTATAGACAACAAGTCGGACCCCCACGACAGAGACACCCTTCTGCCTCACCTTTAGAGCAAAGACAATGATTCATATTGTGATCAGGATGGCAATGTATCGAACCTAGACATTTAAATAGGAGGATATTGATTAAGGTCTTTGAGCCAAGCTCTACCTATTAGAAAAGAAGCGAAACTCAACTAGTCTTAGAGAAACTGTATACCATCAGCGAGTCCGACAATTTTACAACTCCAAGGTAAGAGATGTTGCCTTTCAACCTAGAGATTTTGTATTGCAGAAGAACATACTCCATAGAAATGAGAGCCAGACTAGAAAGCTGACCCCCAAACTGGAAGGGCCCTATGTTGTTAAAGAAATCATCCGACCTGGCACACACAAAGCAAACGAATTCAGGGGTAGGAGACTCAAGAGGTCGTTCCATGACTAGCACTTGACTTTTCTAAAAAAAATTGCATGAAGTTTTTTATCAATTATGGTCTCTTATGTTAAAAAGTCTCTTCGGAGCCAAGCAAACAAATTTTAACTACTCATATCAATGTCCTCCTAACGGCAAAGCAGGCAAGTCTTATTGCGTGCATACAAAGTCTCTATGGAGTTCAGTAGATAAGTTTTCATTGCTCGTATCAAAGTCCCCTTTAGGGCCAAGCAGGCAAGTTTTCACTACTTTTATCAAAAGTCTCCACAGAGTCGAGTAGGTCTTTACCACTGAAACCAAAGTCCCCATATGGGTCGAGTAGGCAAGTAATCATTACTCAAAAATCTCCTTGAAATCAAGTAGGTGCGTTCTGACTACTCGACCAGGAGCCAAGTAGGTCGGCTTGGCTGCTTGCACTAGCCTCGTCACCCTTTCTAGCAATCAGCTCTTCCGCTCAAATTCATTTCTTAGGGATAAGGTCACACCCATCCACTTTCAAGGAACATAGATATCGATTGTTAAAACCCTCATGACTTTAACTAGGGTTTTGTCGCCAGGGATTGGGTCACACCAGCCCCCTTTTCAGGGTATACAGATGCTGACTACTAATACCCTACCAACCTCAACGCGAACGGGCCTCCTCGCAGGGCATTCTTTTCAGGGCCCGACATTTTTGCCCTTTTAGAGCGTCCTTTTTAGGGCGGGGATGAGTCTATTGTGGTTGGATCATAACTCTAATACGGGAAGAAATAATGGTCAGTTACACCCATTGGATCTCTTATTCATTGTCTTTTTCAGGACCCAAAGAGAAGAGCTAGATAAGCAGAGCCCTCCTCCCTTGCTTAAAGCAAGCCGTTGTATCCTAGCACTAAGAATCATACTTTTAGTTCACAACAATCCTATTTTGAGTCTTAAGGTTAAACAATGAAGAGTTGCTAGACTCGAGGTCAACAGTATAGAAAACTGAGGCTGATGACTAAAGCATTAGTGCTCCATATCACTTTCATGTTGCTAGGTTTAAATCAGCTCCAACTTCTCATGGAGCTCTCCATTGCAGGTTCTTGGGCTCAATGGTAGGTTTTGTACCAACTTCATTAGAATAAAGCATCTGGTGCCCAAATCCTCTGCCTTTGCTCCAATTGATATTACATCATATTGATGGAGCACCCTGCCAAAGATATACTAAAGCTAACCTAAACAAGCATCTGCTCATCGAAAATCTAGATACAAGCTATGAGACAAGATGACTCTATATCATGGTAGGATATGAACAGAGGCTACTAACTCAACATCGGTGCCCTGCTCTCCAAAAGCTAGTGGAAAGACCATCATTACCTCTTGATGGGATGTGTTCCGCAAGTATACGGGTCGTGATCAAGTAATAAAGTGGACTGTGGGAAGTCGGATGTCGAACCACAGGGAATAGAGATTTCTAAGTGTAAACCAAGCTTTACTAACCTAGTCCGAAGAGTAAATTGGGGGGTTTTGGTTTTCAAACGTAAAGACTAAAAAGGATTACGAATAAGAACTGAAAATTGAGAGTTGATTGGGGTGAATCAATGGCAAGAGAGGATACTTGGGTATGTATCCCTTTTGGATTTCAATTCTAAAGATGAGCAAAGATGTTTATGAATCAATATTGGTATTTCTTGTGCCAATAGTCTCAAAATTATATCCAATCCCTCTTCCAAGGTGATTGGATAACTAGTCTCCTAGGACTTGATATGAAGCTCAAGGGGTCATTCCTAAATTACACCCAACCCCTCTTCCAAGGTGGTTGGATGACTAGTCTTCTAGGACTTGATATGAGGCTCAAGGAATTTTATATATATTGGAAGAATCATGGGGGTGAATTCGTATGAAAGAGTCGTTAAGCCCTTCTAGTACCCGATTCCTCGGTATACTCATGAAACTCTCTAATGAAGCAAGTTCCTAATACAAGGAGGCGCTAGCTCTACCCTTGTATTGCACACAAGTAATTTCTAGTGATGAAATTACAATCAATACATAACATTCATTAGACATTCAAGAAGGTACCAACAAATCATCATAAACATTCAATGCTATTAATGCTCAATCCAAAAGTTCAACATACCCAAGTACCAATAGATTAGTTCCCCATAAATGGGGAACTCAAACCAAAATAAGAAAGCTTACAAAACAATGAAAGATTAATGGAGAACACCATTACCTCCAATGCTTGCAACTCCAAGGGTTCTCTACAATCAAGATTTGGGGGAGATGACCCCCCAAGCCCTAATCTCTCCTCTAGCCTCTCTCCCCAGCCAAAACTCCCTCTAAACTCTCATACTTAACTATTTATACCCATGAATTAGGGCTCCACTAAAAAATTACAACATTACCCTTGATTGGGCCCATGAAGCGCAAAGTTACGATGAACGGCCTCGCGTGAGCGGCTCGTTCATCGGTCCGTTCGACTCACGGCTGTTACAACCAGGGTAGTCAACGACCGTTCATCACCCCGTTCACCTCTCAGCTTGTTCTGAACCGGGTAGTGAACTGGCCGTTCATCAGCCGGTTCACCTCACACTTGCTCTGAACCGGCAGATGAACGGCCATTCACAAGGCCGTTCACCCTCTTTTAGTGCCTGCCGCTGTGCCCAAGTGTGAACGGCCGTTCACAAGGCCGTTCACCCCTTATTTCCTTCAAGATAGCCTCGTTTGGTCTTCATTTTGTTGATAAATGCTTCCTCTTCATCGGAGTGGTCTATTTATGCCCTGTTTTCAAAATATGAAGCATTTTAAGTACCGGCAGGCTACAAATCATTGCATTTGACATGAAAATAAGTATATATATGGTATGTAAATATGCTCAATTGAACTCTTATCAAATATCCCCACACTTAAGCATTTGCTTGTCCTCAAGCAAACAGGACAATGAAAGTAAAAGTAAAAGAGATGATAAGTGTTCAACCTCAGGCAATAGTAATAATGAATTTGCTCTGCCTCAAGTTCACCACCAAAGTGTGTGTATTCTCCTATTTTCACACCGGGAACTAGAGTTTGCATAATGTCATCGCAGCTCTAGATAAGTGTTTTCACTCCACATACCATGTTCTAGAGTCTAAGCAAGACAAGCATTCCCTCAATGGACTCTAGAGAGTCCTTGAGGCCCTAGGTTTTATGCTAATCAACCCTCTATGGAGAAAATGGTGGACAAGTTCGAGAAGGTTTTTTTTTTTATTCGGGTGGGGCATCTCTAATAGATCCGACTTTCCCGTGCTAAAGATCAATATAGAGTGTAAGTCCTCTTTTCTTCAGGATGCACATGTTGTTTAGGCACCAGAACACCCGGGTACTTAGAGGGTTACAACTCTACCTAGATGTGCTCATACTTAGAAGTGATTTTTTGAATTAAGGAACACCCTGATTAGGGGCCAGGACCCTAAGCTCCTTCATCATAACAAGTAGCGGAGCATTGTCTTTATTGCTCTAATGACTCAACTACTATGTATATACTATTTTATTTTTTCTCTAACTTGTCCACTAAGTTGAATCATGAAGGGTCAGAAGCTAAACTAGTGCCACGAATCCTCTTGGAGCCATTGAGAATAATGCTTAGCAATTAAAGTCAACAAAACATGGTAGTGGGTTATCTATTATGACTAGAGCTTTTGAATTTCATGAATATAATCTCTAGATGTCCATGGTGTGTCGTAGGAGAATTCTTAAAAAAAGTACTAAAATGGTGAACAAGAAGTAGAGTGAAACATTGCATTTCCGAATAGTGCCATCATAGGTCCGTGTCAAACATGCTTCAAATAATTAGCTCCCTATCCCCACACTTAGAGTTTTGCAATGAATTTATCAATGGGAGGGAGCTACCCATCCCCACACTTAAAATCGTACATTGTCCTCAATGTACACAATTAAATTGCAACGTGTGTAGTATGCAATAATAACAAAGGGGAGGGCAAACTGACACTTCCCCGGTTATATTTGGTAGATGGTGTTGCAGTTTGGTTTATACATGAAAGCTTTTGCCGGGGTGTTCCATCATGAGTATCTGCAAAATAGAGTGAGAGAGGAGGAATCGCTCGATAGGAGATGACATAGTGCAAGAGATAAACAAACGAAAAAGGAGTTCTGTTAACAATAAATCTCAATGATCCGTATGTAGTTGCTCATCGGATGCTGGTGCGGCCTTAGGCGAAGGGTTCAAGACTGGCGCCACAGCTTTGCTGGGCTCGTGTGGTTGTTGCCGTGTGAATGGTCAAGAGAGTGAATGCGTGGGTGAGCTCAGCAACTGTGTCTTCCTCCTCATCATCTTCGATGTACGGGCGTGGACCTTCCGCACGAGGTGGTGTGGACGGAGCTGCAACTTCGAAATGTTGGTGAGGAAGAAGTAGTGGAACCCTGATGCGCAAGTTGAGTTGGGACATGGTGTACTGAGCAAAAGGTTGGTATTTCAGGTTTGCCTGAAAAAACTAGCCCTTTGAGAAAATTCATTTAGAATGTTTGGAGAACAGTATTGTAGTATTGCCAACAACCATGTGAACGGGCCAGTGAACGGCCGTTCACTATCCAGTACAGAGACAAGTATTGTTTAAATCAAATTCGCTGGTTCCATAAGGCCCAGATTTTGAACACAACATTAGTGCATATCCAAAGATGATGAGTCTAATGATGCAAATGCGGACAAAGGAATTTAATGTCAATAGATCTCATGTGTTCTATCACTATAAAGCAAATAACACAAAGAGACAAGATTGAAAAGAAATTTTTGACTTGGGTTGCCTCCCAAGAAGAAGCGCTTTGTTTAACGCCACGAGCCCGACGCATCTTTAATTATACCTATGGGGGGTCATATGTGAAGAGGCATCCATCAGTATTTTTATAAAAACACTTACCAAATAGAATCTTTCCAAAATTATCATATATGGAGCAAGTTTGAGAAATCATACAGGGTCACCTTTATTTAGTGGGTGAGTTGAGGATTTAGGTGGTACCCTTTTTCTTCGTCTCCATACATAGCCACCGGCAATGAGTTTCAGCTCCTTCCACTTTGTCTTTCGTGACAACTTTGGAGGTTGAGTTGAGATAGTGCCCACATTCATGAGCTCGTCATGTTGTTCGTCGAGTTCCTCCAAACATTGCAATGCTGGGTCAGTATGTAAAAATTCCTCCAAGAAGTCGGTTGAGATATTGTCAACTTCATCGACACTATAAGAGGTGTCATCGTGATGCATGGTGTGTCACATGGCTTCAGGTAGCTTGAACACCACTTCTTGGTCCCCTACTCGAAGTGCCAATCTTCCATGAGCGTGGTCTTCCAAGGCTTGAGTCAGCCAAAAGGCGACCGAGTATAATCGGGACATCTACATTATCATCAACATCTAGGAGGACAAAATCAGCCGGGAATACAAATTGATTGATCTGAATCAGCACAATCTTCAGCTAGCCCCTTTGGTCGTTTCACTAATCTGTCGGCTAGTTGAAGTGTCATCCCCGTTGGTTTTTGGGGATGCAAGCCCTAATTGCATGTACAATTTGTAAGGCATTACATTTATACTTGCACCAGAGTCTGCTAAAGCCTTTTTCACAACACCTTCACCAAGTGTACAAGGGACTACGAAGCTCCCTTGATCCTTTAGCTTCTTGGGCAGCTCATGTTGCAATATTGCAGAACATTGATCATTCAATGTGACAGCACCTGCATCCTCTAGTTTCTTTTTGTTGGAAACTAGTTCCTTCATAGATTTAGCATACTTTGGCATTTGGGCAAGGACCTCCACCAACTGTGAGGTGATGTGCATTTGCTTTGATTGTGCTCATGAATTTTGTAAATTGAGCATCTTCCTTGTCCTTTCTAAGCCGCCCGGATATGGAATTTGGGGTTGATATGTGCTTTGGGGTGTTTGATCTACCCCTTTCTCTTTCTCTATTTGTCTTTCTGTTGAGTTTTGTTGGGGCTCGGCTTCTTCAACCTCCACAAGTACTTTCAATCAATGGTGGTGCAATGGGAGATCAGACTTCCCCGCCACTTCTCAAAGAGATGGCCTTGCAATGCTCCCGGGGTTTGCCTCCCGTGTTTCGAGGAGGGTGCCCTGAGGCCTTGTTGAGACCTCCTTTGCTAATTGTCGCACTTGGGTCTCCAATCCCTGAAATGCTGCTTGGAGATTTCTGATTGAGGCATTAGTGTCTTGCACAAACTTCAACATGGTTTCTTCGAAGGTGGATTTCTTTTCTTGCGGTGGCCTTGGCATCGGCTGAAAACCGGGTGGATATTGTCCCGCTTGGGGGTTCCCATATGAAAGCGCCGGGTTGTTCCACATTGGGTTTGGTGGTCGATACTGATTATTTGGCATTCTCTGTTGGTTTCCCATGTATTTGACTTGCTCCATAGGTGATGTTTCAGTACAAGAGATCGGACAATTTGATGGCTCGTGGCCTCCTCCACAAGTAGTGCAAAACATAACTGCAACCGGACCCGAGCTACTACCCACATGGGAAACACCACCCCCGGTTAGGCGGTCAATTTGTTTTGACAAGGTATCCATTTTCTCGGCAAGGAAAGTGTCTATAGACGAAGGGCCGTCTACCGATCCCACAAGCTTAACTTGCTTATCCCTTGTGGACCAATGGGCCTCATTTCCGGCCATGTCTTCGAAGATCTTTTCTGCTTCCTCGGGGTACTTGTTGCTTAATGAACCTCCTGCAAAAGACAATCCACTAAGACTCTATTGGCATTGTCTAATCCATTGTAGAAGGTGCGGACCTTGCTACAAGCATCTAAACCATGCCGAGGGAACAGCGGCGAGAGTAGTTCCCCGAACCTTTCATAGGCTTGAAAAATGTTTCAACCCCATTACACTTTGAAGGCATTGATGTCGGTCGAAGCTTTGCGGCCTTGCTTGGTGGGAAGTAGCGGCCGGGAATTTCTCTAGCATATCAGCCCAAGAACGGATGGAACCCGAAGGAGCTGATGTGAGCCAACTATAGGCCCCTCCTCGTAGACTCCATGGAAAGAGTCGCAATCGAATGGCTTCACCTGGTGACTCCATCGGCTTAGAAATGCTACAAATTTGAAGGAACTTTCGCGATGTGTGCATGAGGGTCTTCTATCGGCCTTCCATCAAATTCAAATTTGAGTTTTGAAGCATATGCATTGTGCTTCCTTTGATCTCAAAGGTGTTGATATTAACATTTGGGGGGTGGATGCTGAATTCTTCTCCAGTATATTGAGATCGCTCATAATCAGCTAATGTACGCCTACTTTCGGCCATAATGGGCACTACTTCCGTTTCGGTGCCGATCTCAATTGTGACTGAGTTTTCTGCTTCAGAAGAAGGATCCAGCGATGAACTTTCTAATCCTCTCAAACGTCAGTGAAAGGTTCTGTCAATCTTACTATCTCTTTCCAGTAGACCCTTGGTTTTCCTTCGGGTCATGCAACGGTTCCTCGCACGAAGAGATAAGACGAAAAATGAGTATCCAAAGGATCAAAATAAAATAAAATAAAAGAAGAACAAGCAAACAAGAAAATAAGACACTAAATTAATAAAATCCTAGTCTAACTAGCAATCCTATTCCCCGGCAACGGCGCCAAAAAACTTGATGGGATGTGTTCCGCAAGTATACGGGTCGTGATCAAGTAATAAAGTGGACTGTGGGAAGTCGGATGTCGAACCACAGGGAATAGAGATTTCTAAGTGTAAACCAAGCTTTACTAACCTAGTCCGAAGAGTAAATTGGGGGGTTTTGGTTTTCAAACGTAAAGACTAAAAAAGGATTAAGTAATAAGAACTGAAAATTGAGAGTTGATTGGGGTGAATCAATGGCAAGAGAGGATACTTGGGTATGTATCCCTTTTGGATTTCAATTCTAAAGATGAGCAAAGATGTTTATGAATCAATATTGGTATTTCCTGTGCCAATAGTCCCAAAATTATATCCAATTCCTCTTCCAAGGTGATTGGATAACTAGTCCCCTAGGACTTGATATGAAGCTCAAGGGGTCATTCCTAAATTACACCCAACCCCTCTTCCAAGGTGGTTGGATGACTAGTCTCCTAGGACTTGATATGAGGCTCAAGGAATTTTATATATATTGGAAGAATCATGGAGGTGAATTCGTATGAAAGAGTCGTTCGCCCTTCTAGTACCCGATTCCTCGGTATACTCATGAAACTCTCAAATGAAGCAAGTTCCTAATACAAGGAGGAGCTAGCTCTACCCTTGTATTGCACACAAGTAATTTCTAGTGATGAAATTACAATCAATACATAACATTCATTAGACATTCAAGAAGGTACCAACAAATCATCATAAACATTCAATGCTATTAATGCTCAATCCAAAAGTTCAACATACCCAAGTACCAATAGATTAGTTCCCCATAAATGGGGAACTCAAACCAAAATAGGAAAGCTTACAAAACAATGAAAGGTTAATGGAGAACACCATTACCTCCAATGCTTGCAACTCCAAGGGTTCTCATAATCAAGATTTGGGGAGATGACCCCCAAGCCCTAATCTCTCCTCTAGCCTCTCTCCCGACCAAAACTCCTCTAAACTCTCATACTTAACTAATTATACCCATGAATTAGGGCTCCACTAAAAATTACAACATTACCCTTGATTGGGCCCATGAAACTGCAAAAGTTACGATGAACGGCCTGCGTGAACGGCTCGCTCATCACCCGCTCACTCACAAATTGCTACGAACCGGGTAGTCAACGGCCGCTCATCACCTCGCTCACCTCGCCAAATTGTTTTGAACCGGGTAGTGAATTGGCGTTCGCTCATCACCAGTTCACCTCACGCCTTGCTCGAATCGAGCGGATGAACGTCCATTCACAAGGCCGTTCACCCTCTTTAGTGCCTGCCGCTGTGCCCAGGTGTGAACGGCCGTTCACAAGGCCGTTCACCCCCTATTTCCTTCAAGATAGCCTCGTTTGGTCTTCATTTTGTTGATAAATGCTTCCTTTTCATCGGAGTGGCCTATTTATGCCCTGTTTACAAAATATGAAGCATTTTAAGTACCGCCAGGCTACAAATCATTGCATTTGACATGAAAATAAGTATATATATGGTATGTAAATATGCTCAATTGAACGCTTATCACCTCTGTTGAGAAAGAGAAAGATGAAGCAAAAGTCCCTTTATACCATCGTAGAGGGAAGAATATAGATCTTAATCCTCTGCCATCCTATTTATAGGCCATCTCTATGAACGTGGTCCCCAAAGAAATCCTTTAGCTCAGGAGACTCCTCTAAGGAGGACGGCTATGAATGTGGGTGACACGTGAACTGCGCCTCATAAATATTCTGACCCTTCACAAGTCACGGGGATACTTTGGATGACAAAGTGGCATGATTCCCAAATGTTACACTGCGTTGGACAAGGGCGATACGACACAGGCAATTGAGTCGCAATTCTATCTCAAGCAACATCTTGTGGATGGATGAACTAGGCATCAACCAACCTTCAAATTCTTCAGATGAAGCTGAATCAAAGGTAGGTCATATTAGAGAGTCAAAAAACAAGAACAACAATAATGCAAGTAAGTAAAGAAAGTAAGCGAAGGTACTACAAGGCCTCAACATAGTCTAGAGTGGCATGATCCAGCTCTGGATGGTTGCGGGCCAACTCTTGAGAGATCTTCTCTACCAAATTGGAGTTCTTGAAGTCAACCACCACCTTCACTACAGTCTCAAGCTTCTCCTCTCAAAGAATGTCCTTGAAGTTCGTGGAGTCCCAGTAGTTCTCCACAGCTTACTTGGTGACGCTGTAGAGCTCCCCATCAATATTGTCAGAGAATTATGTTATGTGTAGATTTGAATCAGGAAATATAACTGTGATAATTATTCATTCTTTAATTAGCATACATTGAAAGGAAGGCATTAGTTCTTCCCTCAATCTCAAAGAATCTATTAAGTGTAATCGGATATTATTCTCTCAGTCGCCACTAAAGTGCCCATCTCGATCTAGGCCTCAAGCTCATTCCTCATGTCCTCATAGTGCTTGTGTCCTCCAGGAGATCTAGGCACCTCATTAGATTACCCGAGCTGCAGGTTTCTCTTTCTGAACCGCCTTGAACTTCGCTTGAAGGACAAAAATTCAAAGCGAGGATAGATCGGCCTTGGCCTTTTGTAGGAGTTCCATGGAATGGTCGCCAAGCAAGGCCTCCACTCTGAACCGGGTGGCTACTTGTGCCATCAAGACACTGGACTACATTGACAATGACAAATTAGTAGTCAGAGAAAAATAACCAAAGAACAATGACATCATCAAAGACTGGGGTTTACTTTTATTTAGTTCAAAGTCAGAGAAGAGACTATCTCCTCCTTACTTAGCTCTTGCAGAGTTGCAAGGTCATCCTTTAATGAGATGGCTCACAAGGCCTCTACTGCCGCCATCTCATCGGAGAATAGCAACCTCACCTCAGGTCCTCCCGAGGTGGTTGGCCTTTAAGAACCTCCTACCTTGTGACATCAAGGACCAAGACCCTAGGGATTGACACCTCGGGCACAGGTGCTCTACTGGTCAAAGCCTCTAAGGTTGGAGGGGGTATTATAGAAGGTAGTTGCAGCTGTGGGTTAGTCCCCAATGAGATGACTCTAGGTTGCTGAGGCTTGTTAATCAAGTCGATGGAGTGATCAATCTCCTCAATAGATGGAGACCTGTGGAATGAAGAAGCCTCTCAGTGCGCCTGAGACTTTTTTCTTGATTAAGTCGCCTCCATGGTGGGCTTCCTATTTCGAGAAATAGACAAACTGGAAGGAGATCCAACGAGGTCGCTCCTCAAGGTTTGGATTCGATGATGGTGGTCCATGGGAGCCTCTGCAAGCTGAAAATTAATAAGTTGTACATAACCTAACTTCCTATAAAGGAACTTCCGAAGGGACATTCTACCCATTACTACAAAGAGTCCATGGCTTCTAAGGTTCTCTACCATAACTACATCGAAAGGAGGAATAGAAGATGCACCTCAAAGGATGACCAACTACTCTTCCTCATCAGTAAAAAGTTTTGTCTTATAGAAAGTTTTCGTATTGGGGACATCCCATGAAGTCAGGATTGGCCACCACGACTCACCAGACAATAAAAAACTCAGGCTTCCAATCATGAATAGAAGAAGGGGACTTCCTAAAAATGACCAACCAATCCTGGCTGAAAAAATAGTACTAGTCAGATTTTGGGTTCCTTTCAAAGAAAATAAGAGCCTGAACGAATGAAGGTTAGGCTTTTGGATAAAATTTTGGATGATGATGACAAATCCAAAGAAAATTCTCCAAGAGTTTTGGAGCAACAGTGCAGGGCAAAGCTTGTGGAAATTAATGATCTCGCCTAACAAAGGAGGGAATGGAAGAAGGAGGTTGACCCTAAAAGATTCTAGATAGAAGAACAATTTCCCATACCGAGGGGCATTCACTCATTTTAAAGAGGTCGGACTTCTATAATGGAAGGTAGGTAGGATTGTGAAGGAATGACACACCTGTTCTATCTCATGATAACTGAGAGCACTGCTAATAGATGCAGCTCTACAACTCTCTTGCCTTGAAGCTAAAAGAGTAACTTCCATTACCTTAGTGAAAGAGTACAAATAAGGGTTGCAGGGAAGAAAGCTAAGAACTCTCTCGTAGCTATAGTAGAGAAGTAGAAGGTT
The DNA here is from genome assembly GCA_026586065.1 of Dioscorea zingiberensis. Classification (NCBI taxonomy): domain Eukaryota; kingdom Viridiplantae; phylum Streptophyta; class Magnoliopsida; order Dioscoreales; family Dioscoreaceae; genus Dioscorea; species Dioscorea zingiberensis. Next base: position 15,912,482 of record CM048827.1, on the reverse strand, counting down.
GCAGGATAAAACCCTAGTCCTTAGCAACCATATTTTTACTTGCTGGTGTAATCCTCTGAATAGTATATTACAATTAGATGGCCCAAAATACCTCCTGTATCGATGGTTCCTTGGAAGAATGACACGGGAGCCTTGAGAGCTAAGCCATAACACCTCAATTGCACCAAGCCATAACTTTTCAAGCAGGATGTCTTGAAGATCGAAATGACATGTCCGCCAAAAGTTGCAACTCTACAAATGAAGAGGATATAGAGCACCAACCTCATTACCTTGGTCTCTCTCTAAAAAAACAATTCCTGTAATATGATATAATACTTAATCGAGGACTAAACTTCCTAGGCCGACTTGAGCTAAAGGCTAATCAACCTCGGAAGTTAGGGGCAAGTGATATGAGGTAAAATCTTTGGTCAACACATGGCATGATCTCAAGCGGTCTTACGAGACGATGAATCCCCTACATGTTGCGATGATGACCGAAGTTACTATACAACATCAATGGAGAGCATTATCGTAACGGTCAGGGTCGCGGTTTGTCATCTGGCGGTAATGGTCGCAATCAAGGCTAAAACTTCTTTGGGGCTATAGAAGGAACAAAGAGGCTACTACTCCAAGGATCAAATTCATTTCGTTTGGTAAACTTCATTCAAACCTTTCCTCTTCCTTCTTCTTCGTTACACTTTTTACCTCATTGACTTCAGCGTCGAAGCTATCCCCAAACATGAACGCCCACCACCTTGTTTCCTGGATCTGCAAATGTTGCCCCAGATGAAGGGTGGCCTGTGACGACCAGGTTCTATTAGAAGACCACCATCTGAGAGAAAGAAGAGGTTCACAATATTTCATCATTTTTCCAATTATTTGTTTGATCAAAGTATATCTCAACTGTTAATCAAGATCAGTCTAGATCTCTAGGAGAAACAAACCTCAATATCAATAGATTTATATGTTGATCAACACGATAAAAGATTAAGAATGAACATTTACTATGGCGTAGGTTCAAATGTCATGCACAAGTTTCGCACCATGTGGATGTTGTGAATATTTTTCTCAATTATTTCCTCATTTTTTTTTTCTTTTTCACTTTGTTTCTGGTGGTTAAATAAAATTGCTTGAATAAAACTCCTGTAAAAAATAAATGAACCGTTTAGTTGAAGATTTTTTTTATTTATTATTATTTATAGTTAGAAAGAAGAAGTATATTTAACAAATATATTGGGCCATGTACAAATGAGTTGTAATTATATGAAACGTATGTATTGTTGATATTTTTAAATTCAAAATCTTCCGTAAGCCAAAATAATGGTCAGGATATATCCCATATATTTAAATCTTTCATCCATATGAATTAATGTTTCCATGTACAATATATGTATTTTTATGTTATAATTCATGTAAAACACATGGGTGGAGTCCCTAGGAGCATAAAAGTAATTGGTATTACTTATTTCGTGGTGCTATAACTTCCCAAATAGATTTTCCAAATCAATAATACTTATTGTTATTTTTTTATCCCTTGACATGTATAATGTCATATATAACGGATGATGATAATTTTAATTGGTTTTCAAAATAAGAATAAAAATTATCATGGCTTATGTCTATCATAAATTATTTTTCCTATATACCTACTAACCAATTTAATGGTAATAGTTTTTGTTATGGGGAAAATCCTACTGCACACATGGCATAATCGTAGAAGACTGAGAGGTCATCAACCCCATAATCAAATAATGAATGGAGGTGCTTTTGGGACAGTCTCAGGGGTTGTGGCAAGCTTCTCCAAGATGCTAGAAGGTTCCACTTGAGCTGGCACTTGGCTGCACTTATTTGGTGTCCAATTCAGCTCTAACTGGCCAACAACCTCCCACAAGGTATAAAAAGGGACAAGGAGGTAGAAATGGGGCAGGAGAACCTCCTTTACAAGCTCAAGCTCCCTAAGATTTCTCTCTCACTCCCTGCTCATCTTTCTACATTTCCATTCTATTCTTTCTCCCAATCATCATGGGAGAGATCTTCAATCTCTCTCTTCTTTGTCTAGATCTGGTTCACTGAATTGATCATTAGAGAGTTTGGTAATAGCTCCCGAACTTCCTTTACAAATTACCTCAGGAGCTGGTCTTCACTACTAGAAGGTGTTCTCCTTGTTGGAACCACTACTGCTGGAACCAGCTAGCATCTCCACCAAATCTCACTTGTTCATATGGATTAGCTTTGATCTCAAGGAGGAGCATATTTCAAGCCTCAAGAGTTAGTGATGGGATGTGTTCCGCAAGTATACGGGTCGTGATCAAGTAATAAAGTGGACTATGGAAGTCGGATGTCGAACCACAGGGAATAGAGATTGCTAAGTGTAAACCAAGTTTTACTAACCTAGTCTAAATGGTAATTTGGGGGGTTTTGGTTTTTAAAAGTAAAGGACTAAGAAGGGATTGAAAGTAAGAACTGAAACTTGAGGATTGATTGGGGTAAATCAATGGCAAGAGAGGATACTTGGGTATGTATCCCTTTTGGATTTCAATTCTAAAGATAAGCAAGGATGTTTATGAATCAAAGTTGGTATTTCTTGTGCCAATAGTCCCAAAATTATATCAAATCCCTCTTCCAAGGTGATTGGACAACTAGCCTCCTAGGACTTGATATGAAGCTCAAGGGGTCATTCCAAAATTACACCCAACCCCTCTTCCAAGGTGGTTGGATGACTAGTCTCCTAGGACTTGATATGAGGCTCAAGGAATTTTATATATATTAGAAGAATCATGCGGGTGAATTCGTATGAAAGAGTCGTTCGCCCATCTAGTACCCGATTCCTCGGTATACTCATGAAACTCTCTAATGAAGCAAGTTCCTAATACAAGGAGGTGCTAGCTCTACCCTTGTATTGCACACAAGTAATTTCTAGTGATGAAATTACAATCAATACATAACATTTATTAGACATTCAAGAAGGTACCAACAAATCATCATAAACATTCAATGCTATTAATGCTCAATCCAAAAGTTCAACATACCCAAGTACCAATAGATTAGTTCCCCATAAATGAGGAACTCAAACCAAAATAGGAAAGCTTACAAAACAATGAAAGATTAATGGAGAACACCATTACCTCCAATACTTGCAACTCCAAGGGTTCTCTACTATCAAGATTTGGGGGAGATGACCCCCCAAGCCCTAATCTCTCCTCTGGCTTCTCTCCCCAGCCAAAACTATCCCTCAACTCTCATACTTAACTATTTATACCAATGAATTAGGGCTTCACAAAAAAATTACAACATTACCCTTGATTGGGCCCATGAAACTGCAAAAAGTTACAATGAACGGCCTCGTGAACTGGCCGCCATCACCCCGCTCTCAGCCTCCCGCATACTCGAACCGCGTGTCAAGCGGCTACCGTTCATCATCCCGTTCACCTCCCAGCTTGTTCTGAACCGGCAGTGAATCGCCGCCATCGACCCGTCATCTCCCAACCTCGCCTGAACGGGAGGTTGAACGCCATTCACAAGGCCGTTTCACCCTCTATTTATGCCCGCTTTGCACTCGCTAAAAGTGTGAACGGCCGCTCACGCAGGCCGTTCACCCTCGCTTACTTCAAATTGCTTCGCTTTGTTCTTCATCTTGTGGGTGAATGCTCCCTTTTCGCTTGAGTGGCCTATTTACGCCCGGTTTACAAAAATATGAAGCATTTTAAGTACCGGCGAGCTACAAATCGCTGCATTTGACATGAAAATAAGTATATATATGGTATGTAAATATGCTCAATTGAACGCTTATCAAATATCCCCACACTTAAGCATTTGCTTGTCCTCAAGCAAATGTGATGATGAAAGTAAAAGTAAAAGAGATGATAAGTGTTCAACCTCCTGCAATAGTAATAATGAATTTGCTCTCGCCTCAAGTTCACCACCAAAGTGTGTGTATTCTCCTATTTTCACACCGTGAACTAGAGTTTGCATAATGTCATCGCAGCCTCTAGATAAGTGTTTTCACTCCACATACCATGTTCTAGAGTCTTAGCAAGACAAGCATTCCCTCAATGGACTCTAGAGAGTCCTTGAGGCCCTAGGTTTTATGCTAATCAACCCTCTATGGAGAGAATGGTGGACAAGTTCGAGAAGGTTTTTTTTAATTTCGGGTGGGGCATCTCTAATAGATCCGACTTTCCCGTGCTAACGATCAGTGTAGACTGTAAGTCCTCTTTTCTTCAAGATGCATATGCTGTTTAGGCACCAGAACACTCGGGTACTTAGAGGGTTACAACTCTACCTAGATGTGCTCATACTTAGGAGTGATTTTTCGAATTAAGGAACAACCTGATTAGGGGCCAGGACTGTAACATCCGCCCCGAAATAAATAAAAATATTTATTTATTAAATGGAAACTTAATATGATATATGAAGAAATTTAGGAAAAATTTCAAATTTATGGTATTAATATTTGCAACCTAATTATGAGGTGCTAATATTGTAGTGTAGAGGAACCAATGTGTAAAATACCAAGAATGATTTGCATTTAAATTTCGTATTATAAGGTCTTAAGGGCGGAGTGAAAAGAGTTTTCTTTAATTGAGGACCAAAAGGCATAATAGCAAAAGCTTCTTGAAAACTTTGTGGATTAAAATGGGAATACAAAGTGGATATATATATATATATATATATATATATATATATATATATATATTAAACACAACAAAGCCTCTATCTTTTTATCTAATTATGATTTAATTTTTCCAGGTGAAAGAAGTCATGCTCAAGTATTTTTCAACTCAACACTTGGTTGTGTGAATTGAATAGGAAAGCAATTTATTTATTCCCAATTGAAACATCCTGCAAATGAATAACATAATTTTTTATTTATTACCCTTTTGATTTTTATTGAGTTGTAATCCTAGAAACTTTAAGCTAGGGGTACTTCCAATATGCATGTCTGCACTTTCGTTGTCCTATATAAATGAGCTTAACTTATGAAATTTTGGCTTTTATTATTACATCTCATCAATGAATTTCGGCAGCTTTTGGAAAGGTTGGACTTTTCTTTTGAAAAGTGGGAGCATGTCCCATCATATGGACTTTTTTTTTAATTTTTGTGTTGCTAAGCTGATCTCCCTCATCTCGCGAGGAAGCTGAAACTTTTCCCTTTAACTCTCCTCCACAACCATCCCTCTCTCCCCATATCCATCTCCTCTCTTGGACACCAACAGATGGGTCTTGCTGCCGGAGTTAGTGACTGAGAGGAGAGAACCGGTCTCATGTGGCACCTGAGGTGCATCAACTCTGACATCTCCGGCGAGCCTTCATGCTTCTTGAAAGAAGACAATGATTGAGGAGAAGAGCAAGAGGAGTTGGAGAAGGGATAGCATACTGGTAGACTAGTGGGCTGGCATATGACATACCAAGGAGCTATATATTATTCTTTACATGGTATGATAAATGTCGATTTAGAAATAATTTCCTCTTTGAGAAATTGCATTCTATTGTTGTGTATTCTGCCTTTAAATAATAACAACATAGCATATGTTTGAATACGAATCGATTTGAGAAACCAGTCATGCCACGGAAGGGCTTGATAATTTTGTAGAAATAGTCCTGTGATTTCAAATACTTGGGAAGAGAAAGTAACACTTATTCTTAAGGAATACAGTAACCTTAAATAATGAAAGGAATTGAATGTTGGAGAAGAACGGATGGATCACTAAAGGAGTTTCTTGCTATTGGTCCTGTGTTTCTAAAGTAGTTGTAATCCATGTGAATTGTTTTATTTAAGTTTACTGATAAATTGGTTTGATCTGTGGGATTGATGATATATGTATTCATTTATATGAATGCACTAGTGTTAATGATTATGAATTTCAAGATGGACCCATTCATTCATGGTTAGAGAATGAAACCGCCAATATGAACATCGAAAGTGAACTCGTGCATAAATGAATGCTTAGGCAAGGAGAGAGTTGAACCTTGTAGTCCCTTATCAAGATAAATGTGGGTAGACATTTTGTTTCATCCATTATTTGTGACCAGATCTGAAGTTTGTTGTCTACAAATTTATACATGTTGTTTATTATGATTCGTGGCATGTGGTGTTTTGTAGGGTATTGACAATGTGCCATTATCACGATCACCAAGAGTTAAAGCTATTTAATTGAACCTAGAAGTTACATTTACTTGATCATTAATTTAGGAAGTGGTATACAATGAGGGATGAATTTGTAAAGCTAGGAATTGGCTTGTGGGTAATGGTAACAATAATAAAAATATATTCCCCCTTAATGATGTCAAATGTACTTGCAAAGGAGATATGTTCTTATTATTTGCCTTGAAGATAGATTTAATCTTTAGTGAAAGGTTATGAAACTGAATTTTTAACGAAGCCTAGATCAACAAAACCCGACCGGCGGATTAGGAGATATGAACGGTCTTTTTCGGATCAAGACACTACCCAAAAAGTCTGCGATAATATGAACTATTAGATTCTTATAATCGTGTTGAGAATAATTAAATGCATGTAATGCATCTCGCAGCTTGTGCATGTATATCGATGAACATTTACCATGTTTAGGACGCAGTGAGGCGGTTTAGGGACTGCATCGGGAGGAGAGCGAAAAGGTAGGATGTCGCGACGGAAGTGCTTTGTGGAGTATTTCTAACTCATAGTATTCTCTTGATTCTTGTTGTTGTTGTGCTAGATGGATGTTGGAGTCCATCTTTTCATACATGCTCTGTCTGTTGACATGTTATGCTTGCTGCATTTGTTTGAGCTTGTATGTTCTGATATGATCTGCTTTGAGGGAGTACCCCTTGACATTTTTCTTGTGTTGTTGTGGGATGGCCAGGAGGTGGCACTCCATGGCATATGGCCAGTGGGAGTGATACTCCATGGCATATGGCCAGTGGAGTACCCTCTGGCATCCCACTTGCACCTGGGATGGTCGAGGGAGGTGGTACTCCATAGCAGTCTGTCGATATTCTATTCTTTGCATTAAATATTCTCTCCTTCGACCCTCCTTTGATTTTGTACTCTTATTTCCTCGAGAGGTTCCCAATACATATTCGAGATGGGTTTCCTCATATGTATCGGTTTTATATCTCGAGGAGATTGTTGCTTTCATGTTTTTCAAATGCGTATTTAAGTAGAGTTTACTCCTTAGATAATGTATTGGCTCCGATCTCGATGAGATCTCACGATCATTGTATATTCAAGATGTTGCTACCTTGGATATATATGTATACCTCGTTGTTAGGTATTAGTACTATCAATCTCTTTACTTTCGTGCATGATACATCTGGACGGAGACCAATCGACCGAGGGTGTATAATATCTCGGCCACCAGCCCCTGGCGGAGGGCGTATAATATCCGGCCACGCAGCACTTGGTGCTCCATGGACGGAGACCCCGCAGAGGGTGTATAATATCCCGGCCACGCAGCACTTAATGCTCCATCTGGACGGAGACCCCTAGCAGAGGGTGTATAATATCCGCCACCCGCCTACCAGAGAAGCGGTATTTTCCTCGCCATGTGCACATGTATGCTATAAGCGTAGCCGGCTTAGGTCAAGAGCGATACCGATGGTGTCGTAGATGTCGTAGACATCTTAGTATCACATATGCCAGAGGTTGAGTACATCTGTGGATTTATCCACTTTCCTGAGATTTGTTATTTGCTTGTGATGTTATTATTGCATATTTGTACTTCTTTTATTTCTGTTCTTTCCTAGTGGCTTTCGCCACCTTTATTGATTTATTTGCGATCCCATCTGGGCCTTTCTTTTGGCTCATGCACTTGATGGATGTTTTTCTCTGTGTGACAATGAGGAGTAGGGTCAAGACTAGATGAGGACCTTGCGAGTAGCTAGGAGCGGAATTCAGGAGAGAGCTTCCGCAGGACAACCTAGCAGCGATGGGGATATGTTGAGCTGAGGTTTGCAGGCCTCTATTCCTTTCTGAGTGAGAGTTGTCATTCGGGACCTGCTAGGGTTTTATAAAAACCTTATATATATTTCTTCCGTTGATTTATAATTTAAATCTGATTTAATTATCTGCTTATGTTACTTAGCCTTGCGTGCTTCTAGGGGCGACCCTATAAGCACGCGGCGTTTGTCGCGTGCGCCGAGGCCCGGGATCCGGGTTCGGGGCGTGACAAATAAAATGGTATCAGAGCGAAACTGATATCGGAAGGTGTTTACGTGTGTAAACATCTTTTGATATCAGGGAGCAGCAGATAAAAGACACCCTAGTGGCCCTAATGACTTAGAGAGATTAGCACTTTGAGTCTGATTTCTTTCTGAGAGTGTGGGTCTGGGTAGAATACTTGTTAGAGTAACTGTACCGATATCTGATTTTGTCTAACAGCTAAACATGCCGAGGGGACGAGGATGACTTCGTAGGAGGTCAGTGAGTCCACCTCAATAGGCCATAGAGTGGGAGGTGGAGGCTCCTGCTTAAGCTGATGATTTTGTTGGAGACTGAGATAGGATCGACTATATGTTAAGTTCGCAAAGTACAGTTTCAGACTTAGAAGCTTGTCCTTATTAGGGCATATTATCAATAAAGAAGTATCGGTATCAAATATATGATCAGAGTGCGCAGTGGAAGCGTAATGAGTCCAAACACTTAGGTTGAGGATATATGGTTTTTTTTTAATTTTGAGGACGAAATTCCTATAAGGGGGGGAGATTGTAACACCCGCCCCGAAATAAATAAAAATATTTATTTATTAAATGGAAACTTAATATGATATATGAAGAAATTTAGGAAAAATTTCAAATTTATGGTATAAATATTTGCAACCTAATTATGAGGTGCAAATATTGTAGTGTAGAGGAACCAATGTGTAAAATACCAAGAATGATTTGCATTTAAATTTCGTATTATAAGGTCTTAAGGGCGGAGTGAAAAGAGTTTTCTTTAATTGAGGACCAAAAGGCATAATAGCAAAAGCTTCTTGAAAACTTTGTGGATTAAAATGGGAATACAAAGTGGATATATATATATATATATATATATATATATATATATATATATATATATATATATATATATATATTAAACACAACAAAGCCTCTATCTTTTTATCTAATTATGATTTAATTTTTCCAGGTGAAAGAAGTCATGCTCAAGTATTTTTCAACTCAACACTTGGTTGTGTGAATTGAATAGGAAAGCAATTTATTTATTCCCAATTGAAACATCCTGCAAATGAATAACATAATTTTTTATTTATTACCCTTTTGATTTTTATTGAGTTGTAATCCTAGAAACTTTAAGCTAGGGGTACTTCCAATATGCATGTCTGCACTTTCGTTGTCCTATATATATATATATATATATATATATATATATATATATAGCCCCAAAATAGAGTGAGAGAGGAGGGATAGATCGAAAGGAGATGACATAGTGCAGGAGATAAACAAACGAAAAAGGACTGTTAACAATAAATCTCAATGATCCGTATGTAGTTGCTCATCGGATGCTAGTGCGGCCTTAGGCGAAGGGTTCAAGACTGGGGCTACAGTTGCTTGGGCACGTGTGGTTGTCGCCGTGTGAACGGTCAAGAGAGTAAATGCGTGGGTGAGCTCAGCAACTGTGTCTTCCTCCTCATCATCTTCGATGCACGGGCGTGGACCTTCCGCACGAGGTGGTGTGGACGGAGCTGCAACTTGGAAATGTTGGTGAGGAAGAAGTAGTGGAACCTCGGCGCAAGTTGAGTTGGGACATGGCGCATCGAGCAAAAGGTTGGTATTTCGTGTTTGCTTGCAAAAACTAGCCCTTTGAGAAAAATCATTTAGAATGTTTGCGTATCAAAGATTATAGTATTGCCAACCACCATGTGAACGGGCCAGTGAACGGCCGTTCACTATCCAGTACAGAGACAGGTATGGTTTAAATCAAACTTGCTGGTTCCATAAGGCCCAGATTTTGAACAAAACATTAGTGCATACCTAGCATGATGAGTCTAATGATGCAAATGCGGACAAAGGAATTTAATGTCAATAGATCTCATGAGTTCTATCACTATAAAGCAAATAATACAAAGAGACAAGATTGAAAAGAAATTTTCGACTTGGGTTGCCTCCCAAGAAGCGCTTTGTTTAACGCCACGAGCCCCGACGTATCTTTAATTTTACCTATGGAGGGTCATATGTGAAGAGGCATCAATCAAGATTTTTATAAAAACACTTACCAAACAGTAATCTTCCCCAAATTATCATATATGGAGCAAGTTTGAGAATTCATACCGTGGTCACCTTCATTTAGTGGGTGAGTTGAGGATTTAGGTGGTACCCTTTTTCTTCGTCTCCATATATAGCCACCGCAATGAGTTTTAGCTCCTTCCACTTTGTCTTCGTGGACAACTTTGGAGGTTGAGTTGAGATAGTGCCCACATTCATGAGCTCGCCATGTTGTTCGCCGAAGTTCCTCCAAACATTGCACGCCGGGTCAAGATGTAAAAAGTCCTCCAAGAAGTCGGTCGTGATATTGTCAACTTCATCGACACTATAAGAGGTGTCATCGTGATCCATGGTGTGTCGCATGGCTTCGGTAGCTTGAACACCACTTCTTGGTCCCCACCAAGTGCCAATCTTCCATGAGCGTGGTCTTCCAAGGCTTGAATGTAGCCAAAAAGGGGCGACCGAGTATAATCGGGACATCCACATTATCATCAACATCTAGGAGGACAAAATCAGCCGGGAATACAAATTGATTGATCTGAATCAACACATCTTCAGCTAGCCCCTTTGGTCATTTCACTGATCTGTCGGCTAGTTGAAGTGTCATCCGCGTTGGTTTTGGGGCTGCAAGCCCTAATTGCATGTATAATTTGTAAGGCATTACATTTATACTTGCACCAGAGTCTGCTAAAGCCTTTTTCACAACACCTTCACCAAGTGTACAAGGGACTACGAAGCTCCCTGGATCCTTTAGCTTCTTGGGCAGCTCATGTTGCAATATTGCGTAACATTGAGCATTCAATGTGACAAAGATCTGCATCCTCTAGTTTCCTTTTGTTGGAAACTAGTTCCTTCATAAATTTAGCATACTTTGGCATTTGGGCAAGGACCTCCACCAACGGGGTAGGCTGATGTGCAAATTTGTTTGATTGTGCTCATGAATTTTGTAAATTGAGCATCTTCCTTGTCCTTTCTAAGCCAGCTCCGGATATGGAATTTGGGGTTGATATGTGCTTTGGGGAGTTTGATCAACCCCTTTCTCTTTCTCTCACCGGGCTTTCTGTTGAGTTTTGTTGGGGCTCGGCCTTCTTCAACCTCCACAAAGTACTTTCAATCGGTGGTGCAATGGGAGATCAGCACTTCCCCGCCACTTCTCGAAGAAATGGCCTTGCAATGCTCCCGGGTTTGCCTCCGTGTTCCCGAGGGTGCCACGTGGCCTTGTTGAGACCTCCTTTGCTAATTGTCCCACTTGGGTCTCCAACCCCGAAATGCCGCTTGAGATTTCGATTGAGGCATTAGTGTCTTGCACAAACTTCAACATGGTTTCTTCAAGGTGGATTTCTTTTCTTGCGGTGGCCTTGGCATCGGCTGAAAACCGGGTGGATATTGTCCCGCTTGGGGGTTCCCATATGAAAGCGCCCGGTTGTTTCCACATTGGTTTTGTGGTCGATACTGATTTATTTGGCATCCTCTGTTGGTTCCCCATGTATTTGACTTGCTCCATAGGTGATGTTTCAGTACAAGAGATCGGACAATTTGATGGCTCGTGGCCTCCTCCACAAGTAGTGCAAAACATAATTGCAACCGGACCCGAGCTACTACCCACATGGGAAACACCACCCCCGGTTAGGCGGTCAATTTGTTTTGACAAGGTATCCATTTTCTCGGCAAGGAAAGTGTCTATAGACGAAGGGGCGCTTCACCGATCCCACAAGCTTAACTTGCTTATCCCTCACTTGGACCAATGGGCCTCATTTCCGCCATGTCTTCAAGATCTTTTCTCGCTTCCTCGGGGGTACTTGTTGCTTAATGAACCTCCCCGCAAAGATAATCCACCAAGACTCTATTGGCATTGTCTAATCCATTGTAGAAGGTGCGGACCTTGCTACAAGCATCTAAACCATGCCGAGGGCAACGACGTAAGTAGTTCCCCTGAACCTTTCATAGGCTTGAAAATGTTTCACCCCATTCTCGCCTCAAGGCATTGATGCTCGATCGAAGCTTTGCGGCCTTGCTTGGTGGGAAGTAGCGCCTGTGAATTTCTCTAGCATGTCAGCCCAAGAACGGATGGAACCCGAAGGGAGCGATGTGAGCCAACTATAGGCCCCTCCTCGTAGACTCCATGGAAAGAGTCGCAATCGAATGGCTTCATCGGTGGCTCCATCTGGCTTAGAAATGCTACAAATTTGAAGGAACTTTATGGCGATGTGCATGAGGGTCTTCATCCGGGCCTTCTATCAAATTGATCCGAAGTTTTGAAGCATATGCATTGTGCTTCCTTTGATCTCAAAAGTGTTGATATTAACATTTGGGGGTGGATGCTGAATTCTTCTCCAAAGTATATTGAGATCGCCATAATCGGCTAATGTACGCCTTCTTTCGGCCATAATGGGCACTACTCGATTTCTGGCAGATCTCAATTGTGACTTAGTTTTACCTTCGCTATTAGAAGGATCCAAATGACTAACCTTCTAATCCTCTCAAACGCCGGTGAAAGGTTCTCATTAATCTCACTATCTCTTTCCAAAGAGACCCTTGGAGTTCCTTCGGGTCATGCAACGGTTCCTCGCACGAAGAGATAAGACGAAAAGTGAGTATCCAAAGGATCAAAATAAAATAAAACAAAATAAGAAAAGGCAAACAAGAAAAATAAGAGACTAAATTAATAAAATCCAAGTCTAACTAGCAATCCTATTCCCCGGCAACGGCGCCAAAAACTTGATGGGATGTGTTCCGCAAGTATACGGGTCGTGATCAAGTAATAAAGTGGACTATGGAAGTCGGATGTCGAACCACAGGGAATAGAGATTGCTAAGTGTAAACCAAGTTTTACTAACCTAGTCTAAATGGTAATTTGGGGGGTTTTGGTTTTTAAAAGTAAAGGACTAAGAAGGGATTGAAAGTAAGAACTGAAACTTGAGGATTGATTGGGGTAAATCAATGGCAAGAGAGGATACTTGGGTATGTATCCCTTTTGGATTTCAATTCTAAAGATAAGCAAGGATGTTTATGAATCAAAGTTGGTATTTCTTGTGCCAATAGTCCCAAAATTATATCCAATCCCTCTTCCAAGGTGATTGGACAACTAGCCTCCTAGGACTTGATATGAAGCTCAAGGGGTCATTCCAAAATTACACCCAACCCCTCTTCCAAGGTGGTTGGATGACTAGTCTCCTAGGACTTGATATGAGGCTCAAGGAATTTTATATATATTGGAAGAATCATGGGGGTGAATTCGTATGAAAGAGTCGTTCGCCCATCTAGTACCCGATTCCTCGGTACACTCATGAAACTCTCTAATGAAACAAGTTCCTAATACAAGGAGGCGCTAGCTCTACCCTTGTATTGCACACAAGTAATTTCTAGTGATGAAATTACAATGAATACATAACATTCATTAGACATTCAAGAAGGTACCAACAAATCATCATAAACATTCAATGCTATTAATGCTCAATCCAAAAGTTCAACATACCCAAGTACCAATAGATTAGTTCCCCATAAATGAGGAACTCAAACCAAAATAGGAAAGCTTACAAAACAATGAAAGATTAATGAAGAACACCATTACCTCCAATACTTGCAACTCCAAGGGTTCTCTACTATCAAGATTTGGGGGAGATGACCCCCCAAGCCCTAATCTCTCCTCTGGCTTCTCTCCCCAGCCAAAACTATCCCTCAACTCTCATACTTAACTATTTATACCAGTGAATTAGGGCTTCACAAAAAAATTACAACATTACCCTTGATTGGGCCCATGAAACTGCAAAAAGTTACAATGAACGGCCTCGTGGGCTGGCTTCGCCATCACCGTTTCAGCTCCCACCGCCTCGAATCGGTAGGTCAACGGCCGTTCATCATCCCGCTCACCTCCCGGCTTGTTCTCGAATCGCGTGAATCGCCGCCATCACCACATCTCCCACCGCCTGAACGGGAGGTTGAACGGCCATTCACAAGGCCGTTCACCCTCTATTTATGCCTGCCTTGCACCCAGGTGTGAACGGCCGTTCACGAGGCCGTTCACCCCCCTGTTTACTTCGAAATTGCTTCGTTTGTTCTTCATCTTGTGGGTGAATGCTCCCTTTTCGTCGGAGTGGCCTATTTACGCACGGTTTACAAAATATGAAGCATTTTAAGTACCGACAGGCTACAAATCGTTGTATTTGACATGAAAATAAGTATATATATGGTATGTAAATATGCTCAATTGAACGCTTATCAGTTGGCGTCGTCTGTGGGAAATGATGAAGAAGATGTGTAGATCACGGTGATGGCAAGAGGTAAGAGAACCCGATCACCCCTCCAACCGAGGGTGAGACCAACAGATGAGATGCAATCTCTGAGATCGGAGACACACTTTTAAAACAAGCAATGATCCTGATGGAGGATCCATAAGATATGCATATCTAGATGCTCTAGAGGCCACTGAAGGTGCTTATTACAGCCGTTTGGAAGCATGAACAACAAATTCCTCAGCCCCCTCAATAGATGAGGAATTTCATAGCAGAGTCACCAGAAATTGGAAAATGCTCTACCACACATGCTGCGGAACATAGGATACATGTTAAGAAGAGGGAGGAGAGTTCCCCCTCAGCAAGTAGTGAGGAGTCTCTTTACTTTCATGCAAGATCACTCCCGAACCAACGAAGGAGCGACTAAGGTATGCCTCTTATTCTATTTCTCTACTCATTCCTGATATACATGAAGCACCTCTTCCAACCGGGTTTTGAATGTCTTCTATGGAGACTAACAACGATATCTTTGACGCGTTGGATCATCAAGAATCATTCAAGGTCAAGATGATCCTCTATGGAGCCCCTGATGATATTATCTGTCGAGCCTTCATAGCTACGTTGAGAGGAGCAACATAAACATGGGTTTTTAATCCACAACTAGAGTCTGTCACATCCTTTAGAGAGTTGAGTGAACTCATCACTAGCCATTTTGTGAGAAGCAAAAAGGAAAAGTAGACCTCGGTTATGCTAATAAAGTCCCCACCCTAAACCAAACCTTCACAGTTGCCATGCTTATTGAAGGGCTAAGTAAGTCACCATTCCAACGTTCTCTATTTAAAATGCAACCAAAAGATCTATCCGATCTCCTTACCATGTTTGAAAAATACAATAATGCTGAGGAGATAGAAATTTTGTAATGGGAGAAAGCCCAAATTGAGAAATCAAAGAGAGAATGAAACATGGTGGAAGAATCGCGAAAGTAGTTTAAAAAATAAAAGTTCTCACCTCAAGATGATTGTAATATGCCAAAGTTTACGGTTCTGTAACTATGTTCCACTAAATGCCAGTCGGACTGAGATCATCATGAATATAGAGGATTCAAATATGCTCAAATGGCTAGAGAAAATAAAATACTCAGCTATACGAAAAAGACAATAAAAAGAATTGTATGTTCTATTGGGATCGTGGACACGATATCGTTGAATTGATCCAACTCAAAGATAAGATTGAAAAACTTATTCACTAAGGGCATCATTCGCACTATCTGAAGGAAGTTGGCAGGAGGAAGACCTGATAAGTGTATAAATATACATATTTTCATATCACATTTACATGCACTTGCATATCTTTTCCTACGGTTTCTTCTATTTTTGTGCTATGTTGAGTTGTTTTGTATGGTTGGATAGATAATCAAGTACTCAGGAGAAAAGAAGCAAATTATGGAGATATTCGGAGCGTAAAGGGCCAAAATAGAGAGTGACACAGTCACCAGCACGAGAAAGTATAAAGGCGTATAGATTTGAAAGGTAATTTACTTGAGATCGGGCTTGATTTTCAGCGATACAGCCGTGTCGTCAACAACACGACCGTGTACTAGGTGACATGGGCTTGTAGAAGACTGTGTATGTATCAAAATCGTGATTCCAGAGAATTCCATAGAGGAACATGCTTGTGTATAGGCCCCTAGACACAGGTGTGTGACTTAAAATTTAAGGCTATAAAAGGCAGTTGGTTTTGTTTTGAAATGGGACTTTTGGCGCATCTTCGACCGACGGCTAGGGTTTTGGAGAGAGGTTGAAGGCAAAGGAGACATCGGGCAAGGAGGTTAGGATCATTATTATGTTTTCCTCGTTTATTTGTGTGATGTCTTATTATTAGCATGCGAGGCTAAACCTTCTGTGGTGCCTCAGGTCCTCGAACCTTAGGATAAACTTTTGATTATTTTCTATTTTAATACTAAGATTACTTTTGATCATTCATGCGAATTATCTGTGTATGATAAATTCTTGATGTTTGTTAGTGCGGAATCACCAACCACATAATTAGAGATGTTTTATGCATAATGAGGGATTGTGGTCAAGCTAGATCCAAGCATAGATAATAGGGTGGGCGCACGCTGAGAGATCGGGTTGCTATGTAACCATAACTTACTCTCCGGATTAGGGTATAACTTAATAGCGGGAACCACAGAACCTACGCTCTTAGTAAACATAATGGGTCATATGGCAAAGTCGCTGTATGGGACTAGGTTTTGGTTGCCGAGAGATCGGGGCCAAACTAATTTAGGGTTCTCCACAGTGCAGGATTATATCAACTAGGTTACCTGTATTAGGAAATTAATCTCAAGGGATTCTTAGGAGGTTGAGATCTGGGGTGCTTGCTCTCTCGACTGATAACCCTAGAATGCCAACTATCACTTTAGTTTAATACTTTTTAAACTTTTAGTTAGGATTAGATCACCGACTATCTTTTAAGACTAGATAATAGAGTTCTAGTGAGTACCAGTGCTGGTCTATGTAGATTCAACTACCCTACCGTCAGAATACTTTACTACTTGAGTAACTCCGTTTACTTGCGGATAGCATTACACATTGCATCAAGTTTTTGGCGTTGTTACCATGGACTAGAGTTCTAGGAACATCTGAATTTGTTTTTCTAGTCATTCTAGTTTATCTTTTTTTTCATAAAATCTAAAAATCCCAAAGAAAAAATTTCAAAAAAAGTTTAATACAAAAATATTTTGGTTTCAAGACCTGATTTCGCTTTTTTTCTGCGCAAGGTACTGGTGCATGATCAGAAGCAGGGTTCCATACCAAATAGAAGTGGCAAATTCAGACTTTTAGAGTTACCTTCGTCACCAGATAAGAGATGCCCTTCTCAAAAAGAAAGCATCAATGGAGAGTAGTATGGAAGTAAATCAACCTGAAGTGATGGCAGCACCAACCCGATCCATACTTGATTTTGCCAAGCCGAGGCTTGATGGTATTGGCTCAAGCATCAAGCCTCCATCGATTGATGAGGATGATTTTGAATGGAAACATCATATCATCAAGATAAGTCAAAATCAATACAAGTTCAACAGTTTTCAATGTGAAAACTCGTATGTACATCTAACAACCTTCTTGGAGATTAGCGACAAATTTACAAAGAAGAGGAGTACCTATTGACACGATCCATCTCAAAGTTATTCCTATTCTCACCTCGTGAGGCAAAGCCAGATAGTCACCTCATGGGCACAGTTGGCTAAAAAATTACTGACCAGATTTGTCCCACCTGCAAAAATCACAATGTTGAGGAGCGACATCTCATCCTTAAGACTATTGGAGTCATAGACGTTATATGATACCTGGAAAAGATACAAAGAGGTGCTCATGAAGTGTCCACATTATTGGAAAGCAGACTAGATAAAAGTCCAGACTTTCTAAAATGGACTTAATGTGGCCACGAAGTAGATGTTGGACGTTGTTCCCAATAGATCCCATTGCAACAAGGAATCCGACACAGCCATGGAACAGATTAGGGAGATGGAGATCAATGGATACTAGTGGAGTTCTTAAAGGAGCAACAGCAATTCGAGTCGGACCGCCGGGGTTTATGAAGTAGATTTGTTTACAAGCTTGACAGCTAAGGTGGATGAGATAAGCAAACAATTGGACAACATGACCATTCAGCAGTAGGCACAGGTATTTAATTACGGAACATATAGGGATTAATCAAGTGCTATATATTCGACCACAGAAGGCAACGTAGTCCAAGTCGAGCAGGTTGACTTTGTGGGTAGCCAGGCTAGATATCATAACAATAAGTATAGTTCTACCAATAATCCCTGCTGGAGCAACCACTCGAATTTTTCATAGAGCACTACGAGTCAAAGTCAAAGTAAACCAAGGCTGAATCAATTACAAAAAATCCAGTAGCCCACACAAGAAAAGAAAGTTTCAAATTTGTAGAGCCTCATTTGACATTACATTCAAACTAATGATAAACGCCTAAACAGAAAAGAGGAGCTCATGAGAAATCAACAGCCGTCATTACAAAACCTTGAACACAAGGTGGCTTAAATAGCAAAGTCTCTTACCAAACAACCACTTGGCACCCTCCCTAGCAATACCAAGGTGAATCCAAGAGAATTAGTTAAAGCCATCATCCTCAGGAGTGGAACTAAGTTATCCCCACCTCTAGCCAAAGATTAAGGAGAAACTGCAGATGAAAAGGAGGAGGGGGAGAAAATTGAGGAGAAAACAGAGAATCCAAGCAAGGGTAAGGACAAGTAAGCTCCAAGGGTACGGGAGTATCAACCAAAACTACCATACCGAACCAAGGTTAAGAAGGATCATCAAGAGAAGCAGTTTAGGAAATATCTAGAGATGTTCAAGGTATTGCAGATCAAAGTTTTGTTTGTTGAAGCCCTTTCACAGATGCCAAGGTATGCCAAATTTTTAAAGGAGCTGCTTATAAACCAGAGGAAACTGGAGGAAGTGTTCAAGGTAACCCTCAACGAAAAGTCTTCGACTGTCCTCACAAACAAACTCCCAAATAAGGAAAAAGATCCAGGGGTTACAAAATCCCCTGCACTATTGGAGGCTTGGTGAATGAGAAAGTATTAGCATATATTGGAACAAGTGTAAACCTTATGCCATACAAGATGTTATTGGGAGTGGGACTTGGAGAACCCAAGCCAACCAAGGTGACACTTTAGATAGCTGATAGATCAATCCGCCACCCCCGAGGAGTCGAAGACGTATTAGTCAAAGATGATAAATTAATCTTCCTTGTGGACTTTATTATATTAGACTTTAATGATCATATGGAAGTACCCCTCATCCTCAAATGATCGTTTCTAAAAATGATGTAAGCATTGTTTGATTTCAAGGATGGATGGATGGCATTAAGAGTGGGAGATAAAAAAGTGGAATTCGCATTGCAAGAGGCTATGAGACACTCCATGGATTTTAATGATTCATGTTACTTCGTTGATCAAATTGATGATTATGTTTTTGATTTTATACAGGTCGAGGTATTGAAGGATCAAATCTAGGATCTTTTCAGACGAGCCTCCACCTTGGGAGGAGAGTGAAAAGGAGGAAGACCCCGAGCAAGCACAGTTGCCTCCTCCCACAAAGAGGAAGAAACTAGAGTGGATGAAGTGGAACTCAAGCAAGAAAAGTGGTTTACCATCACCTGCAACATCTTCACCAAGCGTACTCAGCAATCTGTTTGGTGGGCATAAGCCTATCTCCATTCTGAGTATGCAACTCATGGGAGGTGTTCCTCTCAGAGAGAAAGAAGAGAGGTACTACTTATTAAAACCACCTTGAGCGTCATGTGTACGTCAAGCTAGTAACGCAAAACAAGCGCTTCTTGGTACTGAACCCAAGTTTAGTGATTTTAGTTAGTCTTCTAGTGGGGTTAATAATTATGTTCATTTTAGGAATAGGTTTAGGCATATACTAGTGGTGATACTATTTATCGATGATACTTGCTAGTGATATGATTTCCATGGGGGCTAATGACTAATTTTTATCTTTAGATTCAATAACACTTTGGTACAGGTAAAAATAGGGTGAAAAACAGAAAGTTTATTTATGATGAGTACATAATTATACATATTTTCATACTATATTTGCATGTGCTTTACTTGTCTTTTCGCATGAATTCCTCTACTTTTTTACTGTTCTAGGTATGTTATTTTGATTGGACAGATAAATAGGTACTTAAGAGAGAAGAAGTAAAAACCGGACAATTTGGAGGTGTTTTATATCAAAGAAGCAATAAAGGAAAGGAGGAGAAAGAGCTATGAGCAGTCTGAACGAGCTATTAAAGTCCAAAAATTATTACAAGGGCTACAAGACTTCAAAGCCGATCACCGCCCTTCTGATTTAAGACAAAGGACTTAGGAACAAACAAATTTCATGTCAATCCGAGTTTATTTGGTCATAAGATTGAACGTTTGATGAAGACTTCGCCAAGCTGAAAAGGAGCACGACTGGAAGCATGAGATTACTAAGGGCTGTTGAACTATCGGGAGTACATAAAATGCATGTTTGAAGAAAAGCACGGGCCTGCTTTAGATCAAGATGGCCATGCTCATCTCAGGATTATCTAAAAATGTATTAATGCGATCCCAAAGTTATGCGAAAGTTATCCAAAGGCACGTCATGTTTCATTCTTTTCTAGCTTATATAAAACTCATGACGGCAACATATTGAACATCTTTGGGTGGGGGCTTAGGTAACCTTTTCGCGGAGCAGTCTTGGGTCAATTTCCGCAGTGACGGCTAGGGTTTCACGAGAGGAAATGAAGCCAGAGGAGATGTTATCAAGGGAAGATTTCTATTTCTAATTGTAAACCTTCTATGGTGCCTCAAACACCTGAACCCTAAGATGAACTTGTTATTGATTTCTTATTTTATTAGGTGTTTGCTTATTAATTAATTCCTGTGTCGCATCTTGATTGTTTGTGCTTGCAAATCTTTTTGGTTGTCTTGTGAAAAAGCCCAACCATTCGTCCCCTCAAGCGATAGCATCAGTATGTTAGTGTTCATGCTGGATTGTTGTAGAGTCTATATTATATTAGCCTAAAGTTGTTATCTACGTAGATATCTTTATGTGGCTTTTTCTTGCGTGGGCCTCGAGTCATTAACCTCAATAGGTTAGAGCACCTAGCACCACGAATGCTTGTGCGTTGACTCGGAATGGCTAGAGTGTTGCATTAGCTCTGGGATTCTTCTAGATAGGCTTCAGTCGGACATGGGTGCTAGGGTGTGCATTAGCATCATGAGAGATCGGATAGGTTCTAAAAAGTGTATTGTTACATCCTTCGGGACTTATCAGCAATTAGCCAATAATAGGGAATCGATCATTAGTAACGGAATCTTAGGGGATTGTTATCCGAGGTGCCATCTTTCATTTCAGATGTTCTTCAATCCACCAAATGTTCACATTAGTTTTTAGTTAGGATATTCAAATAGCTTGATCATTCAATTTATCTTATAGTTATGCTAGGTAATAGAGAACAACTAGTACTAATGGTGAATCCCTGTGGATTCGACTACCCTACCTTTGGGTACTTTACTACTTGATCGACCTCGTAGACTTGCAGGAGAAGTGTCAAGTATACTTTTGCGTGCATCATGTTTTTGGTGTCGTTGCTGGGGATTGGCACCGCTAAGAACATTAGAATCTGTTATTCTAGTTATCTTATCTTATCTTATCTTATATCTTAAAAACTAGAAAAAAAATTTCAAAACTAAAAATTCAAAAATTCAAAACTTTAAATTTTATTCCCTGATTTTTTATCATTATTATCATTTCTGCCTACTTAAATATTCTCTGGTTTATTAATGATGTATTTTATTTCAGGAAACTAGGATTGCAATCAGTTTAATACATCGCTTCATGGGCAACCGTCATTGGAAGATCTCTTTGCTCATTATATTCATCATAGCAAAGCAGCGGTTCAAGAGTTAGAATCTTAGGAGGTGAAAGAATCTGATTTGGAGAGAGTGGTGTACAGTTTTAAAGTAAGCACAGATCTATGCTTGAAAGAGACACCTCCCGTTCCATTATTGGTAGCTTGCGAGGTACTTCCTGTCAAGAAAATAATATTCAATTCTACAGACACGGATGATATGGGATATGGAAAATCAAGAGCCCCAAGAAGACCTTGAGACAAACTTGAAACAAAGCATGAATGCAAAAACAAGTCAGTGTTTTGAGAGGGAAGTCGGGGAAACTCTTGGAGAAGCAGACCCAGGTGAAGATCTCGACAAGGAGACTTGGATATAATTGAGACTATCTATCGAGGAGCTCCCATAATTTGAACTTAAGAAGCTACCAGAGCACCTTGAATACACTTTCTTGGAGCAAGATATGGAGGACCTCCTTGAGCATGCATCGCCATTTGGTAAGGACAATGAAGACACTCATCCTCCTCCTCCTTTTTCTCAATCGGTATTGCCACAAAAATTAAATGAACAAGTCAAGGCCATGTTCCAAGAAATGGGAGAATGTATGGAACTTTACTCTATGAACCCTAACATGGAGGAAGAGTGTTCGATCAAAACATAGATGCCACTGTGATATACGAACCCTTGGAGCAAAACTTTATTATTCAAGAAATCAATAGATGATACAGTAAGTTAGTTGCAACACAAAGAGCAGAACGAAGATGTCACATAGTGTTGCTAAAACAATTGCTAGGGGTAATGCAAACTCAAAGTATACATCGTTTATGCTCACGGAAGGGAAGTCCCTACAAGATGCTAAGTTATATGCCGGGCTATCAAGACTTCAAAGAAGAATCGAATTTAATACAAAGGGGAAGGTCTTGAGAAGGATACAATTGCTCTGATAATCAAAGAACTAGAATAACATAAAGGGGTCCAGCTAGAGACCTAAAATCTACCGCTTCTTGGGAGGCAACCCAAGCTCGGTTAGTTTTCTGGTTACTCATTTTTGTGGTTTTAGTACTCAAGATTAGTTTCCTATATTAGATTTTAGATATACATTATTGGTAAACTCTATAATTTTGTTGGTCTCTCATTGATTATGTGTTTTCATAGTACTTAACAATCAAATTTTTAGTTTTTGGGGACACTAACACACAGTTTGAGGAGAAAAACAAATGACATTGAAGAACGAAAGGCAATAGAAAGAAGCATGGCTGTATTCACAGCCGTGTACAATTTAAGAAGCGATATTCATGAAAGGAATAATTAAGAAAGACTGTGCATTAGGAAAGCACTGGTGTGCACTTTTTATAGAGATAAACGTGGGCATAAACATGACTGTGTTCCAAGCCATACACATCTCTGGAGAACAAAAGCTGTAGAACACATTCGTGCTCGATCAACACCCCCGTGTTTAAAGGTGTGCTCGGGCAATCAGAAATAACAATTAGGGCTTTTTAAGGATAAACCCGCTCTGTCAACGCAAAATCTCTCGCCACTCTCATACCCTCACGACCTCACATAAGCGATTTGAAGCGACACACTTATGTTGGGGACTCATTTGATGACAATGAGGAGCAGCCCCGCGATTGAGGAGCATCATCACTATCTTATTTTTCCTTTATCACTTCGGTATTTTTACCTCTCTTTTAGTAGTCGGTCTGTCACAACGGAGGTTTAGTCTTTCTATATATACTTTGGAGTTTCACTTTTATGCCTTCCATGTTCTTAGGATAAATTGAATATCATACTTGGACCGGAACCCCCAAGGTAGGACCCGACAAATCGCTCCACACATACTCAGATATCTTGAAAATTCATGGGTGCGGAACTTAACAGGAAATCACTACCACACAACACAGTTATGTCGAGTAATCTCTTTCCCCTTTTGATCTTTCATGTCATATTCTTCTTTAATGCATACATTGGGTACATTGGGGACAATGTACAATTTAAGTGCGAGGGAGGGGTTAGCTATGCTTAATTTGATTATGATGAGTACTGGTTTAAGATGATCTATGATAGTTAATGATTTAGAGTCCTCTTTGGGTCTAGGTTGACATTAGCGTTAGGTGTTAAGTTTTTTCAATAATATATATATTTAGTCTTGTCTTTACTTGACACCTCACAAAAATTTTAAGCACAAACCCCTTTGATATTTTATGATTATTCTAAAAAAAAGAGTAAAAGAAAAAGAGAAAAGGGAGAATATGTTAAAATTGTTGGAATAACCGGAAAGTCGGATCCGTCAAGGATGCCCTACCGGCCAAAAAGTTGGATCAATTAGGGATGCACTACATATATAGAAAAGATGGTAGAAAGAGCTATCACCTTTGAAACGTAAAAGTCGCTTTTGAGTAGTCGGATCTTGAGCATGACAAATGTTCACTTGATGACCTACTTGGAGAAAAGGCTACCTCATTGGATATATGAAGCTACTTTCCCCAGCAAAAAGAGTAGAGAAAAGTAGTTTATTGAAGAAGGTTTAGATTGACTGAGGACAGGCTTGAGTGAGTGAGCGGCCTTATAGGAGGGGTTACGTACAGACGTAGGGAGTTCGAGTATAAGGTAAGATCTATTTTCCATAAAAACCATCATGACACCTAACACCATGTTTTCCTGGATACCAACGAGAATCCCAACTATTTGTGAGATCGGAGATCATGCACCCATCATCCTTCTTGGATTCCATATATTTCTTTGCTAAGGACAAGCAAATGTTCAAGAGTGGGGTATTTATAATGAGTACATAATTATACATATTTTCATACTATATTTGTATGCACTTTAATTGTCTTTTAGCATGAATTCTTGTACTTTTATGCTCTTATGGGTATGTTGTTATAATTGGACAAATAAAATAGTACCTAGGAGAAAAGAAGTGAAAACCGGATAATTTGGAGGTGTTTTATATCAAAGAAGCAATAAAAGAGAGGAGGAGATAGAGTTGTGAGCAGTCTGAATGAGTTGAAGATGTCCGAAAATTATTAAAAGAGCTACAAGACTTCAAAGTTGATCACCACCGATCAGATTTAAAACAAAGGAGTTAGGAACACTCAAATCAATTTCAGGTTAATTTGAGTTGATTTGGTCATCCGATCGAACATTTGATGAAGACTGCGCAGAGCTAAAAAAGAGCATGACTGAAAGCACAAGTATGCTGAGGGCCGTGCAACTCTTGGGAGTCTAGAAAATACATTGCAGAAGAGAAACACAGGCGTGCTTCAAATTAGCACAGCCGTACTCATCTCAGGATAATCTGAAAACGTTTTAACTCTATCGGAAAGTTATCAAGAAGTTATCCAGAGATAAATACAAGATAAACACGACCTAGGCACATCATGTTTCACCAATTTCCAGCCTATATAAGCCTCATGATGGCAACATATTGAGCATCTTTCGGGGGTTAAGGATCAACTTTTGGCGGAGAAGTTTCGGGGCGATTTACGCATCGACGGCTAGGGTATCACGAGAGGAATTGAAGGTAGAGAAGGCGTTATCAAAGGTAAGATTTCTATGTCTAATTGTATAATCTCCTATGGTGTCTTAGCTATGATAGATAACAGCATGAGAGGCTAAACCTTTTATGGTGCATCGAACACCTGAACCTAGGATGAACTTGTTATTAATTTCCTATTATATTTGGTTTTTGCTTATTAATAATTGATAAGTGTTCAAATAAGTATCATCTATATATGAAATTCATGCATATTACTTCAAGTTTTGGAGGAATGTTGGCCCGCTTGTACTCAAAATAGCTTTGTTTTTGTGAACAGGGCAGAAAATAGAAATTCCAAGAGAAAGGAAACGATTTCAAGAGAATGCGGGCCAAAATAAGCAGAACCGATAAAAAGGATCGTCCATATGGAGGCCCATACGGACCCGTTTGGACCTAGAGATTTCTACGGACCCCTGAACGGACTGAAAGGACCCAGTATACAAGGACCTGAGAAGTATACGACCCCGTATGGCACTCCGTATGGGAGTCCGTATACGGGGCTGTACGGGGTCGTATGGATCATATACTGGGTCGTATATCGTAAAGCTGCAGCTGCGATTTCGGCAGAACTGAGGGTAAAGTTGGAAAATACACCCAAAATCCTAGTGTGGGGTATTAATAGAAAGGCTAATTAGGGTTTTGGGTTATCTTGGAGTGGATTGGAGCCAAAACATCAAGGTTTGGGGAGAGATTTCCATCATCTTCTCCATCACCAAGGAGGAGAGGATTTTACGAGTTCTCCCATCAAAAGGGCTCAAGGAGGAGAAGAAGGGGCAAGAGAGAAGCAACGGATCCACCAACGGTCATCATTAGGGGGTTTTCTCTCATGAACTCTATGTTTGCTTTCTCTTTTAGCATGGATTGTTACTCTCCATTGATGGAGAGCTAAACTCTTGATACTTGGGTGTTGATGAACCTTTGGATTATGTTTAATTGATATTGTCTCTTCTATGTTGATAGCTTGGTTGAATGCATTGTAGTCTATTGAATGTTATGTATGGTGATAGTATTAACCTCTCTACGTTCCGAGAGCCCGGAGAGGTTTCTATAGTCCATATGGGGGAAGATACGAGCGCCTCCTTATGTGTAGATGAACTTCAATAGAAAGGGCTAGGAGTACACCGGGAGCCCGGGTACTAAGGCAAGCAACTCTTTTAGATGTCCTATTCCCTTAGCCCTTCCAAGAGATAGGTTCCCTAGAACTTAACTAGTAAGGGCACTAGGTTGAGTAATCACCCTCGAGCGATGGGATGAAATCACATTAGGATCCCTTGGCCAATGATTCACCAAGAGTCAACATAGAGAGCATTATCCATATCTAAGGAAATTCAAAGGGGATTCAATTACCCAAGTATCCCCTTCATCAATTGATTGTCTTCAAGGTCCATTTTACTTGTTAATTTGCATTGTTAGCTTTAGAATTAGGTTTAGTTATCATCAACCAAACTTGATTGACTAGATAATAGACGAATAGCCACTACTAGTATTTCCTTTCTCCTTGAGGATCTGCAACCCGACATTTGTCCACTTTATTACTTGATTCGACCCATTCAGTTGCGGATTCAACGCATCAAGTTTTTGGCGCCGTTGCTGGGGAGAACTAGGACTACTAGGAAAACTAAGAGTTTATTAATTTAGTCATTTACTTTCAGTTTTTATTCTATTTTAATAATTGTTTGATTTCTTGAATACTAACCCCTCTCATAATCTTTGGTGTGAGGGATCACATGGCGAATCTCAAGGACATAATGTTACGCAAATTAGATCTTCTTGAGCAGTGGATTGAGGAGAGGCTAACAGATCAGTTGAGAGCTTCGCAACAAGAATTGTTTTTTGGAGAAGAAGAGTATACTCACATGTCATGGGAAGCATCTCCAAAAAGTGTTTGTGATGAAATACAATACCACTATCCCGATCATCCAAGTGAAATTGACTTTACTCAATTTGACACCAAAGCATATGAGGAAGAAACTACTTTATCAAGTCCAGGTGCATTGATTAAAGATCAACAATGGGAGGACTATCAAGTTTTTCAGATAAAGGAGGAAAGTGAGGAACCAACTGAGAGCATAAGTAAACTAAAACCTTCAATAGAAGAACCCCCGAAGCTTGAGTTGAAAGAGCTCCTCGATCACCTTGAATATGCATTTCTGGATGAGCGTTCACAGCTACCAGTCATTATTGCTTCAGGATTAGCAAGTTCACAAAAAGGAAAATTGTTACAGGTGCTCAATAGGCAAAAGAGAGCTATTGCATGGAAAGTTTCAGACATCAAAGGCATTAACCCATCCTTTTGCACCCATAAAATCTTGATGGAAGATAATCACCGACCATCAGTGCAACACCAAAGGAGATTGAATCCGAATATGCAAGAGGTTGTAAAGACAGAGGTCATCAAACTTCTAGATGCAAGGATTATCTATCCTATTTCGGACAGTGCATGGGTCAGTCTTTTACAGGTAGTTCCAAAGAAATGAGGGATGTCCGTAGTAACGAATGAAAAGAATGAACTTATTTCCACGAGAACCGTCACAGGATGGAGGGTATGCATTGATTATAGAAAACTGAACGATGCTACAAGGAAGGATCACTTTCCATTACCATTCATCGATCAAATGTTGGAAAGGCATGCCGGACACTCGCACTATTGTTTCCTTGATGGTTTTTCGGGATATATTCAAATTCCCATCGCCCCGGAAGACCAAGAAAAGACTACATTTACTTGCCCATATGTTACGTTCGCCTATCGGTGTATGCCCTTTGGGCTTTGCAATGCCCCAGCCACTTTTCAAAGATGCATATTGGCCATCTTCGAAGATTTTGTGGAGGACATCATGGAGGCATTTATGGATGACTTTTCAGTGTTTGGGGACTCATTTGATCAGTGTCTTATAAACCTAGACAGAGTGTTGGGAAGATGTGAAGAAACCAACTTGGTTCTAAGTTGGTAGAAATGTCACTTCATGGTTCAGGACGGAATTGTATTGGGACATAAGATCTCAAACAAGGGGATTGAGGTGGATAAAGCAAAAGTCGATACTATTGGAAAGCTACCAACACCAAATTCTGTGAAAGCTATCCAGAGTTTTTTGAGACACACCAGGTTCTATAGGCGATTCATTAAGGATTTCTCCAAAATAGCCAAACCTCTCACCAAGTTATTGGAAAAGGACGCTCCGTCGAGTTTGACAAAGAATGCGTAAATTCCTTTAATGCATTGAAGGACAAATTTGTTCAAGCACCAATCATGACAGTTCCAGATTGGGGGCTACCTTTCGAACTCATGTGCGATGCAAGTGATCATGCTGTAGGTGCCGTTTTGGGGCAGCGAAAGAACAAACATTTCGAACCAATTTATTATACCAGTAAGACTTTGACAGATGCTCAAGCAAACTACACCACCATTGAGAAAGAACTACTTGCAATAGTATTTGCTTTTGACAAATTCCGTCCCTATCTGATATTATCTAAAGTAGTAGTCTACACCGATCATTCGGCGCTACGCTACCTACTAGCCAAATCAAATGCCAAACCGAGGTTGATTCGCTGGATACTCCTCCTTCAAGAGTTCAACCTAGATATTAAAGACAAGAAGGGTGCTGAAAACTTGGCAGCAGACCATCTATCTCAGTTGGAGAATCCTGAAGGGGAAAGTTTGAATGAAGAGGAAATCAATGATAACTTCCCCGATGAACACCTATGCAGTCTTCAAGTAATCCTGGAGGAGTTGAACACTGCCGATGAAGAGAAGGAAAACCCATGGTTTGCTGACATTGCTAATTACCTTGTGGCCGGAATCCTCCCTTCTTCCTATGATTATTCAAAAAAAAAGAAGTTCTTTGCGGAGTTGAAGTACTATACATGGGATGATCCGTATCTATTCCGAGTCTGTGCAGATCAAGTGGTAAGAAGATGTGTCTCAAGGGAGGAAGGATTACAAATTCTAGAGCATTGTCACGCAGGACCCACAGGGGGGCATTACAGTGCAAATAAATCAGCTCGAAAGGTCCTCGATTCAGGTTTTTATTGGCCAACGCTTTTCCAAGATGCGCTGAAATACTCTCAATCTTGCGACAAGTGTCAGCGATCTGGGAATATATCATAGCGCGATGAAATGCCACAAAGTTCAATGCAAGTACGTGAAGTATTTGATGTGTGGGGAATAGATTTCATGGGACCATTCCTGAATTCTCGTGGCAATAGATTCATCCTCGTGGCAGTCGACTAAGTTTCTAAATGGGTAGAAGCACAAGCCATACCCACCAATGAAGCCAAAGGAGTGGTTAAATTTCTGAAAAAATTGTTCTCCCGGTTTGGAACACCTAGAGCCATCATAAGTGACCGGGGGACGCACTTTTGCAATACTCAGTTCCCTAATATACTTAAGAGGTATGGTGTTGTACATCGCACATCTACACCCTATCATCCTCAAACGAGCGGCCAAGTGGAGGTGTCGAATCGCGAATTGAAGAAGATACTTGAGAGAACAGTTTCGCGTAGCAGGAAGGATTGGGCCTATAAATTGGATGACGCACTATGGGCCTATCGCACCGCCTACAAAGCACCAATAGGCAATACCCCCTACCGGCTGGTCTATGGTAAATCATGCCACCTACCGGTTGAGCTCGAGCACAAAGCTTATTGGGCGACGAAGTTTCTCAAATGTGACACAACCCTTGTTGGCGAGAAAAGGAAATCTCAATTAAATGAGCTTGAAGAGTGGTGTCTATCAGCATACGAGAATTCAAGGCTATATAAGGAGCAAATCAGAAGACGACATGATCAAAAATTGAAGCACCAGAAGCAATTCACCAAGGGAGATAGAGTATTACTATTCAATTCAAGACTCAAGTTATTTCCCGGGAAACTGCGATCAAGGTGGTCCGGACCTTTTAATGTGATAAATGTTTTCCCTCAAGGGGCAGTGGAGATCCTCCATCCAGATTGAGGAACATTCAAGGTAAACGGTTATCACCTCAAACCATACCATGATGGATGCTTTAGAGAAAAAACCGATGGAAGCTTCAAGGTATTTGAGCCTCCATAAGGTAAGTTGAAGATACGTCAAGCTAGTGACGTTAAACAAGCGCTTCTTGGGAGGCAACCCAAGCTCTAAAACTTTCTTTCCTAGTCTTTAGCAATTTTTGTTTCTTTTTGATTAGCTAGTGATGCTTGAAATAAGTGGAAGTTGTGTTTCCGTCCAATTCTTTTTGTTCTTATGCTGGATGTTGTCATTTAGAGGTAATATCTTGATTTCTATCAGGCCGCGCAAAGAGAAGGGCATGAATGAACCCTGGAAGGGCTGTGTAAGCCTCTACCCAGGTGTATACGGGGTCCCATACGGACTGATAGCAGTCCGTATATGGAGACAGCAACCTATACGACCCCGTACAGGACTCCGTATAGGAGTCCGTATGGAGTCTGTCGAGGGCACGAGTGCGGGGCACTTTAAATAGCCCCTTTCATCCCTTTTCACTCAATCCTCACCTCCCTCTCGTGCCCTAGAGACCCCACACCCTCTCTTTGCGACGCGGCGCCCATTCTTCCTCCAAGTAAGGCTTGATCATACCTAGGTATGCGCTAATCACTCAATTTCTCAATTGTATGCACCTTCGACATGATTTGGAACCCTAGGGTTGTTTGAAATCGATTTTTATTGTGAATGGAATGAATGAGTTAAATTCTTCTTCTATCTTGTGATAAACTTGCATTGGGTGAATGTTATATGTTTTATAAGTGTTTTGGATGCGAGAGATGTAGAAATGGGGCCAAGATTAAATTCATGACGCCCGGCAAGAAGCCCGCGGCCAGGTCCATACGGACTCCCATACGGAGTCCCATACGGACTCGTATAGGGACCTGTCCTCGTATACGGACTTTGGTCAGTCCGTATGACACCCCGTATAGGGGCAATTTAGGTCTTTTATTTGAAAATTTTGCCATGCCCCTTTAGCTTCGTCGACACTAACATTCCTTGTTTAGTTTCAGATATGCCGAGGAAGCTCACAGCAAGAAAGAAGCGCCGAACAGGGGCCGGATCATTATCCACTGAGCCACACTTCACAGATGAGGCCCACCGCCTCCGACATGTCCCTCTTTCCTCTCGCCGATTCGGTCGAACCCACGTCATAGATTCGGATACTCTTATCCAGCTTAACATCGCCGACCGAGTCCGGGAGATGATATTATTCGGCGGCTGGGACAGGATCTTCTCTCTTAGCCATGAGGTATTCCGCCGCCCAACCTTGCAGGTACTGAGCACTTTCGAGGCCGAAAAGAGTGCGGTGGGGGAGCAGAACCGCACCGCCATTACCTTCCAACTCTTCGGGAGACAGAGGGCGATGAGCAACACTCAGTTCGTGCTGTACATGGGACTATATGATCGCGATTACACATTCACACGAGAGTACCCCGAGCTGCTCACAGCCTTCCCCGAGCGCACCATTTTTTCTGCGAGCTTCTGGATTCAGTTGGGCGGGCGCCATGACAGTCACAAGGCATCCTTTATGACGGACCCGGTGCACCGTTACCTACATGCACTCATCAGTCGCACCATCGCAGCTCGCAATGACAATTGTGGAGTAGTCATCGTCACTGATCGCCTATTTCTCTATAGCCTCATCGAGCGAGTTCCGATCCACTTGGGTTACGTACTCGCCGACTATTTGGCGCATCAGGGGCAGAACACCCGACTCACCGATATCCACGCCAGACCCTATATCATACGACTTATCATGGGGATGGGTCTCGAGGCAGAGTTGGAGGGGAGTAGCAAAGCCAGCTTGGTCTCCCCTCTTTGGACGCGGCACTCCTCGCCGCAGATTGGTTTGTTGCGGTGAGCTGGCGGACGTTACACTCTTGTTGGCCATGTCTCAGATAGCTCAGAGGAGCAGGGATCGGACTCCGATGATTTCGATGCGGCCGACCCTTCAGCACGGCTACCCCCAGCATCCAGTGGACCCTCTGCATCGAGGAGCCGATACGCGAGGCTGGAGGAGCAGATCAGCAGGATAAGAGTTGTCCAGGACACTATCTTAGCGGAACAACGACGGCTCGGGGAGCAGTTTTCCGAGCTCTCGCTATTTATTCGTGGGCACGACACATTTGCACCTCCTCCGCCTCCGAAGCCCGTGACGATGAGCCAAAGACCTGGGTTACTTGATGCACTACTTCTATATTTTATTTCTCTTTTTATGGACCTTTGTTATCAGCACTTGTTATTTTATTTACTTTTACACATCATGATACATTGAGCAAGGGCATCGCCTTGCTACCCTATGTCTTACTTTCGTTATGTGGATTCTCTTGTTTTGCATGTTATTGGAGTTGATTCCTTCTCTATGTTCGCAGAGTTCAACTTTGGATCTATGACCCTCGATAAGCAAGACATTCCTCCACTCCCACAAAACGACTCTCGGCAACTATATTTAGGGGAGTTTCGTTCACCTTTCTCCACTAATTTCATATGTTGAATTTAATCTTCTTGCATTGAGGACAATGTAAAATTCTAGGGTGGGGTTGGGTGACTACCTACCTACTTTTAGAGTTATTGCAAACCATTAAGTGCGGAGATAGGTAGCTATTGTGATCATTCATTTTCCATATTTTTGTGTTAATTATACTTGATATGCATGACAACCTTGTGGATAGGTAAATGTGACATGAATTTCTTCTCCAACTACACCATTTGTGATTCGAAATGCTTCCAATTAAAACACCATGGGCATATAGAGGTCATCTTTGTGACAATTATGATTGTGAAAGACAATAGATAACCCATTGCCATGTTCTTCTGGCTTGACTAGCTAAGCATTGTTCTTTAATGGCTACAAGAAATTTCGTGGCACTAGTTCAAATTTGTTAACCCCTCATAATACACGTGGTGGACAAGTACATTTAAAATAAAGTAGTTTAGCACATCAATTAAGTTAATCAAGATAGTGTTCCGCTGCTTTTGGTGATGAACTAGTTTGGAGTTCCGGCTCCTAACCAGAGTGTTCTTCATTTCGAAAAATCACAATTTAGCATGAACATCTATGGGTAGAGTTGTAACCACCTAAGTAGCAAAGGATTCCGGTGCCTAATCAACATGATTCCTCTGCAAAAAGCGGGGACTACACTCTACCCTGATCTTTAGCTTGGGAAAGTCGGATCTAATAGAGATGCCCTACCCAAAAAAAAAAAAAAAAACATTATTGTTGTATTTGTCCACCGTTCATCTGATAGGGCAGTAACTCTGTTGACCTTAGGGCCTCAAGGACTTTCTAGAGTCCACTGAGAGCATGCTTGCCTTATTAAGACTTTAAAACATGGCATGGGGAGTGAACAAGCTTTGTCTAGGACTTTATCGGAAGAGTTACAGGATCAATCTAAGCCCTGGTGTGGAGATAGGAAAACACAATGAGGTGGTGCTATTGGACTAGAATTCATGTATAGTGTGTAGAGCCCAAGGTTGAACACTTATCTTCTTTTCTTGATTTCTTTTCTTTGCTTGAGGACAAGCAAACCTTTAAGTGTGGAGATATGTGATAAGTGTTCAAATAAGCATCATTTATATATGAAATTCATGCATATTACTTTAAGTTTTGGAGGAATGTTGGCCCGCTTGTACTCAAAATGGCTTTGTTTTTGTGAACAGGGCAGAAAATAGAAATTCCAAGAGAAAGGAAACGTTTTCAAGAGAATGCGGGCCAAAATAAGCGGAACCGATCAAAAGGACCGTCCATACGGAGTCCCATACGGACCCGTTTGGACCTAGAGATTTCTACGGACCCCTGAACGGACTGAAAGGACCCTGTATACAAGGACCTGAGAAGTATACGACCCCGTATGGCACTCCGTATGGGAGTCCGTACACGGGGCTGTACGGGGTCGTATGGATCATATATTGGGTCATTATATCGTAAAAGCCGTACTGCGATTTCGGCCGAACTGAGGGTAAAGTTGGAAAATACACCCAAAATCCTAGTGTGGGGTATTAATAGAAAGGCTAATTAGGGTTTTGGGTTATCTTGGAGTGGATTGGAGCCAAAACATCAAGGTTTGGGGAGAGATTTCCATCATCTTCTCCATCACCAAGGAGGAGAGGATTTTAGGAGTTCTCCCACCAAAAGGGCTCAAGGAGGAGAAGATGGGGCAAGAGAGAAGCAAGGGATCCACTAACGGTATCATTAGGGGGTTTTCTCTCATGAACTCTATGTTTCCTTTCTCTTTTAGCATGGATTGTTACTCTCCATTGATGGATAGCTAAACTATTTATACTTGGGTGTTGATGAACCTTTGGATTATGTTTAATTGATATTGTCTCTTTTATGTTGATTACTTGGTTGAATGCATTGTAATCTATTGAATGTTATGTATGGTGATAGTATTAACCTCTCTAAGTTGCGAGAGCCCGGAGAGGTTTCTTTAGTCCATATGGGGGAAGATGCGAGCGCCTCCCTATGTGTAGACGAACTTCAATAGAAAGGGCTAGGAGTACACCGAGAGCCCGGGTACTAAGTCAAGCAACTCTTTTAGATGTCTTATTCCCTTAGCCCTTCCAAGAGAAAGGTTCCCTAGAACTTAACTAGTAAGGGCACTAGGTCGAGTAATCACCCTCGAGCGAGGGGATGAAATCACATTAGGATCCCTTGGCCAATGATTCACCAAGAGTCAACATAGAGAGCATTATCCATATCTAAGGAAATCCAAAAGGGATTCAATCACCCAAGTATCCCCTTCATCAATTGATTGTCGTCAAGGTCGATTTTACTTGTTAATTTGCATTGTTAGCTTTAGAATTAGGTTTAGTTATCATCAACCCAACTTGATTGACTAGATAATAGACGAATAGCCACTACTAGTATTTCCTTTCTCCCTGAGGATCTGCAACCCGACATTTGTCCACTTTATTACTTGATTCGACCCATTCACTTGCGGATTCAACGCATCAATAATTCCTATATCGCATCTTGATTGTTTGTTCTTGCAATTCTTTTTGGTTATCCTGTGTATGAGCCCTATCATCCATCTCCTTAGGGGATAGCATCAGCACGTTAGTGTTCATGCTGGATGGTTATGGAATTTGTATTGCATTAGCCTAGAGTTATTATCTATCTAGATATCTTTATGTAGTTTTCCCTAGCGCGGGCCTCAAGTCATCCATCTCAATAGGTTAGAGCACCCAGTACCACGAGTGCTTGTGCAGTGACTCGGGACGGCTAAAGTATCACATTAGCCCTTTGATTCTTCTAGATAGGCTTCAGTCTTACAGGGGTGCTAGGGTATGCATAAGCATCACGAGAGAGCCGGTGATTTCTAAAAAGCGCATTGTTATATCCTACAAGAGTTAACAACAATTAGTTAATAATAGGGAATCGATCATTAGCAAGGGAATCCTAGGGGGATTGTGATCTGAGATGCTATCTTTCATCTCTAATTGCCCTCAATCCACCAATTGTTCACATTAGTTTTTAGTTAGAATATTCAACTAGCTTATCACACAATTCATCTTATAGTTTAGCTAGGTAATGTAGGAGAACTAGTACTAGTGGCCAATCCTTGTGGATTCGACTACCTTACCTTTGGGTACTTTACTACTTGATTAACCCCGTATACTTGCAGGAGAAGCGTCACATATACTTTTATATGCATTACGTTTTTGGCGTCGTTGCCAGGGATTGGCACCGCTAGGAACATTAGAATTTGTTATTCTAATGATCTTATCTTATCTTATTATCTTAAAAATTTTAAAGAAAACTAATATGAACAAATTGGTTGAATGTCCTAACTATATGATGAATTGTGTGATCAAATTGTCTGAAAAAAGCTAATCTTATCTTTTATCTTATCTAGCAAAACTATAAGATGAATTGTGTAATCAAATTGGTTGAATTTCCTAACTAAAAACTAATGTGAACAATTGGTATTTTGAGGGTAATAAGTGATGAAAGATGGCACCTTGGATCAAAATCACCTAAGATTCCCTTGCTAATGATCGATTCTGTATTACTGGCTAATTGTGGATAACTCCCAAAAGATGTAACAATGCACTTCTCAGGAAAACACCTGATCTCTCTAGATGCTTATGCTCACCCTAGTACCCCTGTCCGACTGGAACCTATCTAGAAGAATCCCAAGGCTAATGCGATATCCCAAGGCAAACACTACTGGTGCTAGGTGCGCTAACCTACTGAGGCGGATGACTCGAGGCCAGCGCAAGAGAAACCACATAAAAATATCTAGACAGATAATAACTCTTGGCTAATGCAATACAAATTCGATAACCTTCCTGTATGAACACTAACATGCTGATGCTAACATATGAGGAGACGGATGATTGGGCTCATGCATAGGATAACCACAAGAATTGTAAGAACGGACAATTAAGATGCGACAGAGGAATTATTAATAAGAAAAAAAACAAATATAATAGGAAATTAACAACAAGTTCATCCTAGGGTTCAAGTGTCCAAGGCACCATAGAATGTTTAGCGTCTCATGTTTTGATCTATCATAACTAAGATACAAGAGGAGGTTATACAATTAAACATAGAAATCTTCCCTTAATGAAGATGCTCAATATGTTGCCGTCATGAGGTTTATATAGGCTGGAAAAGGATATAACATGACTTGCGTAGTTGTGTTTATCTTGTATTTATCTTTGGATAACTTCTGGATTACTTTGGGATCGAGTTAATGTATTTTCAGATAATCCTCTGATGAGCACGACCATGCTGATCTGAAGCACGCCCGTAGTTCCCTTTTGCAATGCATTTTCAGGACTCCCGAGAGTTGCACGGCCCTCAGCACGCTTGTGCTTCTGGCCTTGCTCTTTTTCAACTCTACATAGTCTTCATAAAACGTTCGATTGGATGACCAAATCATCTCTTATTAACCTGAAATTTAACTGGGTGTTTCTAACTCCTTTTTTTTCAAGTTGAATGGTGGTGACTGGCTTTGGAGTCATGTAGCTCTTGTAATAATTTTCAGACTTCTGCAGCTGTGTATATTGTTCACAACTCTATCTCCTCCTGTCTTTTATTTCTTCTTTGATATAAAACACCTCCAAATTTTCTGGTTTTCACTTTTTTTCTCCCGAGTACTTATTTATCTATCGAATCACAACAACATACCGAAAAGAGCACAAAAGTAGAGGGATTCATGCTAAAAGACAAGTAAAGTATATGCAAATATAGTATAAAAATATGTATAATTATACACTCATCAGTGGGAATCTACATAAGGATACACGCCCCCACACATGTACGTGTGTGAGCCCATTTAACTCTCATGAAAGGAGAGAGAATCGAGCAGGAGAAAACATGGAGTTACACTCTCGAGTACACGGGCGTGTACCATACCGTGTAACTCTCAGGATGAGCAGAGCGCAGAGGCAGAAGAATACTGAGTTATACGCCCGTAGATATGAACATGTGGTGGGAAGTGTGAGCATATACATGGCCATGTAAGGAGTATTTGAGTTTTGTGGACTGTGCCCTCGATTTTATTGAAAAGATACGATCTTTCTCAACCCTCACTCTGATGACCAAATCTAGGCAATTCTGGTTGAATCCGCCGCACCCTACCACCAAGAGCTGAGCGCCACAATCGTTAATAACACTGTTTACCCACACATCCATGTCCGTGCCCATATGCTCGTGTCTACCTTCTTTTTTGGTAAGAACATGGGCATGAAGAAGCAGTACTTCGTGAGACTACCCGAGAGAAGGAGAGGAGAAGGAAGCTCGAGATATTTGTCAGCACTGGTCTTCGTAAATGAGGTTTAGAATGCTAGGCACGTCCTCTTGAGGTATAAGAGGTTCGGCTAGGCCTGAGCTATAGACTTCGGCGTTTTAGAGGATGTGGGTCTTGCCGAGGAGGTCCGACGGTTGCTTTCGGTGGAAGGATGGCAACGCCTGCTGAACATTGATGAGATGGCATGCGAGGAGATGACTCTTGAGTTCCTTGCCACTATCACAATCATAAGAGGAGTCGTCTCCTACACAGGGCTCACAAGATTCAGTTCTAGATGGGGGATGCGATGCACATGATGAGGGAGCTTGTTCAACACTGACTTGATCTACGACCCGCCGAGGTTGAAGGCTTTCACACTATGCTCACCAACCCTCAGGTATATTCATCACGTCCTCAAACATACTATCACAGGGCGGGGAAACAACATTAGAGTCATGAGCACCAGGGATTTCTTATTCTTATCAAGTATGGCGAATGATTCCCGATCTATTCGAGATATGTCTTCATATAGTTTATACTCCACAAGGCTACTATGCTTGGATCGAGTTTATCTTTGACTGCCCAAACATCACAAGACTTATCAGAGGGATGGGTTTATTAGCAGGAGGCGCGACGGCGAGGGTGAGGATGGTAGGAGGATAACTGGATATCACAGTGGAGACCCTCCAAGCGATAGGGACAATACAACCTATTCATACTTCACAAGATATCATATATCAAGCCATAGTCCCCAGAGAGACCCAGCAACCCCAAGAGCCAGAGGACATAGCAGCAGTAACGGGGCCGGGCATTGTACCACTACTACAACCATCACTACCCCCAACAGCCGACGCACTAGCTCCAGGCCATACTCCCGCCGAGCAGGATATACTTCTAGACTGACTTTTTGGAGCCGTTCATCTTCTCCTTTAGCACAATGGCATCCCGTACCCACCTCCACCACTAGTTCCAATGCACTCCACGAGATATGTGGTAATGGATGCCCTTGACTACATTAAGACCGCTGGCCACAAGGAGGAGTAACACAACGACTGATCATCACCATCATGAGAACTTTTTATGTTTCACCACTTTTTATTTTTATATTATTTTCAAATACCGAGGGGCCCATGGTGTAGCCATCTCTATCTATCTTATTTTTTAGCATCACTTATGTGCCTTCCATGTTTACAGTATAGCTTGGAAATTCATGGCTTCAAAAATAGACAAGAAACGTCACATGAGCGCAACTACACCACACAATTACACTCAGTAATCCCATTCCATTTTGATTGTTTATGTCATATTCTTTTTCATTACATACATTGGGTACATTGAGGACAATGTACAATCTAAGTATGAAGGAGGGATTAGGTATACTTGTATTGTTTGTGATGAGCTTTGATTGAAGATGATCTATGATAGTTAATGATATGGAGTCGTCTTTGAGTCTATGTTGCATTAGCGTTAGGTGCAAAAAATTTTAAATATATATATATATATATAGTCTTGCCTTTACTTGACGAATCACAACAATTTCGAGCACAAACCCAGACTTTGTTGTCACTTGCCTACTTAGGTTTGGACTCCAGTTAGTTTAACCATTAGAGAATTGCTGATATTTTCTGATTATTTTTTTATTAAAATAAAAATAAATAAATAAAATAAAATAATGAAAAAAAGAAAATATTTTAGAATTTCAGGAATAACGGGAAAGTCGGATCCATTAGGGATGCCCAACCAAAAATAGTTAAAAGATGGTAGAAAGTGCTATCACCTTTGAAAAGTGAAAGCCGCTCTTGAGTAGTCGGATTTTGAGCATCACAAATGTTCACTTGATGACATACCAAGGGAAAAGGCTACCTCATTGGATGTACGAAGCTACTACCCACAGCTAAAACAGTGGAGAAAAATAGTTTTAGTAAATAAGGTTGAGACTAGCTAGGTCAGGCTTGAGTAGTAAGCGATACTATAGGAAGGGTTGCACACACACACACGTGGGGAGCTAAGTATAAGGTCAGACCTAT
Source organism: Dioscorea zingiberensis (assembly GCA_026586065.1). Lineage (NCBI taxonomy): Eukaryota > Viridiplantae > Streptophyta > Magnoliopsida > Dioscoreales > Dioscoreaceae > Dioscorea > Dioscorea zingiberensis. The sequence goes on along the minus strand of CM048827.1, from coordinate 15,872,390 downwards.
TTTCTATAAAAATCTTCATGATACTTAACATTATGTTTTCCTGGACACCGGGGGACTCCCAACAATTTTGAGATCAGAGGTCATGTACTCATCCTCTTTAGATCGATTGTGTTTTCTTTGCTTGAGGACAAGCAAATGTTAAGTATGGGGGATTTATGATAAGTGCATAAATATACATATTTTTATATCACATTTACATGCGCTTCGCATATCTTTTCTTTTGGGTTGTTCCATTTTTGTTCTCTGTTGTGTTGTTTTGTGTGCTTGGACAGATAACCAGGTACTTGGGAGAAAATAAATGAATTATGGAGATTTTCGGAGAAACAGGAAATGATAGGGTCACCAACATGGGCGTGTTTAATGGCATGTAGATTCGAAAGACAATTTACTCAAGTTCGTGCTCGATTTTTCATTGACACGACCGTGTACCAGACAACCTGGCTATGTACTCAATGACACGGGTGTGTACAAGACTGTGTGCGTATCAGAATCGTGATTCCAGAGAATTCCATTTGGGAACATGCTTGTGAAAAGCCCTCGGACACTGGCATGTGACATAAAATTAAAGCCTATTAAAGGTCATCGGTTCTGTTTTGAAATGAGACTTTTGGCGCATCTTCGACCGATGACTAGGGTTTTGAAAATAGGCTAAAGATAGAGGAGACATCGGGGCAGAAAATTCATGATCATCATTATGTTTTCCTCATTTATCTGTGTGATGTTTATTATTAGCATGCGATGCTAAACCTTTTGTGCTGCCTCATATCCTTGAACCCTAGGATAATCTTTTAATTATTTCTATTTTAATAATAGGTTTCTTTTTTATTATTATTGCCTATTATCTATTTTAATGCATACATCACTTGTGTTGGCATTATTTGACAACAGATGTTACAATGGAGAATGCAACATCAATGAAACTCTCATGGCCAAAGTGACGACATGGAGACATGATGACATGGCAGTAAAGATAAGGCATCAGATGACATGGCAATGTTAATGGTGCACTTGTAAAGGCTGATGCAACTAAAGATGCAACTTGAGTAAAGCTCACATAGGTTGACGACAAGTTGATGCTGTTCGGGTTACAGCATGGATGCAGCTCACATAGTTTGAATGGTTAAGAAAACTATTGAGGTGGCAGCTAATATGATAGTTGGCAACTGAGCGCATGAAAGGATGATAGTAACTGTGTGCGTGATGACTTGGCGTGGGATGACATGACACGCATGAACATCGGTAGTGATATAGTATATAACTTGTCACAAATCATTAATGTTGATGCCAAAAACTGGTCCACCTCACGCTTTGGCTACTGTTGCCTCGTGGTCTGGTCTTAGCCTTTGAGAAACGGTTGAAATTTATAGTTGGTGTGGACGCTTACTTCAACTTCTGAACAAGGAACGCAGGGAACGCTTTGGAATTCCGATCAGAATTATCAGCTCTTGATGGGAATTATCAGCTCTTTGCTTTGGGATGAATCTGTAAAAAGGAGAAGGGAGGGATCGGAATTGGGCCTTTCTGCCCGGATTTAACTCCGATGCTTAAGTCAGAAAGCTTGTGAGAAGGAAGTCTTAGACATAAGTCAGTTCTTTGTGTAATGATTTTTCCTCGTCCTTTTCTTTCTATCATTGCTCTTCTTTTATATCAACTTTAAGGCGGTTTAGGAAAGGCGGTGGGTAAGGCGGTAAGTAAGGCGGTGAGTAAATATCTCCTAAGGCGGTAAGAAAATATCTGCCTACTGCATAGGTGCTACGTCGGTAAGTGGAAAATATCTGCCTACTGTAGAGGCAAGTGGATAAGATCTACTTACTGTAGAGGGGTTAGATATTTTCTTCCCTAGGTGGCTATAAGCACCTTACGAGACCCTCATTGCTATAATTCCGACGGACTTGTTTGTAGGATTAAACCCTCATTTTTATTTGCCAAACGGAATTATACTGGGATATTTGGAGATATTGCAGCGTATGACAGGTGGCCGTTTAGGTCGATGATACGCGTCTTACCAAATATATCCGCAACACTAGTCCTCCCCCCCCCCCCAAAGTGTACTTGTTCGAAAAGTCTGAGTGAGGGGTGAGTTAACGGCACTTTTCACTTGGTTCGAAAACAAGTATTTTTCTTAGTTGGCATGTCTATATAGTTGTAGACTTTGCCTAATGTGCATGTGTCTTTAATAGGTAACCGACGTTTACTGTATCGTTGTTTTAATCGAGGTAGATCTTTCTCCGGAATTTTCGCCTACGGTGTCACTAAGTTTTTTTCTATTTAAGGAGCTTGTAGAAGTAGTGCTTTATTAAAAAATCTTTGTAGTTTTGTATAATGGCTTAGCGTTTGTCTTTCTATAAATTTTTCACTTTCTCTCAATGCTCTCATCATTTGCGAATTCCAAGTTCTTTTTATGAACATCTGGCGGACTTAAGGACAGGGGTGATTCATCTTGTAAGTCCAAACGGCTGTGTATGGCCCTCCCTTCTGCTTATTGACAGGGGTGTAGGTGAGATAAGTATTGAGGAAGGGTGGGAAACCTTCCACGTTGATCATGATTTAGAGGCGGGGGATCTTTTAATTATTACTTATGCAGGGGGTGTGCGCTCAAGTTGAAATGTTGGGCGACTCCGCCAGAGAAAGTGGGCCCCCATCTTAGCGTGATGGGTGTGTTCATGCAAGTATACGGGTCGTGATCAAGTAATAAAGTGGACTATGGGAAGCCTGATGTGAACCATAGGGAATAGAGATTGCTAAGTGTAAACCAAGCTTTAATAACCTAGTCTAAATGGCAATTTGGGGGGGAGTTTTGGTTTTCAAAACTAAAGAGCTACAAAGGATTGCGAATAAGAACTGAAAATTGAGAGTTGATTGGGGTGAATCAATGACGAGAGAGGATACTTGGGTATATTTCCCTTTTGGATTTCAATTCTAAAGATGAGCAAAGATGTTTATGAATCAAAGTTGGTATTTCTTGTGCCAATAGTCCCAAAATTATATCCAATCCCTCTTCCAAGGTGATTGGATAACTAGTCTCCTAGGACTTGATATGAAGCTCAAGGGGTCATTCCTAAATTACACCCAACCCCTCTTCCAAGGTGGTTGGATGACTAGTCTCCTAGGACTTGATATGAGGCTCAAGGAATTTTATGTATATTGGAAGAATCATGGGGTGAATTCGTATGAAAGAGTCGTTCGCCCTTCTAGTACCCGATTCCTCGGTATACTCATGAAACTCTCTAATGAAGCAAGTTCCTAATACAAGGAGGCGCTAGCTCTACCCTTGTATTGCACACAAGTAATTTATAGTGATGAAATTACAATCAATACATAACATTCATTAGACATTCAAGAAGGTACCAACAAATCATCATAAACATTCAATGCTATTAATGCTCAATCCAAAAGTTCAACATACCCAAGTACCAATAGATTAGTTCCCCATAAATGGGGAACTCAAACCAAAATATGAATGCTTACAAACCAAAGAAAAGGTAATAGAGGACACCATTACCTCCAATGCTTGCAACTCCAATGGTTCTCTATTCTCAAGATTTGGGAGTGATGACCCCCAAGTCCTAATCTCTCCTCTAGCCTCCTCCCCGGTAACCTCCTCTCTAAACTCTCATACTTAACTATTTATACCCATGAATTAGGGCTCCACTAAAAAAATTACAACATTGCCCTTGATTGGGCTCATGAAGCTACCAAAAAGTTCACGATGAGCGGCCTCGTGAGCGGCACGCTCATCGATCCGTTCAGCTCACGGCACGCTTTCACGAACGGCGAGGTCAACCGCCGCTCATCACCCCGTTCACCTCACAAATTGCTGAACGGCGGAGTGAAGCTGGCGATTCATCAGTAGGTTCACCTCACGGCTTACTCACGAACGGCAGATGAACGGCCATTCACAAGGCCGTTCACACTCTCTTTGTGCCTGCCTTTGTGCCCAGGTGTGAACGGCCGTTCACAAGGCCGTTCACCCCCTATTTACATCAAAATATTTTCGTTTGTTCTTCATTTTGTTGAGAAATGCTTCCTTTTCGTCTGGGTGGCCTATTTATGCCCTGTTTACAAAATATGAAGCATTTTAAGTACCGGCGGGCTACAAATCATTGCATTTGACATGAAAATAAGTATATATATGGTATGTAAATATGCTCATTTGAACGCTTATCAAATATCCCCACACTTAAGCATTTGCTTGTCCTCGAGCAAACAAGACAATGAAAGTACAAGTAAAAAAAAGATGATAAGTGTTCAACCTCCGGCTATAATAGTAATGAATCTGCTCTATCCCAAGTTCACCATCGAAGTGTGTGTATTCTCCTACTTTCACACCGGGACTTAGAGTTTGTATAATGTCATCGCGGCTCTAGATGAGTGTTTTCACTCCACATACCATGTTCTTGAGTCTTAGAAAGAGAAGCATTCCCTCAATGGACTCTAGAGAGTCCTTGAGGCCCTAAGTTTTATGCTAACCAACCCTCTATGGAGAAAATGGTGGACAAGTTCGAGAAGTTTTTTTTTTTTTTTTTATTCGGGTAGGGCATCTCTAATAGATCCGACTTTCCCGTGCTAAAGATCAGTGTAAAGTGTAAGTCCTCTTTTCTTCAGGATGCACATGCTGTTTAGGCACCAGAACACCCGGGTACTTAGAGGGTTACAACTCTACCTAGATGTGCTCATACTTAGAAGTGATTTTTTGAATTAAAGGAACACCGATTAGGGGCGGGGACCCTAAGCTACTTCATCACAACAAGTAGCGGAGCACCGTCTTTATTGCTCTAATGACTCAACTACTATGTACATACTATTTTATTTTTCTCTAACTTGTCCACTAAGTTGAATTATGAAAGGTCAGAAGCTAAACTAGTGCCACGAATCCTCTTGGAGCCATTGAGAATAATGCTTAGCAATTAAAGTCAACAAAACATGGTAGTGGGTTATCTATTATGACTAGAGCTTTGAATTTCATGAATATAATCTCTAGATGTCCATGGTGTGTCGTAGGAGAATTATAAAAAATTTGGGTACTCTAAAATGGTGAACAAGAAATAGAGTGAAACATTGCATTTCCAAATAGTGCCATCATAGGTCCATGTCAAACATGCTTCAAATAATTAGCTCCCTATCCCCACACTTAGAGTTTTGCAATGAATTTATCAATGGAAGGGTCCCCACACTTAAAATCATACATTGTCCTCAATGTATATAATTAAATTGAAAAGTGTGTAATATGCAATAATAACAAAGAGGAGGGCAAACTGAAACTTCCCCGGTTATATTTGGTAGATGGTGTTGAAATTTGGTTTTAGGCGGTAGAGCTTTTCTTAGGGGTGTTCCATCATGAGTATCACGCAAAATAGAGTGAGAGAGGAGGGATATCTCGAAAGGAGATGACATAGTGCATGAGATAAACAAGCGAAAAGGAGTTACATAACAATAAATCTCAATGATCCGTGCACGTAGTTGCTCGCCGGATCTTTGAGTGCGGCCTCGAGGCGAAGGGTTCAAGATTGGCCTTCTGATTGCTTGGGCTCGTGTGGTTGTCGCCGTGTGAACGGTCAAGAGAGTGAATGCGTGGGTGAGCTCAGCAATTGTGTCTTCCTCCTCATCATCTTCGATGCAAGGGCGTGGACCTTCCGCACTAGGTGGTGTGGACGGAGCTGCAACTTGGAAATGTTGGTGAGGAAGAAGTAGTAGAACCCTGATGCGCAAGTTGAGTTGGGACATGGTGTACTGAGCAAAAGGTTGGTATTTCTGGTTTGCCTGCAAAACTAGCCCTTTGAGAAAAATCATTTAGAATGTTTGCAGAACAGTATTGTAGTATTGCCAACCACCATGTGAACGGGCCAGTGAAGGGCCGTTCACTATCCAGTACAGAGACAGGTATTGTTTAAATCAAACTTGCTAGTTCCATAAGGCCCAGATTTTGAACAAAACATTAGTGCGTATCTAGCATGATGAGTCTAATGATGCAGATGCGGACAAAGGAATTTAATGTCAATAGATCTCATGAGTTCTATCACTATAAAGCAAATAACACAAAGAAACAAGATTGAAAAGAAATTTTTGGCTTGGGTTGCCTCCCAAGAAGTGCTTGTTTAACGTCACGAGCTTGACGTACCTCAATCATACCTATGGAGGATCATATGTGAAGGGGCATCCATCAATTATTTTTATAAAAACACTTACCAAACGTAATCTTTCCCAAATTATCATATATGGAGCAAGTTTGAGAATTCATACCGTGGTCACCTTCATTTAGTGGGTGAGTTGGGGCATTAGGGGGTACCCTTTTTCTTCGTCTACATACATAGCCACCGGCAATGAGTTTCAACTCCTTCCACTTTGTCTTTCGTGACAACTTTGGAGGTTGAGTTGAGATAGTGCCCACATTCATGAGCTCTTCATGTTGTTCGTCGAGTTCCTCCAAACATTGAAATCTTTGGATCGGTTATGTAAAAAGTCCTCCAAGCGGTCGGTTGTGATCTTGTCAACTTCATCGACACTATAAGAGGTGTCATAAGTGATTGATCCATGGTGTCTTTGTATGGCTTCAGGTAGCTTGAACACCACTTCTTGGTCCCCCACTCGAAGTGCCAATCTCCCATGAGCGTGGTCTTCCAAGGCTTGAGCTGTAGCCAAAAAGGGGCGACCGAGTATAATCGCAACATCCACATTATCATCAACATCTAGAAGGACAAAATCAGCCGGGAATACAAATTGATTGATCTGAATCAGCACATCTTCAGCTAGCCCCCTTGGTCGTTTCACTGATCTATCGGCTAGTTGAAGTGTCATCCCCGTTGGTTTTGGGGCTGCAAGCCCTAATTGTATGTACAACTTGTAGGGCATTACATTTATACTCGCACTAGAGTCTGCTCATGCCTTTTTCACAACACCTTCACCAAGTGTGCAAGGGACTACGAAGCTTCCTGGATCCTTTAACTTCTTGGGCAGCTCATGTTGCAATATTGCAGAACATTGAGCATTCAATGTGACAGCACCTGCATCCTCTAGTTTCCTTTTGTTGGAAACTAGTTCCTTCATAAATTTAGCATACTTTGGCATTTGGGCAAGGACCTCCACCAGCGGTAGGCTGATGTGCAACATTTTGATTGTGCTCATGAATTTTGTGAACTGAGCATCTTCCTATCTTTTTAAGCCTCTCCGGATATGGAATTTGAGGTTGATAGGTGCTTAGGGGTGTTCGATCTACCCCTTTCTCTTTCTCGCTGATTTCCCTCTTGAGTCTTGTTGGGGTTGGCTTCCTCCCACCTCCGGCACTTTCAATGCGGTGGGTACGTGCTTGATGGGTGACTGCAATTCCTTGCCACTTCTTAAGGAGATGGCCTTGCAATGCTCCGAGGGGTTTGCCTCCGTGTTTCAGGGAGGGTGCCTTGTGGCCTTGTTGAGACCTCCTTTGCTAATTGCCCCACTGGTTCTCCAATCCCCGAAATCTTTGCTTGGAGATTTGATCATTGGCATTAGTCTCTTGCATGTACTTCATCACGGTCTCTTAGAAGGTGGATTTCTTTTCTTGCGGTGGCCTTGGTATGGTGGCCGGGTGGATATTGTCCCGCTTGGGGTTCCCATATGAAAGGGCCGGGTTGTTCGTGTATTGGGTTTGGTGGTCGATACTGATTGTTTGTCATTCTCTGTTGGTTTCCCATGTATTTGACTTGCTCCATAGGTGATACCTCGGCACAAGAGATTGGACAATTCGAAAGCTCATGGCCTCCTCCACAAGTAGTGCAAAACATAACGGCAATGGAGGTTTGAGCTCTTTGCCAACATGGGGGGCACCACCCGTGGTAAGGCGATCAATTTGTTTTGAGAGAGTGTCCAATTTTTCAGCAAGGAAAGTGTCTATAGAAGGAGGGCCTTCTACCGATCCCATGAGCTTTACTTGCTTCCCTTGTGGACCAATGGGCCTCATTTCCGGCCATGTCTTTGAAGATCTTTTCTACTTCTTCGGGGTACTTGTTGCTTAATGAACCTCTTGCAACACAATCCACCAAGACTCTATTGGCATTGTCTAATCCATTGTAGAAGGTGCGGACCTTACTACAAGCATCTAAACCATCTTTGAGGGGCAATGGCGAAGTAGTTCCACTGAACCTTTCATAGGCTTGAAAATGTTTCACTCCCCATTACTTTGAAGGCATTGATGTCAGATCGAAGCTTTGCGGCCTTGCTTGGTGGGAAGTAGCGGCCCAGGAATTTCTCTAGCATATCAGCCCAAGAATGGATGGAACCCGAAGGGAGCGATGTGAGCCAACTATAGGCCCCTCCTCGTAGACTCCATGGAAAGAGTCGCAATCGAATGGCTTCATCGGTGACTCCATCTGGCTTAGAAATGCTGCAAATTTGAAGGAACTTTGCTATGTGCGCATGAGGGTCTTCATCTGGCCTTCCATCAAATTGAGCTGAATTTTGAAGCATATGCATTGTGGTTCCCTTGATTTCAAAAGTGTTGATATAAACATTCGGAGGGTGGATGCTGAATTGCTCAATTCTTCTCCGGTGTATTGAGATCGCTCGTAGTCAGCTAATGTACGCCTTCTTTCGGCCATAATGGGCACTACTTCAGTTTCTGTGTCAATCTCAACTGTGACTGAGTTTTCCGCTTCAGAAGAAGGATCCAGCGACGAACCTTCTAATCCTCTCAAACGTCGGTGGAAGGTTCTGTCAGTCTCACTATCTCTTTCCAGTAGACCCTTGGGGTTCCTTCGGGTCATGCAATGGTTACTCGCACGAAGAGATAAGACGAAAATAAGTATCCAAAGGATCAAAATAAAATAAAATAACAGAAGAAAAAGCAAACAAGAAAATAAGAGACTAAATTAATAAAATCCTAGTCTAACTAGCAATCCTATTCCGTGGCATAGCCAAAACTTGATGGGTGTGTTCCGCAAGTATACGGGTCGTGATCAAGTAATAAAGTGGACTATGGGAAGTCGGATGTGAACCACGAGGGAATAGAGATTGCTAAGTGTAAACCAAGCTTTAATAACCTAGTCTAAATGGCAATTTGGGGGAGTTTTGGTTTCAAAACTAAAGAGCTACAAAGGATTGCGAATAAGAACGTAAAATTGAGAGTTGATTGGGGTGAATCAATGGCGAGAGGATACTTGGGTATGTATCCCTTTTTGGATTTCAATTCTAAAGATGAGCAAAGATGTTTATGAATCAAAGTTGGTATTTCTTGTGCCAATAGTCCCAAAATTATATCCAATCCCTCTTCCAAGGTGATTGGATAACTAGTCTCCTAGGACTTGATATGAAGCTCAAGGGGTCATTCCTAAATTACACCCAACCCCTCTTCCAAGGTGGTTGGATGACTAGTCTCCTAGGACTTGATATGAGGCTCAAGGAATTTTATGTATATTGGAAGAATCATGGGGGTGAATTCTTATGAAAAAGTCGTTCGCCCTTCTAGTACCCGATTCCTCGGTATACTCATGAAATTCTCTAATGAAGCAAGTTCCTAATACAAGGAGGCGCTAGCTCTACCCTTGTATTGCACACAAGTAATTTCTAGTGATGAAATTACAATCAATACATAACATTCATTAGACATTCAAGAAGGTACCAACAAATCATCATAAACATTCAATGCTATTAATGCTCAATCCAAAAGTTCATCATACCCAAGTACCAATAGATTAGTTCTCCATAAATGGGGAACTCAAACCAAAATAGGAAAGCTTACAAACCAAAGAAAAGGTAATAGAGGACACCATTACCGCCAAGGCTTACAACTCCAATGGTTCTCTATTCTCAAGATTTGGGAGTGATGACCCCAAGTCCTAATCTCTCCTCTAGCCGCTCTCCCGACCAACCTCCTCTCTAAACTCTCATACTTAACTATTTATACCCATGAATTAGGGCTCCACTAAAAAATTACAACATTGCCCTTGATTGGGCTCATGAAGCGCAAAAGTTACGATGAGCGGCCTCGTGAGCGTCCTGCTCATCGATCAGATTCAAATTTCACGGCTACTCGAACGGCGAGGTCAACCGCGCCTGCATCACCCGTTCACCTCCACGGCTTGCACGAACCCGGCGAGGTGGCTGGCGATTCATCACGGCCGGTTCACCTCACGGCTTGCTCTGAGCCGTGGATGAGCGGCCATTCACAAGGCCCGTTCACACTCTCTCTTTGTACTGCCTTTGTGCCGGTGTGAGCGGCCGGATTCCACAAGGCCGTTCACCCTATTTACATCAAAATATTTTCGTTTGTTCTTCATTTTGTTGAGAAATGCTTCCTTTTTTTAAATGGGTGGCCTATTTATGCCCCTTGTTTACAAAATATGAAGCATTTTAAGTCACCGTGGGCTACAAATCATTGCATTTGACATGAAAATAAGTATATATATGGTATGTAAATATGCTCATTTGAACGCTTATCAAATATCCCCACACTTAAGCATTTGCTTGTCCTCAAGCAAACAAGACAATGAAAGTACAAGTAAAAAAAAAAGATGATAAGTGTTCAACCTCCGGCTATAATAGTAATGAATCTGCTCTATCCCAAGTTCACCATCGAAGTGTGTGTATTCTCCTACTTTCACACCGGGACTTAGAGTTTGTATAATGTCATCGCGGCTCTAGATGAGTGTTTTCACTCCACATACCATGTTCTTGAGTCTTAGAAAGAGAAGCATTCCCTCAATGGACTCTAGAGAGTCCTTGAGGCCCTAAGTTTTATGCTAACCAACCCTCTATGGAGAAAATGGTGGACAAGTTCGAGAAGTTTTTTTTTTTATTGGTGGTAGGGCATCTCTAATAGATCCGACTTTCCCCGTGCTAAAGATCGGTGTAAAGTGTAAGTCCTCTTTTCTTCGGGATGCACATCTTGTTTAGGCACCGTAACACCCGGTACTTAGAGGGTTACAACTCTACCTAGATGTGCTCATACTTAGAAGTGATTTTTTGAATTAAGGAACACCACGATTAGGGGCGGGACCCTAAGCTACTTCATCACAACAAGTAGCGGAGCACCGCCTTTCTTTATTGCTCTAATGACTCAACTACTATGTACATACTATTTTATTTTTTCTCTAACTTGTCCACTAAGTTGAATTATGAAAGGTCGGAAGCTAAACTAGTGCCACGTAATCCTCTTGGAGCCATTGAGAATAATGCTTAGCAATTAAAGTCAACAAAACATGGTAGTGGGTTATCTATTATGACTAGAGCTTTGAATTTCATGAATATAATCTCTAGATGTCCATGGTGTGTCGTAGGAGAATTCTAAAAAATTTGGGTACTCTAAAATGGTGAACAAGAAGTAGAGTGAAACATTGCATTTCCAAATAGTGCCATCATAGGTCCATGTCAAACATGCTTCAAATAATTAGCTCCCTATCCCCACACTTAGAGTTTTGCAATGAATTTATCAATGGAAGGGAGCTACCCATCCCCACACTTAAAATCGTACATTGTCCTCAATGTATATAATTAAATTGAAAAGTGTGTAATATGCAATAATAACAAAGAGGAGGGCAAACTGAAACTTCCCCGGTTATATTTGGTAGATGGTGTTGCAATTTGGTTTAGACGTGAGAGCTTTTGCCGGGGTGTTCCATCATGAGTATCTGCAAAATAGAGTGAGAGAGGAGGGATATCTCGAAAGGAGATGACATAGTGCATGAGATAAACAAACGAAAAAGGAGTTCTGTTAACAATAAATCTCAATGATCCGTACGTAGTTGCTCATCGGATGCTGGTGCGGCCTCAGGCGAAGGGTTCAAGATTGGCGCTACAGTTGCTTGGGCTCGTGTGGTTGTCGCCGTGTGAACGGTCAAGAGAGTGAATGCGTGGGTGAGCTCAGCAATTGTGTCTTCCTCCTCATCATCTTCGATGCAAGGGCGTGGACCTTCCGCACTAGGTGGTGTGGACGGAGCTGCAACTTGGAAATGTTGGTGAGGAAGAAGTAGTAGAACCCTGATGCGCAAGTTGAGTTGGGACATGGTGTACTGAGCAAAAGGTTGGTATTTCAGGTTTGCTGCAAAACTAGCCCTTTGAGAAAAATCATTTAGAATGTTTGCAGAACAGTATTGTAGTATTGCCAACCACCATGTGAACGGGCCAGTGAAGGGCCGTTCACTATCCAGTACAGAGACAGGTATTGTTTAAATCAAACTTGCTAGTTCCATAAGGCCCAGATTTTGAACAAAACATTAGTGCGTATCTAGCATGATGAGTCTAATGATGCAGATGCGGACAAAGGAATTTAATGTCAATAGATCTCATGAGTTCTATCACTATAAAGCAAATAACACAAAGAAACAAGATTGAAAAGAAATTTTTGGCTTGGGTTGCCTCCCAAGATGTGCTTGTTTAACGTCACGAGCGTGACGTACCTCAGTCATACCTATGGAGGATCATATGTGAAGAGGCATCCATCAGTATTTTTATAAAAACACTTACCAAGCGTAATCTTTCCCAAATTATCATATATGGAGCAAGTTTGAGAATTCATACCGTGGTCACCTTCATTTAGTGGGTGAGTTGGGGCATTAGGGGTACCCTTTTTCTTCGCTACATACATAGCCACCGGCAATGAGTTTCAACTCCTTCCACTTTGTCTTCGTGGACAACTTTGGAGGTTGAGTTGAGATAGTGCCCACATTCATGAGCGCTCTTCATGTTGTTCGTCGAAGTTCCTCCAAACATTGAAATGCCGGATCAAGATGTAAAAAGTCCTCCAAGCAATCGGTTGTGATCTTGTCAACTTCATCGACACTATAAGAGGTGTCATCGTGGATCCATGGTGTGTGTCTTTGTATGGCTTCGTGTAGCTTGAACACCACTTCTTGGTCCCCACCGGCGCCAATCTCCCATGAGCGTGGTCTTCCAAGGCTTGAGTCAGTAGCCAAAAAGGCCTTACCGAAAGTATAATCGCAACATCCACATTATCATCAACATCTAGAAGGACAAAATCACCGGGAATACAAATTGATTGATCTCGAATCAAGACATCTTCGCCTAGCCCCTTGGTCGCTTTCAGCGATCTATCGGCTAGTTGAAGTGTCATCCCAGATTGGTTTTGGGGGTACGCAAGCCCCTAATTGTATGTACAACTTGTAGGGCATTACATTTTATACTTTCGCACTAGAGTCCGCTCATGCCTTTTCACAACACCTTCACCAAGTGTGCAAGGGACTACGAAGCTTCACGGATCCTTTAACTTCTTGGGCAGCTCATGTTGCAATATTGCGTAACATTGAGCATTCAATGTGACAAAGCACTGCATCCTCTAGTTTCCTTTGTTGGAAACTAGTTCCTTCATAAATTTAGCATACTTTTGGCATTTGGGCAAGGACCTCCACCAATCGGTAGGTGATGTGCAAATCGCTTGATTGTGCTCATGAATTTTGTGAACTGAGCATCTTCCCCTCTTTTCTCGAGCCTCTCGGATATGGAATTTGAGGTTGATAGGTGCTTAGGGGTGTTCGATCTACCCCTTTCTCTTTCTCTCTGATTTCCCTCACCGAGTCTTGTTGGGGTTCGACTTCCTCCACCTCCACAAAGACTTTCAATCGGTGGTCGTGCAATGGGTGATCGCAATTCCTTGCCACTTCTTAAGGAGATGGCCTTGCAATGCTCCCGGGGGTTTGCCTCCGTGTTTCCCGGGAGGGTGCCTTGTGGCCTTGTTGAGACCTCCTTTGCTAATTGCCCCACCTGGTTCTCCAATCCCCAAATCTTTGCTTGGAGATTCGATCATGCGCATTAGTCTCTTGCATGTACTTCATCACGGTCTCTTAGAAGGTGGATTTCTTTTCTGCGGTGGCCTTGGTATCTTTGAAACTGGGTGGATATTGTCCCGCTTGGGGTTCCTATATAGAAAGGGCGGGTTGTTCCGTATTGGGTTTGGTGGTCTATATCTGATTGTTTGGCATTCTCTCGTTGGTTTCCCATGTATTTGACTTGCTCCATAGGTGATACCTCGGCACAAGAGATTGGACAATTCGAAGCTCATGGCCTCCTCCACAAGTAGTGCAAAAACATAACGGCAGTAACGGAGCCGAAGCACGCTAACATGGGGGGCACCACCCGTGGTAAGGCGGTCAATTTGTTTTGAGAGAGTGTCCAATTTTTCAGCAAGGAAAGTGTCTATAGAAGGAGGGCCTTCTACCGATCCCACGAGCTTAACTTGCTTATCCCTTGTGGACCAATGGGCCTCATTTCCGGCCATGTGTTCGAAGATCTTTTCTGCTTCTTCGGGGTACTTGTTGCTTAATGAACCTCCTGCAGCACAATCCACCAAGACTCTATTGGCATTGTCTAATCCATTGTAGAAGGTGCGGACCTTGCTACAAGCATCTAAACCATCTTTGAGGGCAATGATGAAGTAGTTCCACTGAACCTTTCATAGGCTTCGTAAAATGTTTCACTCCCCATTCTGCTCAAGGCATTGATGTCGAATCGAAGCTTTCGCGGCCTTGCTTGGTGGGAAGTAAGCGCCTGTGAATTTCTCTAGCATATCAGCCCAAGAATGGATGGAACCCGAGGGAGCGATGTGAGCCAACTATAGGCCCCTCCTCGTAGACTCCATGGAAAGAGTCGCAATCGAATGGCTTCATCGGTGACTCCATCTGGCTTAGAAATGCCGCAAATTTGAAGGAACTTTGCTATATGTGCGCATGAGGGTCTTCTATCCGCCTTCCATCAAATTGAGCTGAATTTTGAAGCATATGCATTGTGGTTCCCTTGATTTCAAAAGTGTTGATATAAACATTCGGAGGGTGGATGCTGAATTGCTCAATTCTTCTCCGGTGTATTGAGATCGCCAGAGTCGGCTAATGTACGCCTTCTTCGGCCATAATGGGCACTACTTCAGCTTCGCGTGTCAATCTCAACTGTGGATCGAAGTTTTCCGCCGGAAGAAGGATTCAAATGACGAACCTTCTAATCCCTCTCAAACGCGTCGATTGGAAGGTTCTCATCGGGCCTCACTATCTCTTTCCAGTAGACCCTTGGGGTTCCTTCGGGTCATGCAATGGTTACTCGCACGAAGAGATAAGACGAAAATAAGTATCCAAAGGATCAAAATAAAATAAAATACTTGTAAGAAAAAGCAAACAAGAAAATAAGAGACTAAATTAATAAAATCCTAGTCTAACTAGCAATCCTATTCCACGGCGTGGTATAAAAACTTGATGGGTGTGTTCCTGCAAGTATACGGGTCGTGATCAAGTAATAAAGTGGACTATGGGAAGTCGGATGTCGAACCAATGAAAGGAATAGAGATTGCTAAGTGTAAACCAAGCTTTAATAACCTAGTCTAAATGGCAATTTGGGGGGGAGTTTTGGTTTTCAAAACTAAAGAGCTACAAAGGATTGCGAATAAGAACGTAAAATTGAGAGTTGATTGGGGTGAATCAATGGCGAGAGAGGATACTTGGGTATGTATCCCTTTTGGATTTCAATTCTAAAGATGAGCAAAGATGTTTATGAATCAAAGTTGGTATTTCTTGTGCCAATAGTCCCAAAATTATATCCAATCCCTCTTCCAAGGTGATTGGATAACTAGTCTCCTAGGACTTGATATGAAGCTCAAGGGGTCATTCCTAAATTACACCCAACCCCTCTTCCAAGGTGGTTGGATGACTAGTCTCCTAGGACTTGATATGAGGCTCAAGGAATTTTATGTATATTGGAAGAATCATGGGGTGAATTCGTATGAAAGAGTCGTTCGCCCTTCTAGTCCCCGATTCCTCGGTATACTCATGAAACTCTCTAATGAAGCAAGTTCCTAATACAAGGAGGCGCTAGCTCTACCCTTGTATTGCACACAAGTAATTTATAGTGATGAAATTACAATCAATACATAACATTCATTAGATATTCAAGAAGGTACCAACAAATCATCATAAACATTCAATGCTATTAATGCTCAATCCAAAAGTTCATCATACCCAAGTACCAATAGATTAGTTCTCCATAAATGGGGAACTCAAACCAAAATAGGAAAGCTTACAAACCAAAGAAAAGGTAATAGAGGACACCATTACCGCCAAGGCTTGCAACTCCAATGGTTCTCTATTCTCAAGATTTGGGAGTGATGACCCCCAAGTCCTAATCTCTCCTCTAGCCGCTCTCCCCAGCCAACCTCCTCTCTAAACTCTCATACTTAACTATTTATACCCATGAATTAGGGCTCCACTAAAAAAAATTACAACATTGCCCTTGATTGGGCTCATGAAACTGCAAAAGTTACGATGAACGGCTGCGTGAGCGTCCCCCGCTCATCAACCGGTCCGTTCAGCTCACATTTTCTACGAGGCCCGTGAGGATAACGGCCGCTCATCACTTCGGATTCACCTCCACGGCTTGCTTTCTGAGTCCCGTGAGGTGAAGCTGGCCGATTCATCCGGCCCAGGTTCACCTTCCACTTACTTTCTGCGAGCCGTGAGGATGAGCGGCCATTCACAAGGCCGTTCACACTCTCTTTGTACTGCCTTTTGTGCCCGGTGTGAGCGGCCGTTCACAAGGCCGTTTCACCCCTATTTACATCAAAAATATTTTCGCTTGTTCTTCATTTTGTTGAGAAATGCTTCCTTTTAAATGCAGGTGGCCTATTTATGCCCTCGCTTTACAAAATATGAAGCATTTTAAGTACTTAGGGCTACAAATCATTGCATTTGACATGAAAAATAAGTATATATATGGTATGTAAATATGCTCATTTGAACGCTTTTATCAAATATCCCCACACTTAAGCATTTGCTTGTCCTCGAGCAAACAAGACAAATGAAAGTACAAGTAAAAAAGATGATAAGTGTTCAACCTCCGCTATAATAGTAATGAATCTGCTTCTATCCCAAGTTCACCATCAAGTGTGTGTATTCTCCTACTTTCACACCGGGACTTAGAGTTTGTATAATGTCATCGTGACTCTAGATGAGTGTTTTCACTCCACATACCATGTTCTTGGAGTCTTAGAAAGAGAAGCATTCCCTCAATGGACTCTAGAGAGTCCTTGAGGCCCTAAGTTTTATGCTAACCAACCCTCTATGGAGAAAATGGTGGACAAGTTCGAGAAGTTTTTTTTTTTATTCGGGTAGGGCATCTCTAATAGATCCTACTTTCCGTGCTAAAGATCGAGTGTAAAGTGTAAGTCCTCTTTTCTTCAGGATGCACATGCTGTTTAGGCACCAGAACACCCGGGTACTTAGAGGGTTACAACTCTACCTAGATGTGCTCATACTTAGAAGTGATTTTTCGAATTAAGGAACACCCTGATTAGGGGCCAGGACCCTAAGCTACTTCATCACAACAAGTAGCGGAGCACCGTCTTTATTGCTCTAATGACTCAACTACTATGTACATACTATTTTATTTTTCTCTAACTTGTCCACTAAGTTGAATTATGAAAGGTCAGAAGCTAAACTAGTGCCACGAATCCTCTTGGAGCCATTGAGAATAATGCTTAGCAATTAAAGTCAACAAAACATGGTAGTGGGTTATCTATTATGACTAGAGCTTTGAATTTCATGAATATAATCTCTAGATGTCCATGGTGTGTCGTAGGAGAATTATAAAAAATTTGGGTACTCTAAAATGGTGAACAAGAAATAGAGTGAAACATTGCATTTCCAAATAGTGCCATCATAGGTCCATGTCAAACATGCTTCAAATAATTAGCTCCCTATCCCCACACTTAGAGTTTTGCAATGAATTTATCAATGGAAGGGAGCTACCCATCCCCACACTTAAAATCATACATTGTCCTCAATGTATATAATTAAATTGAAAAGTGTGTAATATGCAATAATAACAAAGAGGAGGGCAAACTGAAACTTCCCCGGTTATATTTGGTAGATGGTGTTGAAATTTGGTTTAGACGTGAGAGCTTTTGCCGGGGTGTTCCATCATGAGTATCTGCAAAATAGAGTGAGAGAGGAGGGATATCTCGAAAGGAGATGACATAGTGCATGAGATAAACAAACGAAAAAGGAGTTCTGTTAACAATAAATCTCAATGATCCGTACGTAGTTGCTCATCGGATGCTGGTGCGGCCTCAGGCGAAGGGTTCAAGATTGGCGCTACAGTTGCTTGGGCTCGTGTGGTTGTCGCCGTGTGAACGGTCAAGAGAGTGAATGCGTGGGTGAGCTCAGCAATTGTGTCTTCCTCCTCATCATCTTCGATGCAAGGGCGTGGACCTTCCGCACTAGGTGGTGTGGACGGAGCTGCAACTTGGAAATGTTGGTGAGGAAGAAGTAGTAGAACCCTGATGCGCAAGTTGAGTTGGGACATGGTGTACTGAGCAAAAGGTTGGTATTTCAGGTTTGCCTGCAAAACTAGGCCTTTGAGAAAAATCATTTAGAATGTTTGCAGAACAATATTGTAGTATTGCCAACCACGATGTGAACGGGCCAGTGAACGGTTGTTCACTATCCAGTACAGAGACAGGTATTGTTTAAATCAAACTTGCTGGTTCCATAAGGCCCAGATTTTGAACAAAACATTAGTGCGTATCTAGCATGATGAGTCTAATGATGCAGATGCGGACAAAGGAATTTAATGTCAATAGATCTCATGAGTTCTATCACTATAAAGCAAATAACACAAAGAAACAAGATTGAAAAGAAATTTTTGGCTTGGGTTGCCTCCCAAGAAGTGCTTGTTTAACGTCACGAGCTTGACGTACCTCAATCATACCTATGGAGGATCATATGTGAAGAGGCATCCATCAGTATTTTTTATAAAAACACTTACCAAACAGAATCTTTCCCAAATTATCATATATGGAGCAAGTTTGAGAATTCATACCAGGGTCACCTTCATTTAGTGGGTGAGTTGGGGCATTAGGGGGTACCCTTTTTCTTCGTCTACATACATAGCCACCGGCAATGAGTTTCAACTCCTTCCACTTTGTCTTTCGTGACAACTTTGGAGGTTGAGTTGAGATAGTGCCCACATTCATGAGCTCTTCATGTTGTTCGCCGAAGTTCCTCCAAACATTGAAATCTTTGGATCAAGGTATGTAAAAAGTCCTCCAAGCGGTCGGTTGTGATCTTGTCAACTTCATCGACACTATAAGAGGTGTCATCGTGGATCCATGGTGTGTTGTATGGCTTCGTGGTAGCTTGAACACCACTTCTTGGTCCCCACCCGAAGTGCCAATCTCCCATGAGCTGGTCTTCCAAGGCTTGAAATTGTAGCCAAAAAGGGCGACCGAGTATAATCGCAACATCCACATTATCATCAACATCTAGAAGGACAAAATCGGTAGGGAATACAAATTGATTGATCTCGAATCAAGACATCTTCGCCTAGCCCCTTGGTCGCGTTTCAGCGATCTATCGGCTAGTTGAAGTGTCATCCCTGCTTGGTTTTGGGGTCGCAAGCCCTAATTGTATGTACAACTTGTAGGGCATTACATTTTATACTCGCATCTAGAGTCTGCTCATGCCTTTTTCACAACACCTTCACCAAGTGTGCAAGGGACTACGAAGCTTCCTGGATCCTTTAACTTCTTGGGCAGCTCATGTTGCAATATTGCAGAACATTGAGCATTCAATGTGACAAAGACACGCATCCTCTAGTTTCCTTTTGTTGGAAACTAGTTCCTTCATAAATTTAGCATACTTTGGCATTTGGGCAAGGACCTCCACCAACGGTAGGTCGATGTGCAAATCGCTTGATTGTGCTCATGAATTTTGTGAACCGAAGCATCTTCCCCGCTGCCTTTTCGGAGCCTCCCGGATATGGAATTTGAGGTTGATAGGTGCTTAGGGGTGTTCGATCTACCCCTTTCTCTTTCTCTGATTTCCCTATCGAGTCTTGTTGGGGTTCGGCTTCCTCCACCTCCACAAAGACTTTCAATCGGTGTGCAATGGGTATTTGCAATTCCTTGCCACTTCTTAAGGAGATGGCTCTTGCAATGCTCCCGGGGGTTTGCCTCCGTGTTTCGGGAGGGTGCCTTGTGGCCTTGTTGAGACCTCCTTTGCTAATTGCCCCACCTGGTTCTCCAATCCCTGAAATGCTGCTTGGAGATTTCTGATCGCGGCATTAGTCTCTTGCATGTACTTCATCACGGTCTCTTAGAAGGTGGATTTCTTTTCTTGCGGTGGCCTTGGTATCGGCTGAAAACTGGGTGGATATTGTCCCGCTTGGGGGTTCCCATATGAAAGGGCCGGGTTGTTCCGTATTGGGTTTGGTGGTCGATACTGATTGTTTGGCATTCTCTGTTGGTTTCCCATGTATTTGACTTGCTCCATAGGTGATACCTCAGCACAAGAGATTGGACAATTCGAAAGCTCATGGCCTCCTCCACAAGTAGTGCAAAACATAACGGCAACCGGAGCTGAGCTACTGCCAACATGGGGGGCACCACCCGTGGTAAGGCGGTCAATTTGTTTTGAGAGAGTGTCCAATTTTTCAGCAAGGAAAGTGTCTATAGAAGGAGGGCCTTCTACCGATCCCACGAGCTTAACTTGCTTATCCCTTGTGGACCAATGGGCCTCATTTCCGGCCATGTCTTCGAAGATCTTTTCTGCTTCTTCGGGGTACTTGTTGCTTAATGAACCTCCCTCGCAAAGACAATCCACCAAGACTCTATTGGCATTGTCTAATCCATTGTAGAAGGTGCGGACCTTGCTACAAGCATCTAAACCATGCTGAGGGCAACGACGAAGTAGTTCCCTGAACCTTTCATAGGCTTCAGAAAATGTTTCACCCCATTCTGCCTGAAGGCATTGATGTCAGATCGAAGCTTTGCGGCCTTGCTTGGTGGGAAGTAGCGGCCCAGGAATTTCTCTAGCATATCAGCCCAAGAATGGATGGAACCCGAAGGGAGCGATGTGAGCCAACTATAGGCCCCTCCTCGTAGACTCCATGGAAAGAGTCGCAATCGAATGGCTTCATCGGTGACTCCATCGGCTTAGAAATCTTTGCAAATTTGAAGGAACTTTGCTATGTGCCCATGAGGGTCTTCATCAGGCCTTCAAACAAATTGAGCTGAATTTTGAATCATATGCATTTGTGGTTCCCTTTGATTTCAAAAGTGTTGATATAAACATTCGGAGGGTGGATGCTGAATTGCTCAATTCTTCTCCGGTGTATTGAGATCGCTCGTAGTCAGCTAATGTACGCCTTCTTTCGGCCATAATGGGCACTACTTGATTTACGTGTCAATCTCAACCTGGATCGAAGTTTTCCGCTTCGTAAGAAGGATCCAAATAATTTAACCTTCTAATCCTCTCAAACGTCGGTGGAAGGTTCTGTCAGTCTCACTATCTCTTTCCAGTAGACCCTTGGGGTTCCTTCGGGTCATGCAATGGTTACTCGCACGAAGAGATAAGACGAAAATAAGTATCCAAAGGATCAAAATAAAATAAAATAACAGAAGAAAAAGCAAACAAGAAAATAAGAGACTAAATTAATAAAATCCTAGTCTAACTAGCAATCCTATTCCCCGGCAGCGGCGCCAAAAACTTGATGGGTGTGTTCCGCAAGTATACGGGTCGTGATCAAGTAATAAAGTGGACTATGGGAAGTCGGATGTCGAACCACAGGGAATAGAGATTGCTAAGTGTAAACCAAGCTTTAATAACCTAGTCTAAATGGCAATTTGGGGGGGAGTTTTGGTTTTCAAAACTAAAGAGCTACAAAGGATTGCGAATAAGAACGTAAAATTGAGAGTTGATTGGGGTGAATCAATGGCGAGAGAGGATACTTGGGTATGTATCCCTTTTGGATTTCAATTCTAAAGATGAGCAAAGATGTTTATGAATCAAAGTTGGTATTTCTTGTGCCAATAGTCCCAAAATTATATCCAATCCCTCTTCCAAGGTGATTGGATAACTAGTCTCCTAGGACTTGATATGAAGCTCAAGGGGTCATTCCTAAATTACACCCAACCCCTCTTCCAAGGTGGTTGGATGACTAGTCTCCTAGGACTTGATATGAGGCTCAAGGAATTTTATGTATATTGGAAGAATCATGGGGGTGAATTCGTATGAAAGAGTCGTTCGCCCTTCTAGTCCCCGATTCCTCGGTATACTCATGAAACTCTCTAATGAAGCAAGTTCCTAATACAAGGAGGCGCTAGCTCTACCCTTGTATTGCACACAAGTAATTTATAGTGATGAAATTACAATCAATACATAACATTCATTAGATATTCAAGAAGGTACCAACAAATCATCATAAACATTCAATGCTATTAATGCTCAATCCAAAAGTTCATCATACCCAAGTACCAATAGATTAGTTCTCCATAAATGGGGAACTCAAACCAAAATAGGAAAGCTTACAAACCAAAGAAAAGGTAATAGAGGACACCATTACCGCCAAGGATTGCAACTCCAATGGTTCTCTATTCTCAAGATTTGGGAGTGATGACCCCCAAGTCCTAATCTCTCCTCTAGCCGCTCTCCCCAGCCAACCTCCTCTCTAAACTCTCATACTTAACTATTTATACCCATGAATTAGGGCTCCACTAAAAAAATTACAACATTGCCCTTGATTGGGCTCATGAAGCAAAAGTTACGATGAGAGCGGCCTCGTGAACGTCACGCTCTCATCGGTCATCAAATTTCGCGGCTTCCAGCTTTCTACGAACCGGCGGGTCAACCGGCCGCTCATCACCCCGCTCACCTCACGGCTTGCTGCGAAGCCGGGTGAGCTGGCCGGTAGTTCATCCGGCCGGTTCACCTCACGCCTTGCTCGAACCGTGAGATGAGCGGCCATTCACAAGGCCGTTCACACTCTCTTTGTGCTCGCCTTTGTGCGCCAGTGTGTGAACGCCGCTCACAAGGCCGTTCACCCCCTATTTACATCAAAATATTTTCGTTTGTTCTTCATTTTGTTGAGAAATGCTTCCTTTTAAATGCAGAAAGCCTATTTATGCCCTGTTTACAAAATATGAAGCATTTTAAGTCTGCGGGCTAAGCAAATCATTGCATTTGACATGAAAATAAGTATATATATGGTATGTAAATATGCTCATTTGAACGCTTATCAAATATCCCCACACTTAAGCATTTGCTTGTCCTCGAGCAAACAAGACAATGAAAGTACAAGTAAAAAAAAGATGATAAGTGTTCAACCTCCGGCTATAATAGTAATGAATCTGCTCTATCCCAAGTTCACCATCGAAGTGTGTGTATTCTCCTACTTTCACACCGGGACTTAGAGTTTGTATAATGTCATCGCGGCTCTAGATGAGTGTTTTCACTCCACATACCATGTTCTTGAGTCTTAGAAAGAGAAGCATTCCCTCAATGGACTCTAGAGAGTCCTTGAGGCCCTAAGTTTTATGCTAACCAACCCTCTATGGAGAAAATGGTGGACAAGTTCGAGAAGTTTTTTTTTTTTTTATTCGGGTAGGGCATCTCTAATAGATCCGACTTTCCCGTGCTAAAGATCAGTGTAAAGTGTAAGTCCTCTTTTCTTCAGGATGCACATGCTGTTTAGGCACCAGAACACCCGGGTACTTAGAGGGTTACAACTCTACCTAGATGTGCTCATACTTAGAAGTGATTTTTTGAATTAAGGAACACCCTGATTAGGGGCCAGGACCCTAAGCTACTTCATCACAACAAGTAGCGGAGCACCGTCTTTATTGCTCTAATGACTCAACTACTATGTACATACTATTTTATTTTTCTCTAACTTGTCCACTAAGTTGAATTATGAAAGGTCAGAAGCTAAACTAGTGCCACGAATCCTCTTGGAGCCATTGAGAATAATGCTTAGCAATTAAAGTCAACAAAACATGGTAGTGGGTTATCTATTATGACTAGAGCTTTGAATTTCATGAATATAATCTCTAGATGTCCATGGTGTGTCGTAGGAGAATTATAAAAAATTTGGGTACTCTAAAATGGTGAACAAGAAATAGAGTGAAACATTGCATTTCCAAATAGTGCCATCATAGGTCCATGTCAAACATGCTTCAAATAATTAGCTCCCTATCCCCACACTTAGAGTTTTGCAATGAATTTATCAATGGAAGGGAGCTACCCATCCCCACACTTAAAATCGTACATTGTCCTCAATGTATATAATTAAATTGAAAAGTGTGTAATATGCAATAATAACAAAGAGGAGGGCAAACTGAAACTTCCCCGGTTATATTTGGTAGATGGTGTTGCAATTTGGTTTAGACGTGAGAGCTTTTGCCGGGGTGTTCCATCATGAGTATCTGCAAAATAGAGTGAGAGAGGAGGGATAGCTCGAAAGGAGATGACATAGTGCAGGAGATAAACAAACGAAAAAGGAGTTCTGTTAACAATAAATCTCAATGATCCGTACGTAGTTGCTTTTCATGGATCTTTGATGCGGCCTCGAGGCGAAGGGTTCAAGATTGGGCGCTTCTGTTGCTTGGGCTCGTGTGGTTGTCGCCCGTGTGAACGGTCAAGAGAGTGAATGCGTGGGTGAGCTTTCGGCAATTGTGTCTTCCTCCTCATCATCTTCGATGCAAGAGGCGTGGACCTTCCGCACTAGGTGGTGTGGACGGAGCCGCAACTTGGAAATGTTGGTGAGGAAGAAGTAGTAGAACCACGATGCGCCAAGTTGAGTTGGGACATGGTGTCTTGAGCAAAAGGTTGGTATTTACGGTTTGCACCGCAAAACTAGCCCTTTGAGAAAAATCATTTAGAATGTTTTGCGAGAAACAGTATTGTAGTATTGTTAACCAACCACCATGTGAGCGGGCGATGAAGGGCGTTCACTATCAATCCGAAGGCAATTATTGTTTAAATCAAACTTGCTGGTTCCATAAGGCCCAGATTTTGAACAAAACATTAGTGCGTATCTAGAATGATGAGTCTAATGATGCAGATGCGGACAAAGGAATTTAATGTTAATAGATCTCATGAGTTCTATCACTATAAAGCAAATAACACAAAGAAACAAGATTGAAAAGAAATTTTTGGCTTGGGTTGCCTCCCAAGAAGTGCTTGTTTAACGTCACGAGCTTGACGTACCTCAATCATACCTATGGAGGGTCATATGTGAAGAGGCATCCATCAGTATTTTTTATAAAAACACTTACCAAACAGAATCTTTCCCAAATTATCATATATGGAGCAAGTTTGAGAATTCATACCAGGGTCACCTTCATTTAGTGGGTGAGTTGGGGCATTAGGGGGTACCCTTTTTCTTCGTCTACATACATAGCCACCGGCAATGAGTTTCAACTCCTTCCACTTTGTCTTTCGTGACAACTTTGGAGGTTGAGTTGAGATAGTGCCCACATTCATGAGCTCTTCATGTTGTTCGTCGAGTTCCTCCAAACATTGAAATGCTGGATCAGTATGTAAAAAGTCCTCCAAGCAGTCGGTTGTGATCTTGTCAACTTCATCGACACTATAAGAGGTGTCATCGTGATCCATGGTGTGCTGTATGGCTTCAGGTAGCTTGAACACCACTTCTTGGTCCCCCACTCGAAGTGCCAATCTCCCATGAGCGTGGTCTTCCAAGGCTTGAGCTGTAGCCAAAAAGGGGCGACCGAGTATAATCGCAACATCCACATTATCATCAACATCTAGAAGGACAAAATCGGTAGGAATACAAATTGATTGATCTGAATCAGCACATCTTCAGCTAGCCCCCTTGGTCGTTTCACTGATCTATCGGCTAGTTGAAGTGTCATCCCCGTTGGTTTTGGGGCTGCAAGCCCTAATTGTATGTACAACTTGTAGGGCATTACATTTATACTCGCACTAGAGTCTGCTCATGCCTTTTTCACAACACCTTCACCAAGTGTGCAAGGGACTACGAAGCTTCCTGGATCCTTTAACTTCTTGGGCAGCTCATGTTGCAATATTGCAGAACATTGAGCATTCAATGTGACAGCACCTGCATCCTCTAGTTTCCTTTTGTTGGAAACTAGTTCCTTCATAAATTTAGCATACTTTGGCATTTGGGCAAGGACCTCCACCAACGGTAGGCTGATGTGCAACTGTTTGATTGTGCTCATGAATTTTGTGAACTGAGCATCTTCCCTGTCTTTTCTGAGCCTCTCCGGATATGGAATTTGAGGTTGATAGGTGCTTAGGGGTGTTCGATCTACCCCTTTCTCTTTCTCTGCTGATTTCCCTACTGAGTCTTGTTGGGGTTCAGCTTCCTCCACCTCCACAGCACTTTCAATCGGTGGCTGTGCAATGGGTGACTGCAATTCCTTGCCACTTCTTAAGGAGATGGCCTTGCAATGCTCCCGGGGGTTTGCCTCCGTGTTTCCCGGGAGGGTGCCTTGTGGCCTTGTTGAGACCTCCTTTGCTAATTGCCCCACCTGGTTCTCCAATCCCTGAAATGCTGCTTGGAGATTTCTGATCGCGGCATTAGTCTCTTGCATGTACTTCATCACGGTCTCTTAGAAGGTGGATTTCTTTTCTTGCGGTGGCCTTGGTATCGGCTGAAAACTGGGTGGATATTGTCCCGCTTGGGGGTTCCCATATGAAAGGGCCGGGTTGTTCCGTATTGGGTTTGGTGGTCGATACTGATTGTTTGGCATTCTCTGTTGGTTTCCCATGTATTTGACTTGCTCCATAGGTGATACCTCAGCACAAGAGATTGGACAATTCGAAAGCTCATGGCCTCCTCCACAAGTAGTGCAAAACATAACGGCAACCGGAGCTGAGCTACTGCCAACATGGGGGGCACCACCCGTGGTAAGGCGGTCAATTTGTTTTGAGAGAGTGTCCAATTTTTCAGCAAGGAAAGTGTCTATAGAAGGAGGGCCTTCTACCGATCCCACGAGCTTAACTTGCTTATCCCTTGTGGACCAATGGGCCTCATTTCCGGCCATGTCTTCGAAGATCTTTTCTGCTTCTTCGGGGTACTTGTTGCTTAATGAACCTCCTGCAAAGACAATCCACCCAAGACTCTATTGGCATTGTCTAATCCATTGTAGAAGGTGCGGACCTTGCTACAAGCATCTAAAACCATCTTGAGGGCAATGGCGAAGTAGTTCCACTGAACCTTTCATAGGCTTGAGAAAATGTTTCACCCCATTACACTTTGAAGGCATTGATGTCGATCGAAGCTTTGCGGCCTTGCTTGGTGGGAAGTAGCGGCCCGGGGAATTTCTCTAGCATATCAGCCCAAGAATGGATGGAACCCGAAGGGGCGATGTGAGCCAACTATAGGCCCCTCCTCGTAGACTCCATGGAAAGAGTCGCAATCGAATCGGCTTCATCGGTGACTCCATCGGCTTAGAAATGCCGCAGCAAATTTGAAGGAACTTTGCTATGTGCGCAGAGGGTCTTCATCCGCCTTCCATCAAATTGAGCTGAATTTTGAAGCATATGCATTGTGGTTCCCTTTGATTTCAAAAAGTGTTGATATAAACATTCGGAGGGTGGATCTTTGAATTGCTCAATTCTTCTCCGGTGTATTGAGATCGCTTCGTAGTGTTCAGCTAATATACGCCTTCTTTTCGCCATAATGGGCACTACTTCGATTTCGTGTCAATCTCAAACTGTGATCGAAGTTTTCCGCCGTAAAGAAGGATTCAGGCGAACCTTCTAATCCTCTCAAACGTCGGTGGAAGGTTCTGTCAGTCTCACTATCTCTTTCCAGTAGACCCTTGGGGTTCCTTCGGGTCATGCAATGGTTACTCGCACGAAGAGATAAGACGAAAATAAGTATCCAAAGGATCAAAATAAAATAAAATAACAGAAGAAAAAGCAAACAAGAAAATAAGAGACTAAATTAATAAAATCCTAGTCTAACTAGCAATCCTATTCCCCGGCAGCGGCGCCAAAAACTTGATGGGTGTGTTCCGCAAGTATACGGGTCGTGATCAAGTAATAAAGTGGACTATGGGAAGTCGGATGTCGAACCACAGGGAATAGAGATTGCTAAGTGTAAACCAAGCTTTAATAACCTAGTCTAAATGGCAATTTGGGGGGGAGTTTTGGTTTTCAAAACTAAAGAGCTACAAAGGATTGCGAATAAGAACGTAAAATTGAGAGTTGATTGGGGTGAATCAATGGCGAGAGAGGATACTTGGGTATGTATCCCTTTTGGATTTCAATTCTAAAGATGAGCAAAGATGTTTATGAATCAAAGTTGGTATTTCTTGTGCCAATAGTCCCAAAATTATATCCAATCCCTCTTCCAAGGTGATTGGATAACTAGTCTCCTAGGACTTGATATGAAGCTCAAGGGGTCATTCCTAAATTACACCCAACCCCTCTTCCAAGGTGGTTGGATGACTAGTCTCCTAGGACTTGATATGAGGCTCAAGGAATTTTATGTATATTGGAAGAATCATGGGGGTGAATTCGTATGAAAGAGTCGTTAAGCCCTTCTAGTCCTCATTCCTCGGTATACTCATGAAACTCTCTAATGAAGCAAGTTCCTAATACAAGGAGGCGCTAGCTCTACCCTTGTATTGCACACAAGTAATTTATAGTGATGAAATTACAATCAATACATAACATTCATTAGATATTCAAGAAGGTACCAACAAATCATCATAAACATTCAATGCTATTAATGCTCAATCCAAAAGTTCATCATACCCAAGTACCAATAGATTAGTTCTCCATAAATGGGGAACTCAAACCAAAATAGGAAAGCTTACAAACCAAAGAAAAGGTAATAGAGGACACCATTACCGCCAAGGCTTGCAACTCCAATGGTTCTCTATTCTCAAGATTTGGGAGTGATGACCCCCAAGTCCTAATCTCTCCTCTAGTCTCTCTCCCCAGCCAACCTCCTCTCTAAACTCTCATACTTAACTATTTATACCCATGAATTAGGGCTCCACTAATAAAAATTACAACATTGCCCTTGATTGGGCTCATGAAACTGCAAAAGTTACGATGAACGGCCTCGTGAATGGCCTGTTCATCAATCCGTTCAGCTCACAGCCTGCCCTGAACCGGTAGGTCAACCGGCCGCTCATCACCCCGTTCACCTCACAGCTTGCTTTGAACCGGCAGGTGAACTGGCGGTTCATCAGCCGGTTCACCTCAAAGCTTGCTATGAACCGGCAGATGAACGGCCATTCACAAGGCCGTTCACACTCTCTTTGTGCCTGCTTTGTGCGTGTGTGTGAACGCGGCCGTTCACAAGGCCGTTCACCCCCTATTTACATCAAAACATCTTCGTTTGTTCTTCATTTTGTTGAGAAATGCTTCCTTTTCGTCGGGGTGGCCTATTTATGCTCTGTTTACAAAATATGAAGCATTTTAAGTACCGGCGGGCTACAAATCATTGCATTTGACATGAAAATAAGTATATATATGGTATGTAAATATGCTCATTTGAACGCTTATCACCCGCGTGCTGTGCCAGGGTTTCCTAGTCACAATAAGGACAGTGACGGCTGTGGAAGTCCGTGCGTCTCCTCTGAATCTTATCCGAGTGGGTCCTCGGATGGATCCGTAGATTGTTAACTGGGGAATTCTGACGGAAAATATGTTCATTAGGGCTTGTCATGTTGTTTGTTTGTTTTTTTTTTTTTAAATACCACTATAGTTGTAACATGATATAAAGTTTATCATTTTGTTCATAAAGTCTTTGATTTCTTCAAGAAGAATGATCGCTGGTGATCCTATGTTGGGGTGTGTGTATTTGTCTTTTATAGTGTTGGTTCTATGGTACAGCGCCCATTACTCCCCAGAGAGACACGTGTCTCTCACACTGTGTCGCCTTTAAAGGGAGAAGATGGGGCAACGTGCGCGGCATGCGCTTTGTCAACAGCATAATAGGCGCGGCTACCTATGTGTGTCATGCGGCGTTTGGTGTGCTGACGTGTATAGAATTTGAGTTTTTTAAAGAGAAGAAATGATGGTTATCTGAACGGTCCAGATTTGGGGACCTTTGGTTTAATGGCTCGATCGGGATGCAGCTCTAGGATCTAACGGCTAGGAATTCATCTCTTTTATATAGAAGCGAAGTTGTACAAGTGGAAAAGGTTTTATTTCAAAAGTTAGATCGCGTCTTCTTCCCATAATCTCTTCTTCTCCAGCGAGCCCTGTTCAAAAGTTCTTGCTTTTTTTCATCCTTTTTTCTTCTAAGGTATGGCTAGTGCGTCTTCTTCTTCTGGTTCTTCTCATGAATCTCATGAATCTGTTGCTTCCCCCTCTCTTTCGATCCCTTCTCCACCTGAACTCATGGTCTCTGTGGCGACTCCAGGAGAGTCTAGGGACGTTCCAGTCAAGGGTTCACGGATTCATCCCGCTTCTAGGGCTATGGGTAGAGTGTTTGGTACCTTCATAAGCCTCCTGGGGCAGAAGGATGTCAATAGCTTGGTAGAGAGGTATGAGATAGACCTTTCTCTGTTTGAGGTTAGGGTTCCTTGTTCTGGGGAGAGGGCGAGCTCTCCAAGGGAGGGGGAGATAGCCATCTATCAAGATGCGCTATTGGGTGGCCTTAGAATTCCTTTTTCTAACTTTGCTAAGGCGATTTTGGAAGAATGCCACTTGTGTCCATCACAATTAACTCCGAATTCTTGGAGGTTGCTGAACGACTTTGTTATTGTTTTTAAGAACTACGGTGTAAATCCCAGCATCCGTTGGTTTCGTATGCTGTTCAGCCTATGTTTAAAGTCTAATGCCGACTGGTATTATTTCTCGGCTCGTTCCGGGAGAAAGTTTCTAGGGAAAGTCCCCTCTTTCATTAAGCAATGGAAGAGTAAGTTTTTCTTTGTTAAAAGTAAATCCGAGTGGGATGTCCGAACCAAGTGAGAGGTTCCCCGCACGGATATTACTTGTGAGGAGATGACGAAAGAAGAGGAGGTTCTTCTTAAGTGAATGACAGGAATATCCAAAGTTTACATGGATGAGTTCTTGACCAAGGAAAACCTCCTTAAATGTCGTTTAATAGTATCTGTCGGTAGGATTTATTCGTGTATCTAACTTAGTTCAATCTTGAATCACGATATCTGACTTTCCTCGGAATTTATTTTTACAAGAAATCCGATGGAGGACGAGGATTTAAGTTATGTTAAGGGCATCTTGGCCTCCGTTGAATGTGAAGTGCATCCGCCCTTGCCTCGTGGGCGAAAGAAGAAGGAGGCGGCGCCTAGTACAGGCGCCGATACTTCTAAGGAGGAGAAGAAGAAAAGGAAGAGAAAAGATGTAGACTCTTCCCAAAAGGGGGTCAAAGGCGGCCCCAGTGCAGTGTCCTCACAGGAGAGGAGGACAAAAAGAAAGAATTCCGAGGGCGCATCCGGTCACGAAATTATAAGAGAACAGGCGAAGTCGCCACAGGAAGAAGTCCACTCGGAAGAAGTCCGCCCGGCTTTATCGCCAATTTCAGAGGGCCTTTCTTGTAGTCGGCCAGAGGATATCCTTCTTATGGAGGTGAGAATCTACTTCTTAAGGGTATCTATGGTTTTACTAAGAATTTTGAACTTTAGACTTATTTTATAGGCGGAGGCAGGAGAAGCGAACCTCTTGGACAAGCTGAGGGTGGCAAGCTTAGCCCTAAAGGGACTGACAGCTCAACGAAAGGAATTACATTCCGAGGATATTCCTTTTCGAGATACCGGGTCCATAAAGAATGTTTTGATGGCCATGAGGCCCGAGCAGCTCTCCACGAAACTCCGAAGGGCTGGGAGGGAAGAGGCCACTTACCAACTTCTCTGCTCGGCCATGCTGGTAAAAAATATTCTTGTATTTCTTCTACTTCTTAATTCAGCATTATCGTCTTTAACTCATTCGCTACTCTATAGATTGCTCAATGGGCGGATCGAGTTGGCAATCTTTGTCAAGAAGACTCGACAAAGATGGAAGCGAGTAGGGCAGAAATTGCCCAATTAAGTTCTAGGGTGGCGGCCTTGGAGGGAAAAGAGAAAGAACAGCTCGTTGTTATCCACGCCCTTGAGCAAGATAAGGCCGAAAGACTTCAACAGTTAGCCGCTATGGAAAAAGAGAAAGATGATTTAGAGGCCAAGCTGACTATTTCCGAGGGCTTTCTTCATACTACTGAGGAGAATATCAAAAAGTCACAAGATCACTCCAGCAGTTTGAAAGAGGAACTTAAATCAGCTCAAGAGAAGCGAGGTGAAGCCTGATGGGATCTAAAGCTAAAGGTTGCTGAACTCTCAGCCGTTCAGGCCGAGTTAGAAGAACTCAAAGGGGAGCGCGACACACTCAAGGAAGACTTAGCTTCCAGACAGAAGACCCCTAAATCCGACTCGCAAGAAATGAAAGACTTAGTTAAACGAGCGGTTAAGTTAGAGAAAGAGGTCGCTCGGCTTAGGGCGAAGGCAAAAGAGGGGGCCACTCGCATATATTCCGTACTGCAGCAGGTGGGTCATCACGTTTCTCCTGCAGGAGTGTTAACGATGGGGCTTGCTGGCGTCTTGAAGAGGTTCACAGAATTGAAGGAGCAACAAATCATAAAGATTCCCGAGGCCCCCTACCCCAGCCCCTTCTGAACCCTAGACTCAGATTTCTCCAGATCGCCCGGAAGGCCCTAGTTCTTAGTTCTTAGGGTGTTTCACATTCTTATGAAATGTTCTTGTCTTGTAAATGCTTAGTCGTTTTGGAATGTAATTTCTATTTACATGAATGAAATACAAACCTTTACTTTGGTGAAGATTTATTTCCGAGTCATGGTTATTTTTAACCATTAAGAAGTCTTTCGAGAAGTCCTTCATAAGGCCTGTCTTTCTTCATCTGGCTTGTAAATTAAGCTTCATAGCAGGTTCTTCTCTTCTTTAGTCCAATCATAGGACTTAAGACTTGTTGAGTAAGATCCTTGCCTTTATAAATGAGATTGTTGCCCCATATTTCGATCGGGATTTTTGCCCCTTGTTTCTGGATGAGAATTATCGTTTATCCTTGTAGGATAATTCCGACTCATCTTTTAGGAATGGGATTTTCACCTCATTTTCATTTGGGAAAGACTTAAGCTTTATTTCATGAAACATTTAGGAGACGGCTACAGGATTTGCTGATAGTAGCGTCGCAGGTGTTCAGCATGAAATGGACGCTTAAGCGCTCTTCCTTCCATATTCACCAGATAAGAGGTGCCCGCTCGGACAATTCTCTGTATGACGTAAGGGCCTTCCCAATTAGGAGTTAGCTTCCCCGTTCGGCTTTTGTTTCCTTGGAACTCATTTTCTCTTAAGACCAGATCACCGATTTGAAAAAAGACTCTTTTCACCCTTGTGTCATAGAACCTTTTTACTCTTTGGCAATAGATGACTGCCTTTGTTTCCGCAGCTTCTCTTCGCTCTTCAAGTAAATCGAGTTCCGCTCGGAGATTCTTCTCAATTTCTTTTGATGAGACAGTTTGTTGTGTCCGTAAGGTAGGCATTCCTATTTCTGCAGGGATGACAGCTTCTGCCCCATAAGTAAGAGAGAACGGAGTTTCTCCTGTGAGGGTTCTTGTGGTTGTCCTATAAGCCCAAAGTGCGCTCGGAATTTCTTCACTCAGGTTTTGACAGCTTGGAGCAAGGTACGATTTGTCACTTCTACTTGGCCATTGGCTTGAGGATGTGTTACAGAAGTTAACCCAGATTCAATTCCGAGCTCGGAACAAAGGCTTTTGAAAGCCTTGTTATCAAATTGTCGCCCATTATCTGAAATGAAGGAGACCGGAATTCCGAATCGACAGATAACAGTTCGCCACAAGAATCCCTGACAAGCTTTCTCGGTAATCTTGGCCAAGGGCTCAACTTCTACCCATTTGGTGAAGTAATCGATAGCCACTATCAAAAACTTCATTTGTCTAGTCGAAGTAGGAAATGGCCCTAGAACATCAACTCCCCAGATAGCAAATGGGCGAGAGCTGATAATTGGCGTGAGCAATGTTGGTGGTCGTCTTTGAATCTTGGAATGCCGTTGGCAGGCATCACATTTTCTAACGATCGCCACCGCATCTTGAGTTAATGTTGGCCAGTAATAGCCTTGTCGTTGGACTTTGTAACTCAAGGCTTTGCCTCCTATATGCCCCCCTCCAATACCTTCATGGATTTCTTGAAGAATATAGTTGGCTTCTGTGGGACGCAAGCACCGTAAGAAGGGTTACGTATAGGACCTCTTGTATAGATTTTCGCCAATGATAGTGTACTGAGCGGATTTGTAAGAAATCCATCTGCCTTCCGTCTTGTTGGATGGTGTAGGTTCTCCTTGCAGGTAGTTTCTAATGGGATCAATCCAACTTGACTCTTCTGCTGCACTTTGTACTTCTCCTTCTAACCCTTCAATAGTTTTCTTGGGAAGATACTGTAGGTTGAAAGAGGGTTCTGTATCTCCGTTGGGTGCAGTGGCCTTTTTAGATAAGGCATCAACTTCTTCATTTTGTGCGCGACAGATTTTTTCGATCTCGAAGTGAGCGAAGTGTGGAACTATTTTTTTCACCACTGTATGGTATTTAATCATGTTCCCTTCCTTCGCTTCAAAATTGCCCAATGTATGGCTCACGACTAGCTGTGAGTCGGAATATACATATAGATGTTGAATTCTGAGCCCCCGGGCAAAACGCAATCCTCCGATGAGGGCTTCATACTCGGCTTCATTATTGGTCGCTCGGAATTGGAACTTGAGCACTGTCGCAATTTTCCATTTAGAAGGAGAATAAAGGACGAAGCCGGCTCCTGACTTTTCTTCAGTTGCTGATCCATCCACATATAAGAACCATGGGATGCTTGGGCTTTCTTTTGGATCCTGTGACAGGAGTTCATCCCCATTCGTGGTAATTGTCAACTCCACGATAAAATCTGCTAGCACTTGAGCTTTGTTTATCGTTCGGGGTTTATAAGTTAGATCAAACTCACCCAATTCTATCACCCACTTGGCTAGACGTCCGGAATTTTCAGGCATATGGAGGACTTGCTTTAAGGGCTGGTCAGTCAATACCGTTACTTTGTGAGCCTGAAAATATGGCCTCAATCTTCGTGCGGATGTGATAAGAGCGAAAGCCAATTTTTCAAGCGGCAGATACCTTGACTCTACGTCGTTAAGGATCTTACTTGTATAATAGACTGGCTTCTGAACTCCATTGTCTTCTCTCAAAAGAACTACACTGACCGCTCGAGGAGCAGCGGCCAAGTAGATGTAGAGTTCTTCCCCTACTTGTGGCTTAGCTAGCAACTGAGGCGATCGGAGATAATCTTTAAGCTCCTGAAAGGCTTTCTTACATTCTTCTGTCCACTCCATTTTTGGTGCTTTTCGCAAGGCTTGGAAGAGTGGGAGGTTTTTCTCTCCGGCTTTAGAGATAAATCTCCCAAGAGCTGCTAGGCGTCCATTAAGTCAATATAAATCCGAGAAATTTCCCTGAACGGACACCAAAAGCACACTTGTTCAGATTTAGGCGCATGTTGTAAGTCCGAAGCGACTGAAAGGCCTCTTGTAAATCCGTCAGGTGTTCATCGGCTTTTCGGCTCTTCACCAGGATGTCATCCACATAAGCTTCAACATTTCTGCCAATTTGCTCCTTCAAGACTGTATTTATGAGCCTTTGGAAGGTGGCTCCGACATTCTTTAGACCGAATGGCATCACCTTACAGCAATAAGTTCCTTTGCTTGTAATGAAGGATGTTTTTTCTTCATCGTCTTTGGCCATTCGAATATGATTGTAGCCTGAGAAGGCATCTAAGAAACTCAGCATCTCATACCCCGCCGTAGAATCAACCAAACCATCAATTGAAGGTAGAGGGAATGAATCTTTTGGACAAGCTTTATTAAGGTCCGTGAAATCCACCCACATTCTCTATTTTCCGGATGGCTTTTTTACTAGAACAACATTAGCCAACCAGTCTGGATAGTTCACCTCTCGGATAAATCCAGCCTTCAAAAGGGTTGATACTTCTTCTTCGCAGACCTTACGCCTTTCTCAAGTGAATTCCTCCTTTTTTATTTGACAGGCTTGAACGACTGATCTATGCCTAGACGGTGTTCAATGACATCACGCTTTAGACCTGGCATGTCCTATGATGACCAGGAGAAGAGATCAGAATTTGTTCTCAGTACTGCCATGAGATTTTCTTGCTGTGCTATCGTCAAATCCGCACCAATACACATAGTACGCTCCACTCTAGTTGTGTCTAAGGGAACTGTAAGCAATTCATCAACTGGTGTGGGGCGGAGTTCTTCATCTTCCCGTTCGACTATTTTGTTGATCAACATGGCTTCCGAAACTCTCGTTTTGCCTTTGTTTAGAACTTTTCCTTTGAGGGTTGAGACATAACATTGCCGTGCCAAGGGTTGATCCCCTCTTACTTCTCCACTGCCACTCTCGGTCGGAAATTTGAGGAGAAGATGGTAAGTGAAAATTATTGCTTTCAAGGCGTTGAGGGTTGGCCTACCAAGAATCACATTGTAACTTGAAGCACAGCGTACAACTAGAAAATTTGTTGTCACTATTGATGATCTTGGCGAATTTCCTACCGTAACTGGTAACGTGATCATACCTTCTGGTTGTACCACCCCTCCGGAAAATCCCTCTAAAGATGACTTTACGGGGAGTAAGTTGTCTGCATCGTACCTCATTCTTTTGACGGCGCTCCAGAAAAGAATGTCCACTAAACTTCCACTGTCTACCAGAACTCTTTTCATTTGGAAGCTGGAAACCATGATGGCAATGACCAAGGCGTCGTTATGAGGGTGCCGACCCTGCTGACGTCGTTATCATAAAATATGATGGGGGCCATAGGCCGAGACCTTCTTTGTGGCGCTTCTATTTCCTGCGCAACTCTCACCATTCGGGCATAGCTTTTTCGAGAGGCGGAACTTTCACCACCACACCCAGGACCACCACTAATAAACCCGACCATCTCCCCTTTTTCTTCTTCAAGCTGTGAAGTTTCAGGCTCCTCTTGGACCTCAAGGTTGATATACTGCTCCAATTATCCCCTTCTAACGACATCTTCTATGGCGTTCATCAAATGGGTGCATTTTTCTGTGTCATGCCCTCTAGCTTGATGAAATTTGCAATATCTTTTCACGTTTCTTTTTGTCGCTTGGGATTCTTTTGCGTGTTCCGCCTTGTCAAGAGTTGTTGATCCTGGATTTGCATAAGAATATGGCTTCTGGTCTGATTTAGTGGGGTATGGTGATCGTATCTGACAATTTTCCCTTCTTTTGCAGATTCTCTAGGTTGTAGCATATGTCGCTGTGGGCGTGTTGAAGTTTTCAGACCTCTATTCTCATCCTTACGGTCCTTGCGTGATCCTCCCTCCTTTAGGATTTCTGTGGGCCTTCTCTTGCCATTTTGATGGGCTTTTCCCTTCTGGATTTCCGTAGAGGCACGTCGAGCCTCTTCTTCCCAGCCCGTATAAATTTCATCAGAATTGATATACTTTTGGGCATGGACCATGAGGGCGGGGATGGTTTTTGGCGGATCCAAAGTGAGGGAAAAACGAAAAGGGGATTCTAGCAAACCCTCCATTAGGATAGTTACAACCATGCGCGGGATAAGGTCCGCAACATTCGCGGCTTCATCTATGAAATGGTTTAAATAGGCTTGGAGTGTTTCACCCCCTCGTTGCTTAACACGCATAAGGGTAGACGGAGTTTTCTTTTGCTTTGAGTAATTAGCAAAATAATCTAAAAAGCGATATGCTAGAACTTGAAACGAAGGAATCGTGCTAGATGGAAGATCGACAAACCAGTCTTGCGCTTTTTCCTCTAAAGTAGCGGGAAAAGCTCGGCACATACGAGCGTCGGTAATTCTAGAGAGCACCATCTTCGATCGGAAGGACTTTAAGTGACGAGACGGATCGGTTTTGCCCTCATATGCAATCATAGCTGGTGGTCGGAAACTGTCAGGAACTTGCTCCTCCAATATTTCCTTGATAAAGGGCGAGCATATGTTGAGAACATGCCGTTCGGATTTCTGTCTTCCTCGAGAGGGGTCTTGTCCCCGTGTTCTTCTGTCAACAGTAGGAGCGGATGGACTATTCCGTTCTGTTCTTGTCCGTTCCGTTCTTGTATGCCGTTCCGTTCTTGTGGCAGCTTGCTCTCGACGTCGAACGGAGGAAGGTTCTGAACTAGTTGAGAAGGCGGTTCTCTCCCTTCTTTCTCCATGGGTGCGAGTCCTTGTCCTCCCTCTGCTTTCGCAATTGGCTAGTGGGGCTGTTGGCACATTTGGTGGAGTTCGTGTGGGAGGAAGTGATGGATGAGTCAAAGTATGAACAGCTTGAGCTAACTGCTCAAATTGCTGCTGTATGTTAAGATAAAACTGCGGGATGGGTTTCAGGGGTGGGACGGAAGGATTTTCTGATGGAGGTAAGATAGGTGGATTGTCCGACGGAATCTCCTCATGCCCTCGGACTTCACCAGGTCCTTCAGGATTACTAGGTGCTCCTTGTTCTTTGATTAGTTTTGATCTTCTGGTAGTAATCATTTGGCTTTTTGTAAGGGTCCCCATGGACGGTGCCAAACTGTTGATGCCAAAATTTGGTCCACCTCACGCTTTGGCTACTGTTGCCTCGTGGTCTGGTCTTAGCCTTTGACAAACGGTTGAAATTTATAGTTGGTGTGGACGCTTACTTCAACTTCTGAACAAGGAACGCAGGGAACGCTTTGGAATTCCGATCGGAATTATCAGCTCTTGATCGGAATTATCAGCTCTTTGCTTTGGGATGAATCTGTAAAAAGGAGAAGGGAGGGATCGGAATTGGGCCTTTCTGCTCGGATTTAATTCTGATGCTTAAGTCAAAAAGCTTGTGAGAAGGAAGTATTAGACATAAGTTAGTTCTTTGTGTAATGGTTTTTCTTGGTCCTTTTCTTTCTATCATTGCTCTTCTTTTATAGCAACTTAAAGGCGGTTTAGGAAAGGCTGTGGGTAAGGCGGTAAGTAAGGCGGTGAGTAAATATCTCCTAAGGCGGTATGAAAATATCTGCCAATTGCGTAGGTGCTACGTAGGTAAGTAGAAAATATCTGCTTATTGTAGAGGCAAGTGGATAAGATCTACTTACTGTAGAGGCGTTAGATATTTTCTTCCCTAGGTGGCTATAAGCACCTTACGAGACCCTCATTGCTATAATTCCGACAGACTTGTTTGTAAGATTGAACCCTCATTTTTATTTGCCGAACGGAATTATACTGGGATATTTGGTGATATTGCCGCGTATGACAGGTGGCCGTTTAGGTCCATGACATGCGTCTTACCAAATATATCCGCAACAATTAAGATATTTGTAGAGTTGAAGAAACATATTCTGAAAGAGATATTTTGGGAGCAGCTGATGATATATCTGAGAAGTCCGTTGATGACTTGGATGACAAGCAGGATTACAAGCTATATTTGAAAAGAAATAGACACCTTGGAGAGCAAGCTTAAGCGAGCATATGTTTAGAAGGCGGTTGTAATGTGGAGAACATCCAAGGTACAACAATTGTTTGGAATTATTGGACCAACCTATGTTTGGAAACAAAATTCAGCTTTGAGTGGATTTGATTAGAGTTTTGAAGACCATATTTAGAGCTAATTGAGAACTAAATATGGTATTTGCTAACATTGGAATATTGAAGATTTGATTGGAGATTTTGAAGACCCAAACTTAGGATAAGTTTCAGAAGAAATCATTGAAGACAATCTAGGAAGATTGTATGACCTAAACTTAGATGAATGGAAATCATTTTTGGAAGGCCGTTCTGCACCTAGGTGATGTGTGTGTGGAGGAGGACTTTGAACGTGACGTAGAGAGGTCCAGCCAGTTGTATTGTCAAGATCGGTAGGATCTGACGGAAGTTCGACTCGGGCTCAATCCGGAGGGTTGAAGGTGTCACGAGGTCATGTTGCAACATAAGTTGCAGTCTTAGTCAGTTTAGCAGTTGGTCCTTGTTGCAAGTTTGGATGAACTAGGAATTGCCACGGCTATTTTAGGAATGAGTCCAAAATAGTTCTTACGGAGATTTTGAAGAATCTAAAATGACAAGTGATATGTGGACGTGCAGACGTCTATGTAAGGCCGACCTCTTAAGATTGAGGTTGATGCCAATGGAGTAGAACCTAAGGGAGTTATGTTAAGGGGTGATCAATCAATCTAGAGTGAGTGTGTTTTTGTATGTTGTGAGATGAGTGACAAGAGAGTTGTACTCATGTTTCCTTCTCTCTTTTAGTGGATTGTTTCTCCAGGCTTGACCCCAAGACGTAGGCATGAAAGCCGAATTGGGTTACCAAACTTTTGTGTCTCTTCTCTTCATGCTTTTCATTGTTTTAATTTTCTGCGTGTGAAAGCTTGAGTGTTCACTTAGAGACTATGGTGCAACCACTGTTGCAACTACATCACATAACAACTTGGCAGGAACTCACAATTTGTGTTTGCTAAATTCTTGTGGTTTATTAGTGAGAAAGTGCCGATCACATAATTTGAGTTGCTTGATGTATGACAAGAGATCGCAGTCAAGCTAGATCCTAGCATAGATAATAGGGCGGGGGGCACGCCAAAAGATCGGGTGGTTGCTCGGGTAGCTATGCAAGTGCAACTCACTCTTTGGAAACCTAATCGCGGGAACTACAGAACGCACTCTTAGTAAGCATGATGTGGAAATATGACGATGTCACTGTATGGGACTAGGGTTTGGCTGCCGAGAGATGGGGAACAAACTAATTTAGGGTTCTGCACAGTCCAAGAATATATCAACTAGGTAACCTATATTAGGAAATTAATCTCAAGAGATTCTTAGGAGGATAGAGATCCGGGGTACCTGTCTCTCGACTAATAACCCTAGATTGCCAACTGTCACTTTAGTTTAGTTCTTGTTAGACTTTTAGTTAGGATTAGATCACCCTCTATCTTTTGACGCTAGATAATAGAGTTCTAGGGAGTACTAGTATCGATCCCTATGGATTCGACTACCTTACCCTCAAGGTGCTTTACTACTTGAGCGACTCCATGCACTTGCGGACAGCATTAGGCATCGCATCAAGACCCATTTTGTCCACGAAGAAATCATGCTCATGTGTTGGATAACATGCTAGTGGTGGCGAGAGTAGCTTATCACAAAAAGGATATGCTCAGATGTCATCTCGAGCTAGCGCCACTGGGAAAAGATGTTGCACTGAGTCATCCATTACTTTTTCTGACAATGTCCTTTAAGGAGTTTGTCATCCTTATAATGATGCACTAATAGTCACCATTAAATTGCCAATGAGGAGGTTAGGAGGATCCTCATTGATAGCTTATGAAAACCTGGATCTAGGGCCCAAATCATTGTGGCTAGCGAAGTCTCCATTAATCGGGTTCACAGGAGGCGCAATACAACTAGAAGGCATTATTAGCCTCTAGCTCACTCTAGAGACCTATCCTCGTTAATCAATGGTCACCATAAACTTTCTGATAGTCAAATGCTCGTCCAGCTATAACGTCATATTAGGAAGGCTGACTTTGAACGCATTAAGGG
This sequence comes from Dioscorea zingiberensis, assembly GCA_026586065.1. NCBI lineage: Eukaryota > Viridiplantae > Streptophyta > Magnoliopsida > Dioscoreales > Dioscoreaceae > Dioscorea > Dioscorea zingiberensis. The sequence continues at coordinate 15,831,113 of CM048827.1, read as the reverse complement.
TTGTAGTAACAACCTAACATTTGGTGATGAAGTTCCCCATGGAGCATGGATTTGGAGAACTTTGGGGGAATCAGGTTGTTACCCGAAAATGCTACGCTGACCTTCTAAAGACAAAATGCAAGTACCACAAGCTACAGAGACACAAGGAGAACCGAGCTAATTAGTTAGCTCCTAGTTAGCAAGAACCTTATATTGCCTAAAAGGAATACAACCCCATACATGCTGTTTATCTGACTCGAAGGGGTATTTCCCTAACAATGACATTGTACAAAACAGAAAAAAATATTATTTTCTCTACCGAAGAATCATATGATAACATTTTATGTCTATCTACAATCTCTTCCACCATACTTATATTAATGTCATTTTAAGGGCCGAGTAGCTTAGTTCTACTCATATTAAAGTCCCTTCATGGGCCGAGTAGCTTTGTTCTACTCATATTAATGTCCCTTTCAGGGTCAAGTAGCTTGATTCTAATCGTATTAAAGTCCCTTCATGGGCCAAGTAGCTTAATTCCCTTCATGGGCCAAGTAGCTTATTTTTTATCGTATGAATGTACCTTCTAGGGCCGAGTAACTTAATTCTACTCATATTAAAGTCCCCTTGAGGGCCAGGTAGCTTAGCTCTACTCATCTTAAAATCCCTTCAATTGTTGAGTAGTTCAATTCAACTAGGATAGCAAAGTCCCTACAAAGGCAGGGTAATCTTTTATACTCCTCATAAAGTTCTCTTCTAGGGGTGACTTATCCCCATAAACATGAGTTAAAGTCCTAAAGGCCCCGACAGGTAGGAAATTTGTTGTCCATATTAATTTTCTTCAAAACGTAGAGTAAATAAGTCATAATCACTCAAAAGTCTCTGTAAAGTCTATTGAAAGGATGTCACTACTCAGCTGGAAGCCAAGAAAATAGTTTATTATTGCTTAAGAAAACCTCATTGCCTTTTCAGATACGAGTAAACAGCTCTATCACCTTTTTGGTGATGTTCAAGCTAGGTCATTACCTTTTTCGGGATGACCAAGCTACCTTTTCTGGGACGAGTAAAGAGCTCTGCCACTTTTTCAGGGAAAAGCCAGCCATGTCATTACCTTTTTAGGGATGACCTCGTTACCTTTTCCAGAATGGCTAAAGAGCTCTATTACTTTTTTCAGGGATGAGCCAGCCACATCATTGCCATTTCAAGGATGACCTTGTTACCTTTTAAGAGAAAAGTATGAATTCTAAACTTTTCATGAAATAGTTTGCTATCTCCTTTTGTGGCAAAGAAGCTAGCTCATTGTGGTCAGATTGTCACTCTTGATAAGAGTAGAAATTATGATAAAAAAACTCATGGGATATTAGGCTAACCCGTTGTGGTCGGATCGTCACTCTTGGTAAGAGTAGAAACAATGAGTAGTCAAGCCCATAGGCTATTAGGCCAATCAAATGCGGTTGGATCGTCGCTCTTAATGAGACTAGAACTGATGGTCTGCAAAACGCATGAGATTGTGAGGTAGCCCATCATGGTTAGATCATCACCTTGATGATAATAGAAATAATGATCAGTAAAACCATTGGGGTATCAAATTTGTGGTCGTTTCTTGCTTCTAGAAAAAAAAACTAGGAGATCAAAGTACTCCTCATTCGACTAGACCAGATTTCTCAACTATTCGTTCAAAGAGCCATCCCTTAGTACACAATAGCTTATTTGAATTAATAGAAAAGTTGTTAAGGAGTTATCAGACATAAGGTTAGTATGATAGGTAACGAAATTTGCTGAGTACGAGCTTCTCTTATTCTCTATCATGGATAAATAACTCGAGGAGAGGAGGCAAGAGTTACATGCTCAAAACACAAATAAGCAAAGAAAGTGAATTTCTAATGACTTTTAAAGATTTATAGTTACAAAGAGGAAACAGAAAGGGAGTCATCAGGGGAAGCTTGATTCTACTGGAACATTCACCTCGACCTTAGTTAAGGACTCATAACATAGGTCTCTCTAATACTTAGTTGCCTTAGGCCACATGTGTACATCGCCGACTCGATCAGGTGAAAAGCCTTAGCTGAAGGTTAGCTGATCAGATGGAAGCCCTCTACGTTTTAATAGGCTCCAAGCTGAATAAAGTTTCCCTCGAGCTCGAGCCCTGGCCCTATGCTAACAAAGTGCTGCCGTCTACAACCATTTCTCCACGGGTACAATGCCTAATGATGAGTACCACCGCGAAAGAGGATGCCCCTGATTCTCTTTCTTTTTCATGGGGAAATTTCTAGGGACATCCATTTGTTGAAAAGGTGTGATCAAAGTCATAAGACAATGCAACTTCACGTGGAAGAAAACTTTGAACAGAAGCTGTTGTCCTAACATCGGAAGCAAGCTTTCCTGAAAAAGGGAGTGATGCCACCATGGCTAGGACAAATGAAGAAGGTGAAGCGCGAAACTGCACATGGGACTCAACGAAAAAAAATGTGAAGTCTTGAACTCTCAAGGTCTATATATAGACTCTTTCACAGAAATCCAACAATTGGGAGGACTTCAAGGAAAAGGAGCTCATCGGACAAACAACACATAGACTTAGCCTCATGGGTTACATAAGTCATGGATATGCTTTGAGAAATGGAGCAACAAAGGTCCCAAAGCAACGTGACCCATTAAAGATTGTCAAACATATATAAATTTTATTTTTAAAACCATAGTCTAAAATAGCACATGTTAATGTTGTGGATATGAGCATCCTTGGGATTAAGGATAGGACTAGATTAACTAACGGAGCTTAAGGAGAGATGATCAACTTCTGATTGATTTGTTGAGGAAAACTGGCTTATATCATCAGGCGATTGCAGGTAACAGTCTTGAGAGGCTTATATCCTCGGTCGTGTTCTGCAAGGTAAGTTCAAGGCTTCTCCCTTCCAATGATCAAGTTAGTAGGAGGATTAGAGGTATAAGAGAAAGAGAATGAGACGAGAGAAAGGATTCCTAGAGAGATTGTGAGGGAGTGAGAGTGGCCGGAGAGCGGCCAAGATATATATAGATATATATATATAGACAGAGAGAGATAGAAAGAGAGAGAGAAAGAGAGAGTCCTAGAGTGACGTAAGCTCGTGGAGAAGATTCCCCCCTTTCTCTCTCTTCTGCCCATTTTATATCTTTAGGCCTCGCCGATAGGATACTATCATGCATTACAAGCAATAGTCTGCTCTGCAATTATTCGCACACCTAGTTGACCTAACTGGTCCTACGTCCTTGCCCCTTTCCCATAATTGTCGAGCTTCTTATAGAAGCCTTGCTAGTTAGGCCCGTCATTCCCATGCCCTCGAATCATGCCATGTTTATGATCGGATTTCCTCCTTAAAACATGCCCACTGACTTGTTAGGTTGACAAGATTGTAACACCCATTTCCTTTTCAGGGACACGTGTCATACCAGCTAGGTCAAGGGAATGAACCCTAAACCTAAGGCTGTAAAACTGCTAATAAAATGTAAATCGAGTAACTTCCGAAAGCTAATTAAAGCAAACATAACATATTATAAACTCAAACTCCAAATACTGTTTACTATATCACCAACTAAAATATTGTCTTAAACTTAAGGGTCTCAAATACACTCATAAAATAACATAAGGATAACTAAGACACGAGAGTCAGAGCCAGCTACAGGATATCTCCACTAGACTCGAGATAAGACAAACCCTCTATCTGCTCTTCTGTCCATCGCTTACAATCACAATATCAAGAGAAAGGGGCTGAGCTACTGGAGCTCAGTGAATTGGGAACAGAACTGTCATGTGTAATTGTACTCTTATAATAAAGTAAAAACTGTAAATCTGAAGCATAAATTATGCATATGAAATAACTGAAATTAAAATACAGAAATCTGAAAAAAAAATGCTGAGCAAATACATTCTGGTCAATGCATTATCTTCAATATGTTTTAATAATGTTAATGCATAAAAATCCCATGTATGCGAATCTGATTTTATGTTTCTCTGTCCTTTGAATAATTTATGGAACAAATATTTCCAATGGTAATCTGTACGAATAGCCTCCACGGTCGAGATATACTCAATAACCAGAAGGTGGGAAATACGAAATCATCAGATAATCACAAGACTATAATCTCTAACTACACATCTACTTCAATACTGCAGGACCCGCGACCAACGGGTAGATCTATCCTCGCTACACAGGGTCAAATTATATACGTACACTAGGCACTCCAAGATGATGGAAAGGGGGTTTTTAATTTTATAAAAAGCAATGTTTTATAACAGATAGTTCGGTAATGAAAATCAGAGTTTAAAATCACCCCTTTCCTAACCTAATGTCGTACTCTCTAGCTCTATATGACCCACTACTGGTACCAGCAATATAATGTAGTCTCTGTATTTTTGTATATGTTTCTTTATTTTGCTACTTATTACTGTGCATGAATGATTTTCTAAAACTCTGGAATTTTTCAAGAAAATTCTAACTCAAACTTTTCAAACTGAATTTAAATATACAATAAAATGAAAGTATGATAAAAACTCGTGCTATACAGTTAGTTCCCTCACCTGAGTCTGGTCCTAGCTTAAGTCTGGCTCGGTCCTTCGGCAACAGCTGACTTGCATTTGCCTTTTCCTTTTCTTGATAATTGAAATACGAAATTTATGAATACGGAGATCGTATTCTTGACTCGTACTCAAATTTAAACTCAACAGAATATGGTAAAAATATGAGATTAACTATTCTTACCAACTATACATATTTTCATCATTAACATAACTTGGAAAGTTAAGCATGTATTTTCATGGGAATTTTAAGGGCTTCTAGATGCTTCTTCTTAAACAAGTAGAGGCTTCATAATTAAGAGAATTAAGTATGTAAAATCGATGAATTTTCGGCAGCACCTCCACTATTTATAGGGCCCCTAAAATATACTATCATACACACATTATATTCATAACAATATTATATGTTGGGGCTAAAATCGGTACCTATCTGGGGATTGGTACTGATTCCAGATCAACGGTTAGATTTATATTTGATTGGGCTGACCTTTACAATTGCAGAGGAAATCCGTGAACGCTTCCTGAGATCGAGGCACTTGCGCAGAAGAGCAATCCGTCGGAGTTGGGCCTGAATGCCCGGATTTAACTCCGACGATCAAGTTAGAGGGATTCTTTCTTCATGATGCCAAGTGGGATAAAAATGTTCTCTCTCTCTGTTCTTGCTCTCCCCCTCTTCTGGTAATTTCTACTCATATATATAGCCTTGGCCGAAGTGGTTGGTTTTGCGTCGGATGTGACAGGCGTTATGGAGGAAGCGATGGGTGGGCCTCGCCTTTATGTTGGGTTAGCTTTTCTCCCAATCTGTCCCTTCAGTGTCAGAGGCCGCTTTTTCCTACGTTTCTTCAAGAACCAAGCCCTTTTTCCGGACTTATGAGCCGAGAGCCCTATGTAGCTGTCTAGCCTGTCCAATCGAGGGCCAAGTGGGCGGTTCCTCTTGTCAAGCCGGTATATAAATGGGGGGCTGTCTTGTCACTGAGTTAGTATGGGCGCTAGTCCTTTTTAGTTTCAAATCCTTTGTTAACCGTACTTATATTATGGCACAGGTCATTCGGTCAATTAATTCCTTTCTATCGTTCTTCCCCATGCTCTAACTTTGATCGTGGTCTTTTGTCAGGGTGAGGGAGATTTAGGTCGGGTAGGGAGATATATGAGGTTACAGCCTTTATTAGGCATGTGTGAAGTGATGAGGGGTTGCAGCTTGGGTGTACCAAGCTGGCTGGCTGGATGGTTCTGATGTGTCCACATGGCTTACATTTTTACCCTTATCATTAGTCCCCCCCCCCCCCCCCCCCAAGTGTGCTTCCACGCGAGTTTGAGTGATGGGCGAGCGTTACTCGGTCATCGGTCAGCTCGGGAAGCAAAGCAATGGGAATGTAAAGTGGCGATTATGAGTTGGCGTTTCTCCCATTCCTAGGAAATTATTCCACCGGGGGTATTAGGACAGTCATTTCCCAAGCACCCGTGGCGGTAGTCGAGGTCTTGAAACTATGGGTCCATTCAATGCATCCCTTCTCGTTATTTGCGCTCGATACCCTACATATGTTAGCTAGAGGGAGAATGGTGTCCTAATCTTCTGTCTCATGGCTTCCCCTCGTCATCAATCCTTTTTCAAGATTTTTCTTCCCGATCAATCGACTTTTATGCTTAGGATTGCTCCAGGGTCCACAGGTTCCTTGATGGGCTCGAGCCCGGTAATATTCAGCTTCGGGGTCCGAGCGGTTGTGTGTGGAGCGTGGGATTAATCAGGGATGATGACTTTGAAGAAATCCGGTTCGCGCAGGGCTGGACGGGATTCCACGTTGATCACCGCGTGTCGGCGGGGGATCTCCTAATCTTTAATTATTTGGGAGGTCGAGACTTCAAGGTCAAAATTTATGGCAGGAGTTGTTGTCTGAGAGAGTCTCCTTATTCTGTCCGGCCGATACATGGAGCGGCCGAAGTCGATAACAGTGGAGGAGAGGGGGTTCAGGCCTCGGAGTCCTCTATCGGGTCTTCTTAGGAGGCTAAATATACTATCTTGCTCGAACGACTTCTATGTGTTTTTCTTTTCTTCTTCTTCTTTTTTTTTTGTGTTTGCTATCTTTTTCCCCCTTTTTGTATGGAGGTCCTTGTGAATAAATATATCGACCGTTTTTATAAACCATGTACTTTTACATCAGCTTTTTATTTGTGGGTCGATTGCGGTCGCTCATGATTGGATTTCGTATTTCTGACTCGGATATGGGGCAAGATATTTTGATCCTTTGGGTAGTTAAATTATCAAAACCGACTACTGTGGATCATTTATTGTGATGTGCCGTTTCCTGTTCCAGTCAGCAGTTTTTAGTGAGGTTAGGCTGCGAAAGAGTGGCGTGGGGCAAGTGGGGCAATGATGGGCCCGACTTTTTAGGGTCCACCTGCCAGGGATCGTTATAGGGTTACATGTCACGTCGATTCGGATCACCCTGGTCATCCGTCCGTCGCTTATACCTCCACGTGGTTGTCATCTAATTCGAGTGTTGCTATAACGAGACAATCCTTGCCGTTCATGGTGATCCAACGACTGGGAAGGAAATGTTCTGGGTTCTTGAGACGAAAAAGTGGGGGTTAAGGGTTTCTTACTTCCTTTGTCTTCTTCTCCATCGTGTTTTCTTGCGCCGCAGGTGATTCTTGGGTGCTTGTTGGCGACGTTCCTTTGATTTAATTGCATCTCTTCATCTCAAGGTAATGGATATTCCTCCTTTGGATTCTTGGAGTCCCGCCCCCCTTCTTCCTTCTTCTCCCGCTTCGTCTGCTTCCTCTTCTGCGACTGTTTCTGGTTCCATTTCTTCCCTTCCTGTTTCTGTTCCTGATGAACCCAGTTGTCTCGCTGGAACCCTCTCCGCCATTGTGTCCGGCGAGACTTGCGACCTACCAATAATCCCTAAGGTGCATCCCGGTTCTTCGAAATCCAAGAGGGGAAAATCTAATGTCTTTGTGAGCCTCCATCGTCAAGTGGACATCAATAAATTGGTTGCTTGCTATGAAATTCCCGTCGCCGATTTCATCTGCAGGGAGCCGTGTGGCGGGGAAAGGGCAAGCAACCCAAAACAAGGGAATTGCCATTTATCAGGGTGCGCTGTTGAGTGGCCTTAGGCTCCCGTTTGCTCCGTTTGTTCGAGAAGTTCTTGAATACCATCAACTGTGTCCATCTCAGTTAACTCCGAATTCGTGGAGGTTACTTTGCGGATTAGTTATGGTTTTGAATGACTATGATGTTCAACCAACACTCCGTTGGTTTCGTCTTTTATTTAGCTTGAATCCCGAGCCTGATACCGACTGGTACTTCTTTTCGGCTCGTTCAGGAAAGAAGTTTCTGGGCAAGGTCCCTTCTTCCATCAAGAGGTGGAAGAGTAAGTTCTTTTTCGTGTCTAGTAAATCTGGGTGGGACTTTCGTACACAATGGGCGGAGCCCCGGACCGACACTCTGTGTGAGGATGGGATGACCGAAGGAGAGAGAGCAAAGTTCGAGAGTTTCAAAGGGGTTTCGGGTGTTTCGATCGACACAATTATGACGAGGGAAAACCTCCGGAAGTGTCGCCTTTTTATAGATCGGGGTAGGATTTGTCCATGTTTTTTTCCCTTAAGGGTCAGTATATGTAATCGCGATTGATTTTTCCCTGTTTTGCAGACGAAACGATGGAAGACGCCGAACTCGCCAAGGAACTTCTGGCTGAACATGTGGGGGTTGTCCAACCTCCCGCCCGGAGAGGGAGGAGGGCAACAGACCCGTCCGTGAAGGCGGCGGAAAAAGAGAAAAGAGACAAGCTTAAGAAGGGAGAGATTGGTGGTAATGATCCAGAGGGGACCTCTACGGCGACCATTAAAAAGAGGGGGAAAGGCGAAGGCTCCGTCGTCGGGTCCGACCGCTCGTCCAAGAGGGCGCGCACTTGGCCAAGTTCGCCCGAGATCCTTCCCTCAGTTCAAACGGAAGATCCTTGCCCTTCTGATGATGAGGGCGTTCTCACACGGGTCCTGCGGAAGCCCCTGAGGGTGGCACGAGGGACTTCAATTGAAAGCCCTTTGGTCCCGTCTGTAGACCTTCCTTCTTCTCCTGAGGTTTGCCTGGGCCCGACTACGGGGTCGGTCGGCCGGGATAAGGGTATATGTTCTTCCGACCAGGTGCTAGTTTTTAACTACTTCTGATATTCCGGGAGGATTCTAGGAAGAGTTTTTGCTGACGGTCTTTTAAACTAACCCAGGTCGGAATGGTAGAGGACGAGGGGCTAAAAAAGGGAAGTTCTGTGGCTCGGAAGGGACCTTCTCCTTCAATTACCCTTCCTTCTGGATTTATGCTTTTCGACGATCCCTCTGTAGTAGGTGAGATGGCCGACGCTATGCTCTCAGAGGATATTTCCCTGAAGCTGGAAAGTCTGGGGAAAGAGGAAGTCTCTAGTCAACTGGATTCGCATATTGGATCGGCATGGGACGGCTTGCCCTGTTTCATGTGCCAACCTCCTCTTTGTTACTTACAATATCAGGCTTTTCCTTAGGTCTTTTTTTTGGCGAACCCCGCCTGTCGGCTCCTTCGAGAGGACGTAGCAATTGTTAATCCGTGTGCAGAGGTCTTGGATCAGAACGATGCAAAAATTAATGACCTCCGGAAAAGAATCACAACTCTAGAAGCCGAGTCCGAAGCGCTAAAGAAGGAAAACAAGGAGATGAAGGATAAGGCTTCCAGGGCTGAGAGAAACAAAAGAAAGAGCTAGAGGTGGTGAAAAAGGAAAATGTGAGGTCGCTGCAAACTGTCAAATGCTGAGAGGTTGCTGAAGTCTGCTGAGGCAGATGTCGCCGCTTTTCAGGAACGGGTCGTCGCTCTTGAAAAGGAAACGACGGAATCTAAGCAGGTGATCGTTGCTCTGTTGTCAGAGAGAGACAAATTCTTGTGTGGGTTGAAGTCGGGTGATAAGCTTCTTGACCGCGCCAATGAGGACTTGGAGAAAGTTAGGGCTGAAAAAGAGGAGGCCCTAGATGTTCTTGAAGCGCAAGGTGAAGAGCTTGAAGTCGCACTGACAGCAGCTGAGCAAAAGTCGCAGGACAGGGGGAAGAGGACCTTTGTGATGTTTAAAGCCTTGATCCAACAGGGTCTTTCGTTAGCTTCTATGGACTATCCCGACGCTTTGAAAGCTTACATAGCTTTAGCGGAGAAATCTAAGGTTGGCGGTGGCCTTACTGAGGGTAAGGGCTCTTTTTGAGTATTAACTTATGCACCGTGATCCGTGTTTGTTAAACTTGTCAGCTTTATCTCCTCTTATTTTGTAGTTGCAGCTGGGAGCGAAACCATTGCTGCTGGAACTGAAGCTGACAAAGGCGAGGTCTCAATTGGAAAAGTTGGTGTTGGACCGGACCTTCTGGAGGAAAAGGAAGCTCCCCAAGCTACGGCTATCGGGAATGAAGAAGACGAGGGGGCTTAACTCTCCATATTTTCCTTTCGTACCCTGTTTTTTTAATTTCCCCGGATTTTTGTAAGGATGGTTCATTATCAATCGGAGAAAAGATCATGCTTTGTTTATGTTTTGTTCTCGTAAACTTGCGTCGGAATTAAGCGAAGGATCACAACCCTTATCATTAATCCCAATTTGAACGAGTCGGATTTTAGGCTCTTAGCAAGTTGCTGTTTTGCACCGTGCTTTTAATCCAAGACACTGTACTCATCAATGCTATTTCTGGACTTTTTCGAACTTTGTTACTGTAATAATGTTGCTATTTAATAGTGTTCTTTAATATTATTCTTGAAAAAGGTATAATTGCTGATCTCTTCCAGATGGGACGCGAGCCAGTCTCGAGATCTTGCCTTTAATGAGCCGCCTGTCCCGAAGGGTCATAGCCAGTTCCCTTAGAGTTAAGGCGGTTTCCAATTTGAGGGTTATTTAAGCGGAACCATAAAGGTTTTTTTTTTTCCTTGGTTTGTCTTGTGAAAGTGAAGATCTCATGGACCATCTTCTTCGTCCTTCCTTCTACAAGCAGTTTGGCTTGAGGGGCACCACCAATCGCTTGAAAATCCCCTCCGCTTTTCATTATCATTTGAACGAAATAAACGCTAGTCCAGTAGCCCTCGAGGGCCCTAGTGGTCATATATGGGGGTTACCTTGCTTAGAGACGAAGATGCGGGGGAGATTTTGTTCGTGAACAGGTAGCAGGACTTCTTGGTCGACCATCACATGGAAGTAGGGGACCTTATGACTTTCTTCTACATGGGAGGAACCCATTTCCGTGTATCCATTTAAGGGAGAAACCGATGTCCGAAGGAATGGGCCCTTTCCGCCTGCCCTTTTCACCGATCCGTCGTTCTCAGTGATGACGGTGGCAGTGGGAGGGAGGAGGACGAGGGAAACGAGTCGAGCAGCTCTGCGGAATAGGGAGTTCGTCCCTTCGATATTTTCTTTTCCTTACGTCTTTTTATATCTCGACTCTTGTAGTTTGCTCAAAGATGTTCTTATGAATGAATACTATCCTTACGTACTCTGATGCGCCCCTGACCATGATAATTGGACGATTCTTGGATTCTCCCGTCATTTATTCCTATTCCCTTACTTTCGTGAAGGTTCCGAATGCAAATCTATCGCTTGCTAGATTAGGTCAAACACCAAACCTAGGAAAAGGATAGAACAAAAAAGGGGAGGGGGGCCTGTTCACCAACTTTTATTAACATCTATCTATCTTATCCGAGAAGCCGCACGGTCTTGTCATGCGTACTGTTGTAATCTTTGGGAATCGGGCTGGGTTCTCGTGACGGATTTGACATCAGCGAAGGAGGTGACTATATTAACGCGCATTCATCCTTGGTTTTTAGCCCTCAAATGGCTTCTTCTCCTCTTCCCCATTCCTTTTTCATTTTGTTTGACCCTGAAGTTCATTCTGGTTATTTGAGGATCCCTACTCCATACTTTCGGGGCTTGGATTTATCCAACACGACATATGTAGATCTTAAAGGCCCGAACGACCGTAGTTGGCTTGTGGCGTTCTGCCGAGAGGGATCTTCAAGGAAAATCTGGTTCGGACCTGGATGATCGAGCTTCTATACGGACCATGGGTTGGTGGAAGGGGAATAACTAATTTTCACCTATCTTGGCGACAAGACTTTTCAGGTGGAGATATTTTGAAAGGACGGCTGTCGAAAATTGATTAACCCTCTCATCTGGCCTTCCAGTTATAGGCCCCTTCCCCACGATGGTGAGTCTAGGCGAGGGAGAGTTCAGGCTTTATCCCGTTCATCCACCGGGTCTAGCAATGGTGTTGGGGTACGTGGGTTGTCAAGTTTCTTTGCAAGGAATCTTTGTGCATACTATGTAAGATGTTTTCTTGTTTTCGTTTTTCTTCGCCTTATATATATATATAATCAAGGTGTATTTTAAACCCTAAATACGTGGACTAATATCGGGTTACTTATATCATGGTCAAAATGTATCTTAAACTCTGAATGCGGAAATTAATACCGGGTGAGTTATTCTAACCTCTGGTCTTCTGAGGGGACACCCATCGGTTTTTTTTTTTTTTTTTTTTGAGACTTAAGGCCTCTTCTTCCCAGTGATTTCTTGAGGTGCTTTCCTCCGTCTTCTTTCGCGTTGGGTGGGACTTCATGTGAATCGGAAGGCTTAATCCTCCTTAGGAGAGGCTTGATGCGAGTTTAGGGAAACTCGGCCTTCCTTCAGAGGGTTTTTGTGCTGGCCAAGGCACTCGACCCTCCTTTGGTGGGGCTTTAACGCGAGTCGAGAGACTCGGCCCTTCTTTGGAGGGACTTTTTGCGAGTCAAGGGACTCGGCCCTTCTCAGGAGGGGCTTTTTGCGAGTCAAGGGGAGGGAGTGGATAACACTTTTTGCGACTCTTTTCACAAAGATTTTCCTTTCATTACTGATAATAACGACTCAAGTGTTCTGCATGGAATGGTCCCTTAAGGACTTGTCCTTCCATATTCGCGAGGTAATAGGTCACAGTCTTGACCTCTTTCTTCACTATGTATGGACCTTCCCAGTTTGGTGTTAATTTTCCTGTTCGACTTTTGTTGCCTTGGAATTCAGTTTCCCTTAAGACCAGATCCCCTAGCTGGAAGCTGACTCCTTTTACTCGAGAGTCGTAGAAGCGTTTTACCTTCTAGCGGTATGCTGCAGCTCGCAACTCAGAGATTTCTCTTTTTTCTTCAAGGAGGTCCAATTCTGCACGGAGTCTCTCTTCATTGGTTTCTAGGGAAAAGGTCTTGGTTCGGAGCGTCGGTATCCCTATTTCTGCTGGAATAGCTGCCTCGACGCATAAAGCGAGGGTGAATGGAGTTTCCCCTGTTGGAGTCCGTGAGGTCGTTCGGTAGGCCCATAGCGCGCTCGGAATTTCTTCTACCCAGCTGGTCCCATCTCTGAGGACCCGAGTTTTTAGTATCGGGAGTAAAGTCCGATTGGTTACCTTGACTTGTCCGTTAGCCTGGGGATGCGTTACCGATGTCAACCTGGCTTCTATTCCCAATTTGGTACAGAAGTTTTTGAATGCGTGATTGTCGAATTGTCGGCCATTGTCAATGATGAAGTCCACTGGAATCCCAAAACGACTGACGACAATTCGCCAAAGAAAACTTTCGCACGCCTTTTCGGTGATTGTGGCCAGGGGTTCTTCTTCTACCCATTTAGTGAAGTAATCGATGGCGACGATTAGGAACTTCATCTGTCTGACGGCTGTAGGAAATGGGCCTAGGATGTCGACTCCCATAGGGCAAAAGGTCTTGGGCTGACTATCGGGGTGAGTGGTGTCGGCAGTCGCCTTTGAATTCTTGCGTTGCGTTGACATGCGTCGCATTTCCGAACGAATTCTATGGCCTCCCAGGACAGAGTGGGCCAATAATATCCTTGTTGTAAGACCTTGTACCCCAGGGCCTTTCCTCCAAAATGATTTCCACTGATGCCTTCATGTATTTCTCGTAAGACGTATTCGGCCTCGGTCGGTCGTAGACACCTCAGGAGTGGTCGGGTATAAGACCTCTTGTATAAGCTGTCGTCAATTATACTGTACTTGGCAGACTTTGTGACTATTCGTCGAGCTTCCTTCGGCTCGAGCGGGAGGGATCCGTCTTGGAGATACTTCTTTATAGGGTCAATCCAACATTGCTCCTCTTCTACACTCAATATTTCATCTTCCGGGCGTCCTTCAATGGTTTTTTCCATCAGGTTTTGGACGTTGAGGGGCTATTTCAGATTGATTTCAGGTGAAGACGCCATCTTGGACAGGAGGTCGGCCTCTTCATTTTCAGTTCGCGGGATTTTGATTATTTCAAATTGCGGAAAGCTGGGGTGATTTTCCTTACTACTGCCAGATATTTTACCATGTTCTCTTCCCGAGCTTCGAAATCTCTTGTGGTGTGTCCGACGATGAGTTGGGAGTCCGTATACGCCCGTAATTTCTGTACCCCCAAACCTCGAGCCAACTGAAGTCCCGCGATGAGGGCTTCATATTCTGCCTCATTATTTGTCGCCTTGAAATCGAACACAAGGATTGTTGACGTATGCCATCCAGAGGGAGAACGCAGTACTAACCCGGCTCCTGCCCTTTCTTCCGTAGCCGATCCGTCCACATGTAAGGTCCAATGCAGGGAAGGTATTTCCGTTGATCCAAAGGTTTCTGTTGTGGTGATTTTTTCCTATTCTTCTGCCATTAATTCTACTATGAAGTCAGCCAGCACTTGTGCTTTGATCGCGGTTCGGGGTTTGTAGCTGATTTCGAATTGTCCCAATTCGTCTACCCATTTGGCTACTCTTCCCGAGGCTTCTGGTCGGTGGAGGACATGCTTCAGAGGTTGTTCTGAAAGGACCTTAACCTTGTGTGCTTGAAAGTATGGTCTGAGTTGCCTAGCTGCATTGATGAGGGCAAAAGCCAGCTTCTCAAGTGGGAGGTATCTTGTTTCTGCGTCGCTAAGTACTTTGCTGGTGTAGTAGATCGGTTTTTGAATGCCTTTTTCTTCTCTTAAGAGGACCGAGCTTACTGCGGTGGTGGTCGTTGCTAAGTAAATATAGAGCTCTTCACCAGGTTGGGGTTTGGTGAGTAATATGGGAGATTTAAGATAATCCTTGAGCTGTCCGAGCGCGCTTTCGCAATCCTCATTCCACTCCATTTTTGGGGCTTTTCGCAACGCTCGCAAAAAAGGGAGGTTTCTTTCTCCTGACCTTGAGATAAACGGCCCTAAGGCGGCCAAGCGCCCATTCAACCTTTGTATTTCCTTAAGTGTTTTTGGGGATTTCATTTCCATTATTGCCTTGATTTTTCCGGATTTGCCTCGATGCCCCGTTGGGTCAGCATGAACGCCAAAAATTTTCCCGAAAAAACTCCAAAAGCGCATTTACTCGGGTTGAGGCGCATGCCATATTTTCGAAGGGACTCGAAAGCTTCTTGTAAGTCTGCTACGTGGCTCTCGGCTTTTGGGCTTTTTACTTGGATATCGTCCACAAAGGCTTCAATATTCCTTCCGATTTGCTCTTTGAAAACCCTGGTTACTAACCTTTGAAAAGTCGCCCCTGTATTTTTTTGGCCAAAAGGCATTACCTTGTAGCAGTAGGTCCCTTTGCTTGTGATAAATGAAGTCTTCTCCTCGTCTGCTATAGCCACCTGAATTTGATTATATCCGGAAAAGGCGTCCAAGAAGCTAATTATTTCATGTCCTGACGTAGAGTCTACGAGATCATCAATCGAAGGCAAAGGGAAAGAGTCCTTTGGACATACTTTATTTAGGTCGGAATAGTCTACACACATTCTCCATATTCCCAATGTCTTTTTCACCAAGACTACGTTAGCGGTCGGTTGAATTGAACTACTTCTCTCTTATGAAGCCTGCTTTAAGGAGCTTATCGACCTCCTCTTCTGCCGCCTTCTGTCGTTCTGGCGCAATGCTTCTTCGTTTCTGGATTACTGGTTTAAAAGCAGGATCCACATTAAATCGATGTTCGATGATTCCCCGGTTTACTCCGAGCATATCTTCAAGTGACCATGCGAAGAGATCGGCATTGCTTCGCAAGAGTTTCATCATCTCAATTTGACGTTCCACTGGCAGCCCAGTTCCTATTTGGACAGTGCGTTCCGGTTGATCCTCATTAAGCGGGATCATAACTAGCTCCTCGACAGACGTTGGTCTGTGATCCTCCTCGTTTGGGGCACCCGCATATTCTTCTAGTGTCATGGTCTCGGGGGTTGTTCCTTTTGATGAGTCCTTTCCTTTGAGGGTATCTGCGTAGCATTGTCGAGCCAGGGGCTGATCCCCTCTTACTTCTCCACATCCGTTTTCAGTCGGAAATTTTAGAAGGAGGTGGTAGGTGGATACAGCCGCCTTTAAGGAGTTAAGGGTTGGCCTACCAAGAATGGCATTGTAACTGGAGGCGCACCACACAACTAAGAAGTTAGCCGTTGTCGTGGACTTCCTTGGCGGACGTCCGACCGTTACGGGTAGTGTTAGCATTCCTTCTTGTTGTATTACCCCTCCGGAGAAACCTATCAAGGCAGATTTGACCGGGAGGATCTAGTCTATGTCGAACCTCATTCTTTCGAACGCACTCCAATAAAGGACATCAATTGAACTTCCAGTATCGACAAGAATTCTTCTTAGTTCGAAGTTTGAAACCGTGATATTGATAATCAGGGCATCATCGTGAGGGTGGCAGACTCTTTTTGCTCCATCATCGTAGAAGATTATCGGCGGCATTTCTTGGGCTCTTTTCTGAGTTGGCCTTATTTGAGCTGTTAGCACCATGAGAGCGTAGTTTTTCCGAGAGGCAGAGCTTTCTCCCGCACATCCGGGGCCGCCGCTGATGCAGCCAATAATTTCTTTGCCGGTTTAATTGGGCAGGGGAGGCGACTCCTTTGTAGGTTCTAACCTGTGATAGATGATTTCTCCAACCTTCCTTTTCGCACTGCTTCCTCAAGTGCGTTCCGTAGGTGGATGCACTCATCAGTATCGTGGCCAGGAGCTTGGTGGAATTTGCAATATCTTCTACTGTTGCCTTTCCGTCCCCCTGAACTTCTCACGGGTTCTGGTTTCATCAGAATTTTCTGGCCTCGGATTTCGATGAGGATATGGCTCCGTGGTAGGTTGAGGGGAGTATGGTAGTTGTATTGGGGTGCCGGTCCATATCTTCAGAGATCCCGAGGCTGGAGCTGGTACTATCCCCAGCGAGGTGGGGACCTTTGAACATGATCTGCTTTCCGGGGAGGGTCTTGTCTGTCTCCTTTGTAGGCTCCTTTTGGCTCACGGTGATCATTCTTATCCCAGTTTTCCTGTTGTCGGGCATCTTTTTCCCAGCCCTCGTGAATTTCGTCCGAATTAATGTATTTCTAGGCATGAGACATGAGATCGGCAATGCTCCTTGGTGACTCCAGGGTGAGCGAAAAGCGAAACGGAGAGTCTTGCAATCCCTCAATTAACATGGCTATGACCATCCTGGGGGCAGGTCCTCTACTTTGGCCGCTTCTTCAAGGAAACGATCAAGGTATGTCTGAAGGCCTTCCCCTCTTTGTTGCTTCACTCGCATGAGGGTTGAGGGTGTTTTCTGGTTTTCTGGAATGGTTAACAAAGCGGGTAAGAAATAGGTCAGCCATTACCTGGAAGGAGGGGATGGAGTTTGAGGGGAGCTCGACGAGCTAATCTGGCGCTGCGCCCAGAAGTGTGGATGGGAAAGCTCAACACATCCGAGCATCTAAGTTTCTCTTCAGAAGCATTTTGAAACGAAAAGATTTTATATGGTGAGAGGGGTCAGTTTTCCCATGGTAGACTGCCATCATGGGTGGTCCGAAACTATCTGGAATGTTCTCCTCAAGGATCTCTTTAGTAAAAGGAGAAGTTATTAGAGATAAATCATTTTCGTTCTCCTTCCGCGGTCGGTTGTGACGCCGCATCCCTTCTCCACGTGGTGGTGTGTACCTTGGAGATCTTGGTGAGGTTCGACGTCGGCGCAGACATGGGAGCAAGCTTGGGCTTTCGGACCACGCACGCTCTCGCCGGTTTTCTCCAGTTCCTCTCCTGTAACTTACACGAGGTTCGTCTCCAGAGGATCCCCAGCTGTAGATAGGAGTTTCATCCCGCCATTCTTCTCTAATCCTTCGCGGGTGATGGGTGCGAACATTCGGCCTTCCCCTGTTTTCAGATTGCATCGGTGGTGCCGGTGGCGCACCGAGAGGTGTTGGGATCTGGGGGACTTGTTGTCTTATGGCTTGAAGATCCTGAGCAAGTTGCTCATAGCGGCGTGTCAGGGCCTGGTACTTCTCGTTTTGGGCATTTCTTTCCTCAGGCACGTGAGGAACGGTGTTGCCCGCTGGTGTCGTATTGCTTGGTTCCCCAACTATACTACTTCCTGCTTCCCTTTCCTGGATGCGTTTGGACTTCCTCATAATAGCTTTTTGTTCGGTCCCCACAGAAGGCGCCAAACTGTTGGGGCCAAAATCGGTACCTATCAAGGGATTGGTACTGATTCCAGATCAACGGTTAGGTTTATATTTGATTGGGCAGACCTTTACAATTGCAGAAGAAATCCGTGAAAGCTTCCTGAGATCGAGGCACCTGTGCAGAAGAGCAATCCGTCGGAGTTGGGCCCTACGATCAAGTTAGAGGGATTCTTTCTTCATGATGCCAAGTGAGATAAAAATGTTCTCTCTCTTTGTTCTTTCTCTCCCCCTCTTCTGGTAATTTCTACTCATATATATAGCCTTGGCCGAAGTGGTTGGTTTTGCGTAGGATGTGACATGCGTTATGGAGGAAGCGGCCTTTATGTTGGGTCGGCTTTTCTCCGAATCTGTCCCTTCAGTGTCAGAGGCCGCTTTTTGCTACGTTTCTTCAAGAACCAGGCCCTTTTTTTGGACTTATGAGCCGAGAGCCCTATGTAGCTGTCTAGCCTGTCCAATCGAGGGCCAAGTGGGCGGTTCCTCTTGTCAAGTCGGTATATAAATGGCTGGCTGGCTGGATGGTTCTGATGTGTCCACATGGCTTTACATTTTTACCCTTATCATTTCCCCCCTTAATCCTCAATCTCTCACAGCCTACACATGCATATGAACATCCAACTCCAAACCCTAAATTCATGAATCCAATTGGGGTTTTCCCCAATTTTATCTTTCAATTAACTATTAAAATTAGAGTTTTTTTACAAAGCTCATAATCGTAAGTAGGTAACTCACCGGTGTTCTCGATAGTCGAAGAGTAAGGCCGGTCAGTCGGAGCAATCTGGAGTAAGTGTATGGCCGCCATGACAGAGTGATCATGACCGGGGAGGTTGATGGCAAGCCGCTGGCGGAGAATTTGGCCGTGGTGGCTCACCGGGCAGCTGTAGGTGGAGGACTGGGCTCGCGGGCAGCGCGGGGGCGATCGACAAGGGCCACCTCGGCCCGAGAGGCGGACTCTGGCCGAAAGTGGAAGCTCAGGGTGGTGTTGGCCCTTGAGGCTCGCCTGGAGAAGACCGTGAAGGGCAACTAGGCACTGACGTGTCCCGGCCAGTGATGGGGGAGTAGGAAGAGAAGGAGGAGTCATGGTATGAGGGTTGAGATTGAGAGAGATGAAATGTTTTTCATCTCTCTCTCCCTTAGTTACTTTATAATAAGAAGAATATTATTATAATTATTGTTTTCATAATAATTATATCTAATACTTTAACATTTCATTTAAAAAGTAATTCAATTAATTTATAATATTTTCTAAAATATCTCCTACCAAACGCGGAACAACTTTTCGTTGTTCTTATCTTGTTACTGTGCCGTCATGAGGGCGACTAATAATATTATCTGGCTCGTCTCTCTCTCTAACCCAGATCAAGGAATCCCGGGTCATACAACCAAAGTGACAAAGCTTACTATAGCATCACGGGTCGTCTCTTCTCCCGAACCATTTCCATGTTTCTCGGCTTTTGACTAGGCCAAATCTACTTTATCGGGACTCTAACTTTTGTCTGATATTTCCACTTAATTAATATGGATTAATTAATATTTAATTAATTTCTCGTTTAATTAATCTAACTCTGCTGACGATCTACCTCCAACTATTCTATGTAAATGGGCGCCCATTAAGGACTTCTTTCGGCCCTATAGTTGCGAGGCTGGATTTATTGTCCATTAATTCCCGATTTTCTTTAACTTTGAGTTTAAAATAATTAATCTGATTTTTGAGCTAATTAACCAAATTTAAAATTTGAAAATTTACTGAAAATTTATTTAGAAAAATTCGGGATGTTACACATCTTTAGTCAACCTAGTAAGTTAGGTTGTCAGCATGATCCATTCTGAGAGTATATTTTCTCTGCATGAGTACAACCTACTCTTCTGAAGGAGATACGAGCTATTTGCATAGGTCGACCCGTTGTCCAAGATAGATTAGTGCTGCCAAAATAAGCCACGACCTTGTTTAGTTCAGGTGGGTCAATGCAAGAGTCTACCATTTGTCGCTTTTCGACCCATTTCTCGAAACAAACAAGTGTTGATGGAATAAGTATCTGGTATCATTCTTAGTTTTTGCGCTTGTGACTATTCAGTGATATGACCCATTTAAAAGGAAGTCAGCGGATGCCTTGATGTGTGCCTTCTTTATATGATCACACTGAAGCATCAGAGAGATCGTGGCCCACGTGCCTTCCATCATAAGGGTAACATTTCATCAGACGTCGAGTACTGTTAGATGTAACCACTACGATTAGAGAGAGGGAGAAAGTGCGCTTAATGCCTTCTCTTTTAAGCAACCTTCTAGGCTTCTCTATGCACTTGTCTTCCTTATTGCTGATACTAAGAATCCTTTTCTTGCGACATTAAAGTCTTCGATTACCTTTTGATTCCACAAGCTTTTTGCATCATTCCCCTATTCCATCCGAGAGTTCATTCCTCCAAAGAGAGAGAAAATGACTCCAACAAGGGAGTGATTGTCATGTATCTCGAAACCTTTAAAGCAAGTTTTTGGCTACCTGTATTTCCTCTTTTAAAAAATTCTTAACTTTTATAACGTATGTCCTGCGTAACTCTGCCTAAATGGCTAGAGGATCATGTGTTTTTCTTTTTTATTGTCTTTCGTAGGTTTCACTTAGTTCCCATTCTCAGTTGGTTTTGATTACTTTTCTCTTTGAAAAGAGTCTCGGTTCTGAAGATTGGATTTACTTCTCTGCTCAACAAGGAAAAGCTTTCTTAGGCCCCCTAGCGACTTTAATAGATAAATGGAAATCTCATTTTTTTTATTGTTTTTACCAATGATGATTAGGATATTTTGACCTCATTTGTTGTTCCTCCCCTAGATTCTATCAATAAAACCACCTTGTTTGACACGAAGATGGCCTAGTTAGCTATTCTTAAAAAATTTGAGTCGTTAGACCACTTGAAACACTTGGTTGAGGAAGTCCTCAAGGAGGCTGAGCTCTCTTCCACAGAGGGTAGTATCCCTTTTCCAACTACTTGTGCATGGCTAGGAGGTTATTTATCTACTCTAGCATGTATTTTTCTTTGTGTGTAGGGATGTTTATAGGTAAAGGTCATCTGTTGTGGGTGATGGAAATAGCGATAAAGAGCACCTCTTCTGGAAGCTCGAACCCCAAGAAAGGTAGATATTTAATTGAGGATCAACCTAGACCAAGCAAGAGATCAAAGTCTATGTCAAAGGGTCGAGCTACCGATGAACTCTCATCTTAGAGGGCAACCCCCCATTGGCCCCTACATAAGGATTGTATGAATGCCAACCTAACTCCAAGGACCTTGTGCTTCAAGCGGGAAGTCTTGAAGACATCCAACTTGCTCTCAAGGAGGTTGAGTCTACCCCCAAAGTGGTTGCATGTTGTTTCAAAGAGGTTGTCCAGGACGAGCTCACTTAAACTGCTTCTCCAACATTTGACACACATTACTCAACCAATTTGGCCCTTGTGGCATG
Source organism: Dioscorea zingiberensis (assembly GCA_026586065.1). NCBI lineage: Eukaryota > Viridiplantae > Streptophyta > Magnoliopsida > Dioscoreales > Dioscoreaceae > Dioscorea > Dioscorea zingiberensis. The sequence continues at coordinate 15,809,721 of CM048827.1, read as the reverse complement.
GACCTATAATTCGCCTGCTCTCGTAGAGGTAAGGCCAGGACCTCCTACACTCCTCTAGTACCCACCTAAGGGTCAGTTTGAGAAGGGTGAGACCTCAAGAAATGACTTCTCGACCACCCATGAGGCCGAAGTAAAGTCTCTGCTGGACAACGACATGGCGGCCGCAGAGGCTATCAAAGATATCTTCCTGGATGGCGATCATGAGGCGTTCAAGAAACTGAGCGATGATGGGCTAGCTTCTCAACTTTAGCTTGAATAAAGGTACCTTCAAGCTATTGTTTTGTATTGTCGACCTCTTTCCTTCGTCTGACAATGTATCAATGTGTGCAGTCTATTCTCCTAATCGTTGACACTGTCATTAAGCTTCTAGAAAGTGTTGTAGTACTCAGTGAACATTCTAAACGATCTTGATGAAACCTGAGCTTGATTTGGCTTAGCGGGACAAGAGAATTCAGCAGCTGGAGTTGGAGCTTGTGAAGGCTGCTAACACCCAAGAAGGCCTTTCATATTGCTTGGATGATCATGTAAAGACTACAAGAAGTTATAAATATATTGGCCAATCAATTAAAGGAGAAAAATGACCTCAATTTGGCCAACAAGGATTCCGAGCATACTAAGGCTCTTCAAGAGGCCGAGGAGACCACTCTTAACGAATACCAATTATCTCCAAATTTCCTAAATATATAAAGTAGATCTCTTGAAGAGCTGTCAGGAACTCGTAGGATTCATTGGAGTTCTGGGAGATAATCTCTAAGTAGAAGAAGGAAGCCTTTGAATGCTTTATGAACTCAAGGGAGTTTTGGGTTATATTAGATGATGAGTCAGTGGCTTGAGCTTCTGATTGAGATATTTTAAGACCTCCTTTGCAAGCACCAGGAGTTAGACATTACCTCCCTGACTTACCAAGAAGCATTGGAATATCTTCCCGCCTTGAAGGGTTGTATTATGTCAAGCAAGGGGAAGGAGATGTTAATGAAGGGGGAGCTATCGTCGAGGCTTCGGAGGAGACCAAGGCCGCCAAGGAGCAAGAGAGTTCATACAGGACTCTGAGGCGCCTATTACCAATAGGCTAGAGGGTGCGTTGATGGGATGTGTTCCGCAAGTATACGGGTCGTGATCAAGTAATTAAGTGGACTATGGAAGTCGGATGTCGAACCACAGGGAATAGAGATTGCTAAGTGTAAACCAAGCTTTACTAACCTAGTCTAAATGGTAATTTGGGGGGTTTTGGTTTTCAAAAGTAAAGAACTAAAAAGGGATTGAAAGTAAGAACTGAAAATTGAGAATTGATTGGGGTAAATCAATGGCAAGAGAGGATACTTGGGTATGTATCCCTTCTGGATTTCAATTCTAAAGATGAGCAAAGATGTTTATGAATCAAAGTTGGTATTTCTTGTGCCAATAGTCCCAAAATTATATCCAATCCCTCTTCCAAGGTGATTGGATAACTAGTCTCCTAGGACTTGATATGAAGCTCAAGGGGTCATTCCTAAATTACACCCAACCCCTCTTCCAAGGTGGTTGGATGACTAGTCTCCTAGGACTTGATATGAGGCTCAAGGAATTTTATATATATTGGAAGAATCATGCGGGTGAATAATTATGAAAGAGTCGCTTGGCCCTTCTAGTACCCGATTCCTCTGTATACTCATGAAACTCTCTAATGAAGCAAGTTCCTAATACAAGGAGGCGCTAGCTCTACCCTTGTATTGCACACAAGTAATTTCTAGTGATGAAATTACAATCACTACATAACATTCTTTAGACATTCAAGAAGGTACCAACAAATCATCATAAACATTCAATGCTATTAATGCTCAATCCAAAAGTTCAACATACCCAAGTACCAATAGATTAGTTCCCCATAAATGGGGAACTCAAACCAAAATAGGAAAGCTTACAAAACAATGAAAGATTAATGGAGATCACCATTACCTCCAATGCTTGCAACTCCAAGGGTTCTCTACAATCAAGATTTGGGGGAGATGACCCCCCAAGCCCTAATCTCTCCTCTAGCCTCTCTCCCAAGCCAAAACTGTCTCTAAACTCTCATACTTCACTATTTATACCCATGAACTAGGGCTCCACTAAAAAATTACAACATTACCCTTGATTGGGCCCATGAAACTGCAAACGTTACGATGAACGGCCTCGTGAATGGCCTCGCTTCATCACCTGCTCGACTCACGGCACATTCAATCTGGGGGTCAACGGCCGCTCATCACCCCTGCTCACCTCACGCCTTGTTCTCAACCGGTAGTGAATCGGGCGGTTCATCACCGGTTCACCCTCAAAATTTTGCTCACGAATGGCGGATGAACGGCCATTCACAAGGCCGCTCACACTCTCTTTGTGCCTCGCCTTTGTGCCTGTGTGTGTGAACGGCCGTTCACAAGGCCGTTCACCCCCCTGTTTACTTCAAACTATCTTCGTTTGTTCTTCATTTTGTTGATAAATGCTTCCTTTTCATCATGGTGGCCAATTTATGCCCTGTTTACAAAATATGAAGCATTTTAAGTACCGGCAGGCTACAAATCATTGCATTTGACATGAAAATAAGTATATATATGGTATGTAAATATGCTCAATTGAACGCTTATCAAATATCCCCACACTTAAGCATTTGCTTGTCCTCAAGCAAACAGGACAATGAAAGTACAAGTAAAAGAGATGATAAGTGTTCAACCTCCGGCAATAGTAATAATGAATTTTCTCTTCTTCAAGTTCACCACCAAAGTGTGTGTATTCTCCTATTTTCACACCGGGAACTAGAGTTTGCATAATGTCATCGCAGCTCTAGATAAGTGTTTTCACTCCACATACCATGTTCTAGAGTCTTAGCAAGACAAGCATTCCCTCAATGGACTCTAGAGAGTCCTTGAGGCCCTAAGTTTTATGCTAACCAACCCTCTATGGAAAAAAATGGTGGACAAGTTCGAGAAGGTTTTTTTTTTTTTTTTATTCGGGTAGGGCATCTCTAATAGATCCGACTTTCCCGTGCTAAAGATCAGTGTAGAGTGTAAGTCCTCTTTTTCTTCGTGGATGCACATGTCGCTTAGGCACCGTAACACCCGGGTACTTAGAGGGTTACAACTCTACCTAGATGTGCTCATACTTAGAAGTGATTTTTCAATTAAGGAACACCTCGCTTAGGGGGCCAGGACCCTAAGCTACTTCATCACAACAAGTAGCGGAGCAATCGCCTTTATTGCTCTAATGACTCAACTACTATATACATACTGTTTTATTTTTCTCTAACTTGTCCACTAAGTTGAATTATGAAGGGTCAGAAGCTAAACTGGTGCCACGAATCCTCTTGGAGCCTTTGAGAATAATGCTTAGCAATTAAAGTCAACAAAACATGGTAGTGGGTTATCTATTATGACTAGAGCTTTTGAATTTCATGAATATAATCTCTAGATGTCCATGGTGTGTCGTAGGAGAATTCTAAAAAAAATTTGGGTACTAAAATGGTGAACAAAAAGTAGAGTGAAACATTGCATTTCCAAATAGTGCCATCATAGGTCCATGACAAACATGCTTCAAATAATCAGATCCCTATCCCCACACTTAGAGTTTTGCAATGAATTTATCAATGGAAGGGAGCTACCCATCCCCACACTTAAAATCGTACATTGTCCTCAATGTACACAATTAAATTGAAAGGTGTGTAGTATGCAATAATAACAAAGAGGAGGGCAAACTGAAACTTCCCCGGTTATATTTGGTAGATGGTGTTGAAATTTGGTTTAGACGTGAGAGCTTTTGCCGGGGTGTTCCATCATGACCATCTGCAAAATAGAGTGAGAGAGGAGGGATAGCTCGAAAGGAGATGACATAGTGCAGGAGATAAACAAACGAAAAAGGAGTTCTGTTAACAATAAATCTCAATGATCCGTATGTAGTTGCTCATCGGATGCTGGTGCGGCCTTAGGCGAAGGGTTCAAGACTGGCGCTACAGTTGCTTGGGCTCGTGTGGTTGTTGCCGTGTGAATGGTCAAGAGAGTGAATGCGGGTGAGCTTCGGCAAGCTGTGTCTTCCTCCTCATCATCTTGATGCACGGGCGTGGACCTTCCGCGACGCAGGTGGCGCGGGACTGAAATGAAAGCCGCAGAACTTGGAAATGCTAGTGAGGAAGAAGTAGTGGAACCCTAATGCACAAGTTGAGTTGGGACATGGTGTACTGAGCAAAAGGTTAGTATTTCAGGTTTGCATGCAAAAACTAGCCCTTTGAGAAAAATCATTTAGAATGTTTGCAGAACAGTATTGTAGTATTGCCAACCACCATGTGAACGGGCCAGTGAACGGCCGTTCACTATCCAGTACAGAGACAAGTATTGTTTAAATCAAATTCGCTGGTTCCATAAGGCCCAGATTTTGAACACAACATTAGTGCATACCCAGCATGATGAGTCTGATGATGCAAATGTGGACAAAGGAATTTAATGTCAATAGATCTCATGAGTTCTATCACTATAAAGCAAATAACACAAAGAGACAAGATTGAAAAGAAATTTTCGACTTGGGTTGCCTCCCAAGAAGCGCTTGTTTAACGTCACGAGCCTGACGTACCTTAATTTTACCTATGGGGGGTCATATGTGAAGAGGCATCCATCAGTATTTTTATAAAACACTTACCAAACAGAATCTTTCCCAAATTATCATATATGGAGCAAGTTTGAGAATTCATACCAGGGTCACCTTCATTTAGTGGGTGAGTTGAGGATTTTGGTGGTACCCTTTTTCTTTGTCTCCATACATAGCCACCGGCAATGAGTTTCAGCTCCTTCTACTTTGTCTTTCGTGACAACTTTGGAGGTTTAGTTGAGATAGTGCCCACATTCTTGAGCTTGTCATGTTGTTCGTCGAGTTCCTCCAAGCATTGCAATGCTGGGTCAGTATGTAAAAAGTCCTCCAAGTAGTCGGTTGTGATCTTGTCAACTTCATCGACACTATAAGAGGTGTCATCGTGATCCATGGTGTGCCGCATGGCTTCAGGTAGCTTGAACACCACTTCTTGGTCCCCCACTCGAAGTGCCAATCTCCCATGAGCGTGGTCTTCCAAGGCTTGAGCTGTAGCCAAAAAGGGGCGACCGAGTATAATCGGGACATCCACATTATCATCAACATCTAGAAGGACAAAATCAGCCGGGAATACAAATTGATTGATCTGAATCAGCACATCTTCAGCTAGCCCCTTTGGTCATTTCACTGATCTGTCGGCTAGTTGAAGTGTCATCCCCGTTGGTTTTGGTGCTGCAAGCCCTAATTGCATGTACAATTTGTAAGGCATTACATTTATACTTGCACCAGAGTCTGCTAATGCCTTTTTCACAACACCTTCACCAAGTGTACAAGGGACTACGAAGCTCCCTGGATCCTTTAGCTTCTTGGGCAGCTCATGTTGCAATATTGCAGAACATTGAGCATTCAATGTGACAACACCTGCATCCTCTAGTTTCCTTTTGTTGGAAACTAGTTTCTTCATAAATTTAGCATACTTTGGCATTTGGGCAAGGACCTCCACCAACATGTGAGAGGTGATGTGCATTGCTTGATTGTGCTCATGAATTTTGTGAATTGAGCATCTTCCTTGTCCTTTCTAAGCCGCTCCGGATAGGGAATTTGGGGTTGATATGTGCTTTGGGGTGTTTGATCTACCCCTTTCTCTTTCTCTGGCGGCTTTCTGTTAAGTTTTGTTGGGGCTCAGCCTTCTTCAACCTCCACAAGACTTTCAATTAGCGGTGGTGCAATGGGAGATCCGTGACTTCCCCGCCACTTCTCAAAGAGATGGCCTTGCAATGCTCCCGGGGGTTTGCCTCCGTGTTTCCCGGGAGGGTGCCTTGTGGCCTTGTTGAGACCTCCTTTGCTAATTGTCCCACTTGGGTCTCCAATCCCTGAAATGCTGCTTGGAGATTTCTGATTGAGGCATTAGTGTCTTGCACAAACTTCAACATGGTTTCTTCAAAGGTGGATTTCTTTTCTTGCGGTGGCCTTGGCATCGGCTGAAAACCGGGTGGATATTGTCCCGCTTGGGGGTTCCCATATGAAAGCGCCGGGTTGTTCCACATTAGGTTCTGCGGCCGATACTGATTACTATGCATTCTCTGTTGGTTCCCCATGTATTTGACTTGCTCCATAGGTGATGTTTCAGCATAAGAGATCGGACAATTTGATGGCTCGTGGCCTCCTCCACAAGTAGTGCAAAACATAACTACCACCGGACCCGAGCTACTACCAACATGGGAAGCACCACCCCCGGTTAGGCGGTCAATTTGTTTTGACAAGGTATCCATTTTCTCGGCAAGGAAAGTGTCTATAGATCTAAGGGTCGCTCACCGATCCCACAAGCTTAACTTGCTTATCCCTTGTGGACCAATGGGCCTCATTTCCGCCATGTCTTCAAGATCTTTTTCTCGCTTCCTCGGTACTTGTTGCTTAATGAACCTCCCCGCAAAGACAATCCACCAAGACTCTATTGGCATTGTCTAATCCATTGTAGAAGGTGCGGACCTTGCTACAAGCATCTAAACCATGCTTTGAGGGCAGCCGATTTAAGTAGTTCCCCTCAACCTTTCATAGGCTTGAGAAAATGTTTCACCCCCATTCTCGCCTCAAGGCATTGATGTCGATCGAAGATTTGGCGGCCTTGCTTGGTGGGAAGTAGCGCCTGTGAATTTCTCTAGCATATCAGCCCAAGAACGGATGGAACCCGAAGGGAGCGATGTGAGCCAACTATAGGCCCCTCCTCGTAGACTCCATGGAAAGAGTCGCAATCGAATGGCTTCATCGGTGACTCCATCTGGCTTAGAAATGTTACAAATTTGAAGGAACTTTGCGATGTGTGCATGAGGGTCTTCATCTGGCCTTCCATCAAATTGAGCTGAGTTTTGAAGCATATGCATTGTGCTTCCTTTGATCTCAAAGGTGTTGATATTAACATTTGGGGGGTGGATGCTGAATTCTTGTCCAGTATATTGAGATCGCTCATAATCAGCTAATGTACGCCTTCTTTGGGCCATAATGGGCACTACTTCAGTCTCTGTGCCGATCTCAATTATGACTGAGTTTTCTGCTTCAGAAGAAGGATCCAGCGACGAACCTTCTAATCCTCTCAAACGCCTGCAAGTGAAAGGTTCTCATTAATCTCACTATCTCTTTCCCCAGAGACCCTTGGGGTTCCTTCGGTCATGCAACGGTTCCTCGCATACTAAGAGATAAGACGAAAAGTGAGTATCCTAAGGATCAAAAATAAAATAAAATAAAAAGAAGAAAAAGCAAACAAGAAAATAAGAGACTAAATTAATAAAATCCTAGTCTAACTAGCAATCCTATTCACGCAAGAACGGGCCAAAAACTTGATGGCATGTGTTCCGCAAGTATACGGGTCGTGATCAAGTAATAAAGTGGACTATGGAAGTCGGATGTCGAACCACAGGGAATAGATTTTGCTAAGTGTAAACCAAGCTTTACTAAATTAGTCTAAATGGTAATTTGGGGGGTTTATTGTTTCAAAAGTAAAGAACTAAAAAGGGATTGAAAGTAAGAACTGAAAATTGAGAATTGATTGGGGTAAATCAATGGCAAGAGAGGATACTTGGGTATGTATCCCTTTTGGATTTCAATTCTAAAGATGAGCAAAGATGTTTATGAATCAAAGTTGGTATTTCTTGTGCCAATAGTCCCAAAATTATATCCAATCCCTCTTCCAAGGTGATTGGATAACTAGTCTCCTAGGACTTGATATGAAGCTCAAGGGGTCATTCCTAAATTACACCCAACCCCTCTTCCAAGGTGGTTGGATGACTAGTCTCCTAGGACTTGATATGAGGCTCAAGGGAATTTTATATATATTGGAAGAATCATGGGGTGAATACGTATGAAAGAGTCGTTAAGCCCTTCTAGTACCCGATTCCTCGGTATACTCATGAAACTCTCTAATGAAGCAAGTTCCTAATACAAGGAGGCGCTTAGCTCTACCCTTGTATTGCACCACAAGTAATTTCTAGTGATGAAATTACAATCAATACATAACATTCATTAGACATTCAAGAAGGTACCAACAAATCATCATAAACATTCAATGCTATTAATGCTCAATCCAAAAGTTCAACATACCCAAGTACCAATAGATTAGTTCCCCATAAATGGGGAACTCAAACCAAAATAGGAAAGCTTACAAAACAATGAAAGATTAATGGAGATCACCATTACCTCCAATGCTTGCAACTCCAAGGGTTCTCTACAATCAAGATTTGGGGGAGATGACCCCCCAAGCCCTAATCTCTCCTCTAGCCTCTCTCCCAAGCCAAAACTGTCTCTAAACTCTCATACTTCACTATTTATACCCATGAATTAGGGCTCCACAAAAAAATTATAACAATACCCTTGATTGGGCCCATGAAACTGCAAAAGTTACGATGAAACGGAAATTGAGCGGCTGTTCATCATCCGGTCACCATTCCTCGCTCAAGGCTGGGTGGTCAACGGCCGTTCATCACCCCGTTCACCTCACAGCTTGTTCTGAACCGGGTAGTGAACTGGCGGTTCATCAGCCGGTTCACCTCATAGCTTGCTCTAAACCGGCAGATGAACGGCCATTTTCAAGGCCGTTCACACTCTCTTTGTGCCTGCCTTTGTGCCCAGGTGTGAACGGCCGTTCACAAGGCCGTTCACCCCCCTGTTTACTTCAAAATATCTTCGTTTGTTCTTCATTTTGTTGATAAATGCTTCCTTTTCATCAGGGTGGCCTATTTATGCCCTGTTTACAAAATATGAAGCATTTTAAGTACCGGCAGGCTACAAATCATTGCATTTGACATGAAAATAAGTATATATATGGTATGTAAATATGCTCAATTGAACGCTTATCATGCGGTACTACCCTTATTAGAGAGCTTCAGTAATCTTGAGGTATTGGCCCGTGAACCCAAAGTAGCTCCTACTTTTCTATCATAGTTTTAAGGGTGCTTAAAGAGGTCGAAAGTCATATGAGCATTGCGCTTTGCTTCAATTCTTGACTATTGCTCAAAAATAAGTCTTCATTTTGATTTGTCCTCTTTAGCGCTTCACATTTATCTTAAGGGTTTTTGGCTACTGTTTGCCTATTTGTTCTTCTCTTTTCAGAGGCGACATGAGCTCTAACTTTAGAATTGTTCTCTCTTCAAGGTAACAACAATGCTTTCAGATAATTTTTTTGAAAAGACATTACGGATCTTGAAATGATGTCGCAGATCCAGAATCGTCACTTGATAAATGCTTAACCTTCAAAACTTGCTTATAAATAGGCTTAATTATGGTCAAGTCATTTAATGGAGGCTTCTGTTCATTCTTAAAAATCATTATTTCACCCTAAAAGACAATGGAGGCATCTCTGCTAGCTTTCGGGGGGCTCCTTAAGATTTGTTCATCTACCCTTTAATCTTTCCAAACATAGCTTGCCCGATGGAGTCGGGAGGGGGATCTGCCATTCTATCTTTCCAGACCTCTCCCTAGTTGGTTGGAAGCAAGTGTAGTTTGCTAAAACACCTTGCCCAGATATACAATAGATCTATACCTCTTGTTGATGCACCCCCAACCTCCCAACTTAAGGTTGCAGTTAACCAAGATTGTGGAGAGAACGTGGATATCCTCTTATAAATGGTTAGGACAAGTAATTCTAAAGAGGTCTGCAGTATATTTTTCAGTTTGGATGTTCCGCAAAATTTGATTCGTGAAATATCATCATATCGATGCATGTTCTCAACCCAAACTGGTGGGAAAATTTGCTCAAATTGGGACTTGATCAGGATGTACAATCGATTAAACCATGCTTCTCAAAATTCTTGTTGTGTGTACTGTTCACAATAATAAATTTTTGAGTTGTTAACTGTTGATGCCAAAAACTGGTCTAGGTCATGCTTTGGCCACTGTTGCCTCGTGATATGGCCTCAGCTCTCGGTCAACGCTTAAAATTTATAGTTGGTGTGGACGCTTACCGCTTACTAAGCAGTGAAGCTTGAGAACATTATGAAAACTCGGTTGGAATTGCCCATGAGCTGAACCTCGTAAAAAGGAGAGGGTAGTGAGCTGAATTGGGCCTCTGCCTCGGATTCAAATTTCGTGATGCTTAAGTCAGAAAACTTGAGTAAAGAGTCTTTAATTTAGGCAATTCTCTGTGTGATAAGCTTTTTTCGATCCCCTTTTCTTCTATTAACGCTCTCCTTTTATAGCACCTTAGAGGCGGTTCAGGAAAGGCGGTGGAACGAGGCGGTGAGTTAGGTAAATATCTCTTAAGGCGGTAGGAAGATATTTGCCACCTAGCGCGTAGATAACACGCAGGCAAAACGGGGTAGATATCTGCCACTGTAGCAAGTGGATAAGGCCTACTTACTGTAGGGGCGTTAGATATTTCTCTCTCTCTCTCTCCCTACCCTGCGCTCTGAAGAGGGTTGTTATAATTCCGACGGACTTGTTTGTGAAGAGGGTTGTTACAATTCCGACGGACTTGTTCGCAGGATTGAATCCTCTTGTTATTTGCCGAATGGAATTGAGTAAAGACCTTATTGCCATGTGGTCAAAGGAACAAGTGGTCCTTTAGGTTAATGACATCTATCTTCACCAAATATATCCGTAATACTAGTCCCCCCCAAAGTGTACTTGTTCGAAAAATCTGAGCGAGGGGTGAGCTAACCGCACGTTTCGCTTGGTTCGAGAACAAGTATCGTTCTGAGTTGGGATGTCTATGTAGGTGCAGGCTTTGTGTACGGTTACCTACGTCTAAAGAGCATGTGTTTTAATAGGCGACCGACGTTTACTGTGTTATCTTTTCGCTGTTATCGAGGTAGATTTTTTTGCTCCGGAATTTTCGTCTATAGTGTTGATAGGTTTTTCTATTTAAGGGCTTGTATGAATGGCGGTTTTAGGCAAAAATCTTTTTATACTCTTGTATCTTTGTATCATGGCTCAGCGCTTGTCTTTTTATAAGTTTTTTTACTTTTTCTCAGTGTTCTCGACACTTACGGATTCCCAGCTCTTTTTACGAGCATCTATCGGAATTAAGGACTGGAATAATCCACTTGGTAAGTCCGAACGGTGTATGGCCGGCTATTCTGTTAATCGACAGGGGGGTTGGTGTGATGAGTATCAACGCTGGGTGGGAAGCTTTCCATGTGGATCATGATGTGGAGGCGGGGGACCTCTTAATCTTTACCTATGCAGGGGGTACGTGTTTCGAAGTTGAGATGTTCGGAGATGACTCCTGCCGCAGAGAGGTGGGCCCTCACCTTCGCCCCCTCGGTCAACCCTGCTCCCTAATGATAATGGGGACAAAGTTGATGGTTGTGAAGTCCTGCAGGTGTCTCTTCTCAATCTTATCCAAGTGTGTCTTGGACGGGTCTCATGGATATTTAACTTTAGTCCGCTCGGACAACATGCTTTTTGTTATTTTGCTTTGTTTGCGCTTTCACTATGTAACTCAATAAATGACGCTTGTCGCTTCGCTTCTAAATCCTTTGGTATTTTATGTGGCCTTTACCGCAATCCTATGTTGGAGTGTGTGCTTTGTCTTACGCTTGCATGTGCTCTACTTTCCACGTAACGCCCCTTGCTTCCTAAGACGGTTATAATGCCTCTTTTTATCGCTTTAGCATTAAAGGGGATAGTGGTGTGACGCGTGCGTGGTGTGCGCGGCTTGTCGGCAAGTATGATGGGTGATGAGCGTGGCTTTCCATGTGTGTCAGCGGCGCTTTGGTATCAGCGACATGGGCGTAATTTTAAACCGCTTCGAGGAGGTGTAATGATGGTTATTTTGAACGGTTCAGATTTGTGGACTCTTGGTTCGACGGCTCGATCGAATACTCATCCTAAGATCTAACGCCACGGATTCGCTTGCCTTTGTATATAAGCGTAACCGCATGTGCAAAGAAGTAAAAGGTTGTTTCAAAAATCGAAGTCGCGGCTTCTTTCCGTGATTTCTTCTTCTCCGGGCGAAAGCCCCTCGGTCTTGAGCTTTCTCATGCTTTTCTTGTCCTTTTTCCTTTCCTAAGGTAATGGCTAGTGCCGCTTCTTCCTCTTCTAGTTCTTCTCATGAGCCCTCATTCCTTCTCCGGCCCAACCCTCCCCGGTTTTACATTTGCGATTCGGGTGAACTTGAGGCTGCTCCAAATTGTGGTTCATGGGTTCACCCTCGCTTCTAGGGCAATGGGTAGAGGGTCGGACACATTCATAAGCCTCTAGGGCAAAAAGATGTAGATGACCTAGTAGAGAGATACAAGATTGACCTCTCTTTATTTGAGGTTAGGGTTCCTTGTTCAGTGGGGAGAGGGCTTGTGCCCCAAGGAGGGAGATAGCTATTTATCAAGACGCTGGCAGCGTTGTTAGGCGGGCTTAGGCTTCCTTTCCCTGATTTTGCTAAGGCAATCCTAGAGGAATATCATTTGTGTCCCTCATGATTAACTCCGAACTCTTGGAAATTTTGCTTTCAGCATTTGTTATGGTTTTTAAGAATTGTGGGGTAAATCCGACCGTCCGTTGGTTTTGCCTGTTGTTTAGCCTTTGCTTGGAGTCTAATGCCGACTGGTATTATTTCTCGGCTCGCCCTGGGAGAAAGTTTCTAGGGAAAGTTCCTTCTTCCATCAAACGATGGAAGAGCAAGTTTTTCTTTGTTAAATGTAAGTCCGAGTGGGATATCCGAACAAGGTGGGAGGTTCCCCGTGCGGACATTACTTGTGAGGAGATGTCAGAAGAAGAGGGAATTCTTCTTAAGTCAATGACGGGGCTATCCAAAGTCTATATGGATAGGTTTTTGACCGAGGAAAACTTTATTAAGTGTCGTTTAATAGTGTCTAATGGTAGGATTCGCTTGCGTGCTCAATTTAGTTTGGTTTTGGTTTGTGATGTATAACCTTATTCGGAATTTGTTTTCTAGAAAATCCGATGGAAGACGAAGACTTGAGTTATGTTAAGGGTCTTTTGGCTTCTTTCGGTTCTGAGTTCATCCGCCCTTGGCTACTTGGTAGGAAAAGAAGGAAGTGGTACCTAGCCAAGGTGCCAATACCTCCAAAGAGGTGAGGAAGAAGAGGAAGAGAAAAGAGACTGACTCTTCCAAAAAGGGGGTTAAAAGTGACCCCGGTGCAGGGTCCTCACGGGAGAGGAGGACCAAGAGAAAGAATTTCGAGGACGTATCGGGTCCCGGATTGTAGGAGAACAGGTAGAGACGCCTCGGGAAGAGGTTCGTGCGGAAGAAATCCGCATGGCTTTATCCCCAATTTCTGAAGGTCCTTCTTCCAGCCGGCCTGAGGATGTCCTTCTTATAGAGGTGAGGATTTCTACACACACATTTTCCTATGGGTGTTTCATGCTTCGTTCAGAACCTTTAACTCTCTCTCTTTTTCTTTTTTTTTTATATATAGGTAGAGGCAGGAGAAGCGGCTCTCCTGGATAAATTGAGGGTGGCGGACTCGGTTTTAAGGGGATCGTCATCTCAAGGCAAGGGGGTGTCCTCCGAAGACGTCCCTTTTCGGGATGCCGCTTCGGTAAAGACTGTTCTGATGGCCATGAGACCCGAACAGCTCTCCTCCAAACTTCATAGAGCTGGGAGGGAAGAGGCTATTTCTCAGTTATTTCGCTCGGTTATGCTGGTGAGGATTATCCTCGTGTTAGTTTTACTTTTTAGCTCGGTATTAATGCTACTAACTTATTTGTTTGCTATTTCATAGACTGCGCACTGGGCGGACCGAGTCGACAATCTTTGCCAAGATGATTCGGCAAAGATGAAAGCATTTAGGGCGGAAATCGCCCAATTGAATTCTAGGGTGGTGGCCTTGGAAGGGAAAAATAAAGAGCAGCTCGCCATTATCCATGCTCTTGAGAAGGATAAGGTTGAGCGGCTCCAACAACCTGGGCTATCATGGAAAGGAGAAGGATGATTTTGCGGCCAGGTTGTCTGTTTCTGAGGGTGCCCTCCTTACTGCTGAGGAGAATATTAAAAAGTTGCAGGAGAACTCTAGCAGTTTGGAAAAGGAACTTCAATCTACCCGAGAGGGGCAGGCTGAAGCCCGATGGGAGCTGAAGCTGAAAAAAGCCGAACTCGCTGCTGCCCAGGCGGAATTGGAGGAGCTAAAGGGGGAGCGTGACGTACTTAAAGAGGACTTAGCTTCCCGATTGACAACTTCTAAACCCGACTCGCAAGAAATCAAGGATTTAATAGAGCTGAGCCGAGCAAATCGATAAGGAGGTCAGCCCTGGCTTAGGACTAAAGCTAAAGAAGGGGCCACCCGTGATTTATTCGTGGTACGTGCCAGCTGGCCGGCCATATCCCTCCTGCGGAAGTTTTGTCTATGGGGCTGGCTGGGGTTTTGAAGAAGTTCACAGAGCTCAAAGAGCAACATGTTACCAAGACCCTGGAGGCTTCTGTCCCCGCCCCTTTGGAGCCTTCTACTCAAGTTCCCTCAGAAGCAGGTGGCCGCCCTGAGGGTCCTAGTTTTTAGAATGTTTTCTTTTGTGAATGTTCTTGAGAATTCTTAATTACTTGGAATGTAACTTCTATTCATATGAATGAAACGTAAACCTTATTTTGGTGAAGGTTTATTTCCGAGCGATTGTTATCTTTAACCATGTAAGAAATTTGTTTGAGAAATATTTTTGAAGTCCTTTGCGAATTTCTTCCTTCTTCAGCTGGCTTGTATGATGAGCTTCATAATGAGTCTTCAGTCCAATCATGGGACTTTGAGTGAAGTATTCGCCTTCATGAATGAGATTGTTGCCTTATATTTCGATCGGGATTTTTGCCCCTTTTGTTTTATAAGAGTTGTCGTTTATCCTTATAGGATAATTCCGACTCATCTTCCAAGGATGGGAATTTCACCGCATCTTTGTAGGACGAGAAAGACTTGAGCTTTATTTTATGAATTTTAAGAGAGCTATTGATAGTAGCGTCGTAAATGTTCAGCATGGAACGGGCGCTTGAGCGCTTTTCCATCCATATTTACTAGATAATAGGTGCTGGCTTGGACGATTCTTTGTATGACGTAAGGGCCTTCCCAGTTGGGGTTAGCTTCCCCGTTCGGCTTTTATTTCCATGAAATTCATTTTCCCGCAGGACTAGATCGCCGATTTGGAAGAAGACTCTTTTCACCCCAAGGCCATAAAACCTTTTCACTCTCCGACCGATAGACGGTCAGCTCTCTTGTCTCCACCGCTTTCTCTCCGCTCTTCAAGCGGATCAAGTTCTCGCTTCGAGTTTTTCCTCATTCTCTTCTAGCGAGAAGGTTTGCTTTGTGTCCGTAAGGTAGGCATTCCTATTTCTCAAGTAGGATGATGTACCTCAGCCCCATAAGTGAGCGAGAATGGGGTTTCTCCTGTAGGAGTTCTTGTTGTTGTCCTGTAGGCCCAAAGGGCGCTCGGGATTTCTTCTACCCAGTTAGTTCCATTCCTGAACACCCGCGTTTTTAGTGTTTGAAGCAGGGTACGGTTCGTCACTTCTACTTGGCCATTGGTTTGGGGATGTGTCACAAAAGTTAATCTGGATTTAATTCCGAGCCCTGAACAAAAGCTTTTGAAAGCTTTGTTATCAAATTGCCGCCCATTATCAGAAATGAAGGCGATCGGAATTCCGAATAGACAGATGATTGCTCACCATAAGAATCCCTGACAAGCCTTCTCCATGATCTTGGCCAAGGGTTCAACTTCTACCCATTTGGTGAAGTAGTCAATAGCGACTATTAGAAACTTCATTTGCCAAACTGAAGTGGGGAACGGCCCTAGAAGATCGACTCCCCAGATGGCAAATGGTCGAGGGCTAATAATTGGCGTAAGCTGTGCCGTTGGTCGCCTCTGAATCTTAGCTTAGATACGCATTTGGCGTGCATCACATTTCCGGTTTTAACGCTATTCCGTCTTGGGTTAGTGTTGGCCAGTAATAACCTTGTCGTAGGACTTTGTAACTCAAGGCTTTGCCCCCTATATGACCTCCTCCGATGCCCTCGTGAATTTCCTAAAGGATATAGCTAGCTTCTGTTGGACGCAAGCATCGCAAGAAAGGTTGTGTATAGGATCTTCTATATAGGCTCTCATTGATGACGATGTATTGAGCGAATTTGTAGGAAATTCGTCTGGCCTCTGCTTTGTCGGGTGGTGCGGGTCCACCTTGTAGATAATTTCTGATGGTGTCCATCCAACTTGGCTCTTCGGTTGCACTTTGTACCTCTTCTTCCAATCCGTCGATGGTTTCTGCGGGAAGATACTGTAGGTTAAAGGAAGACCCTGTGCCTCCATTTGGGGCTGTGGCCTTTTTAGATAGAGCGTCCGCCTCTTCATTTTGCGCTCGACAGATTTTTTCAATTCGGAAGTAAGCGAAGGATGGAACTATTTTCTTCACTACTGCTTGGTATCTGATCATGTTCTCTTCCTTTGCTTTAAGGCTGCCCAAGGTGTGGCTCACAACTAACTGTGAGTCAGCATATACGTGCAGATGTTGAATTCCGAGCCCCCGGGCCAGATGCAATCCTGCGATGAGGGCTTCGTATTCGGCCTCGTTGTTGGTTGCTCGGAATTGGAACTTCAAGCATCGCCGCAATTTTCCATTTGAAGGAGAATAAAGGACGTAATCCTGCCTCGACTTTTCTTTCCGCGTCCGATCCACAACATATAAGGACCATGGGATGCCGGGACTTCCTTAGGCTCTGTGACGGGGGTTCGTCCCTAGTTGCGGGAAAAGTTAACTCCGCGACGAAATCTGCCAGTACTTGAGCCTTGATTGCCGTTCGGGGCTTATAGGTGAGATCGAACTCGCCTAACTCTATCACCCAGTTGGCTAATCGCCCGTAGTTTTCGTGTTTATGAAGAATTTGTTTTAATCTACCGATCACCAACACTGTGATCTTGTGGTCTTGAAAATACGGCATTAATCTCCGTGCGGATGTGACAAGAGCAAAGGCCAACTTTTCGAGCGGTAAATATCTTGACTCCGCATCATTAAGGATTTTGCTCGTGTAGTAGACTGGTTTTTGAACTCCGTTTTCTTCTTTTCAAAGGACCTACACCGCATGCGTAGGCGCATCTGGCCAAATAGATATAGAGTTCCTCTCCCACTTGCGGCTTAGCTAATAGCTGAGGCGATCAGAGATAATTTTTAAGCCCCTGAAAGGCTTTTTCACATTCTTCTGTCCACTCCATTTTTGGTGCTTTTCGCAGAGCTTGGAAGAGTGGGAGATTTTTCTCTCCGGCTTTGGAGATAAATCTGCCAAGCGCGGCGAGGCGTCCGTTAAGCCGCTGAATTTCTTGAAGACTTTTGGGTGACCCCATGTCAAGAATAGCTCTGATTTTTTCTGGATTTGCTTCTATTCCTCTTTGTGTCAAGATAAACTCCTGTGAATTTTCCGATCAACGCTAAAAGAACATTTATTCGGGTTTAACCGCATAGTATAAATCCGAAGAGACTGAAAAGCTTCTTGTAAGTCTGATAGGTGTTCATTGGCTTTTCGGCTTTTTACCAAGATATCATCCACATATATAGGCTTCAACATTTCTACCAATTTGCTCTCTGAAGACTGTATTTATGAGCCTCTGGAAGGTGGCTCCGGCATTCTTTAGGCCGAACGGCATCACCTTATAGCAGTAAGTTCCCGTGCTCATAATAAAGCACATTTTTTCTTCGTCACCTTTGGCCATTCGGATTTGGTTGTAGCCTGAGAAGGCATCTAAGAAACTTAGCATCTCATGCCCCGTTGTGGAGTCAACCAAACTATCGATTGATGGTAAAGGGAAAGAATCTTTTGGACAAGCTTTGTTTAGGTCCGTGAAATCAACGCACATTCTCCACTTTCCGGACGGCTTTTTTACTAGAACCACATTAGCCAACCAATCTGGGTAATGCACCTCTCGGATAAACTTAGTTTTTAGGAGGTTTGATACTTCTTCCTCTGCGGCCTTCTGCCTCTCTGGCGCCAATTTCTCCTCGCTCGCTTCAGAGGCTTAAAACGATTGATCGATATTGAGACGGTGTTCGATGATATCGCTTTACGCCCGGCATATCTTCCCCGAGGACCAAGCCAAGAGGTTGGAATTTGCTTTTAATACTCTCATGAGATCTCTCACGCTCGATTGTCAAACCCTTGCCCCAATCCGCCGCGGCGCGGCCCCGCTGCCGGGTCGGTGTCTAGGGGATCAAGTAGCAATTCTTCAATAGGTGTAGGTCAAGCTCTTCACTTTCCCCGCTCGCCATTCTCACGACTAACATGGCTTCAAACCTTTGTCTTGTCAGCTGTTGAGGGCTTTTCCTTTGAGGGTTGAGACATAACATTGCCGTGCTAGAGGTCGATCTCCTCTCACTCTCCACTACCACTTTCAAATGTGAATTTGAGAAGAAGGTGGTAGGTAGAGATTACGGCTTTCGTATGCTAAGAGTTGGCTCGCCAAGGATCACGTTGTAACTTAAAGCACAACGCACAACCAAGAAATTTGTTGTTACGGGTTGATGATCTTGGCGAAGTTCCCTACCGTAATTGGTAAGGAGATCATTCCTTCCGGCCGTAATTCACCCTCCTGAGAATCCTATTAAGGATGATTTTACCGCAAAGAAGTCATCCAAGGCCATATCTCATTCTTTCGAAAAGCACTCCAAAAGAGGATATCAACTGAACTCCCACCGCTTATCGTAACTCTCTTCATCCGAAACCGGAAACTTTGATAGCTACAACCAACGCTGGCCATCATGAGGGTGGCTAACCTCACTGACATCATTGTCATAAAAGATGATTGGAGCCGTAGGTCGAGATCGCCTCCGCGGGCGTTTTCTATTGCCTCGCGGTGGTTCCCACCATTCGGGCGTAACTTTTCCGAGAGGCGGAACTTTCACCACCGCAACCGTGACCACCACTAATAAATCCCACCATTTCCCCTTTTCTTCTTCAGTTGTGAAACTCGTGTTCCCTTGAATTTCAAGGTTGATGTATCGCTTCCAATTGTCCTTTCCAACGACATCTTCTATTGCGCTCATCAAGTGGGTGCACTTTTCCGTATCATGTCCTTTGGATTGATGAAACCGCAATATTTCTTACTATTCTTTTGCCGCTTGGCATTTCTTGTGGGTTCCGCCCTCGCCGTAAGCTTTTGTTCTTTGATTTGCATAAGGATGTGGCTTATGGTTTGATTCATTGAGGTATGGTGATCATATCTCGACAATTTTTCCTTCCTTTGAAGGTGCTCTGGCCGCAGATATGTCGCTAGTTGTGTTGAGGTTTCAGGACCTCTATTTGCACCTTTGTTATCCCCTCGGCGTATCCTTTTTCCTTTCGTACATCCGGGGGCCTTCTGTTGACGCTGTGGTGGGTTTTTCCCTTCTGGGTGTCCATAGGTCCACGCCTCGCCTCCTCTTCCCAACCCATATAAATTTCCTCGGAATTGATATATTTTTGGGCGTGGATCATAAGGGCGGGAATGGTTTTTGGTGGATCCAGTGTGAGGGAAAAACGAAAGGGGGATTCTAATAGTCCTTCCATTAGAAAAGTCACGCCATCTCATGCGGAGGGAGGTCCGCAACATTAGCCGCCTCTGCCTATGTAACGGCTTAAATAGGCCTCGAGCGCTTCTCCCTCACCGCGAATGGGCGAGAGGTAGACGGGGTTTCTTTGCTTTGAGTAATTGGCAAAAGTAGGCCGAAGCGATCTGCTAAAATCAAAAGAAGTAATTGTACTAGATGGGAGATCGACAAATCAGCCTTTGGCGCTTTTCCCTCTAAGGTGGTAGGGAAAAGCTCGGCACATGCGAGCTGCCTCGCGGATTCCAAATGAGGAGCATCTTCAATCAAAAGACTTCAAAGCGCCCTGACGGATCGGTTTTGCCTTCATATGGGGTCATAGCAACCGCGGTCCGAAGCTATCGTGGAACTTGTTCTCCAAATATTTCTTTGACAAAAGGTGAACACATAATCGAGAATATGCCATTCGGACTTTCCGCTTTCTTGGGAGAGGTCCCGCTGCCGAAGTCCTTCTATCAACTGCTTGAATAGATGGACTATTCCGCTCCGCTCTCTTGTAGTGGCCCTCACCGTCTCAAGGCCAATGCAGGAGGGGTTCTCCAACTAGCGGAAAAGGCGGTTCTTTCTTTCCTTTCTTTATGGGCCGGGTTCTCGCCCTTCCTCCTCGCTTTCGAATTATCCAAAACAATTTGGGTATGTTTGGTGCCGAAACTTGTGTAGGAGGAGGAGGCGAAGGATGGGTCAAAGTATGAATGTACTGGGTCAACCGCTCCAATTGTTGTCAGATGTTAAGGTAAAACTCGAACAGTGTTCTTGGGGTTGGACGGAAGGAATTTTGGATGGGGTAAGATGGGCTTACTTATCTACCCTGATTTCTTCATGCCTTCTGGATTCGCCAGTCCTTCGGGATTACTTGGGGCTCCCTCGCTCTTGGATTCGTTTTGATCTTCCTCGTAGTGGTCATTTGGCTTTTAGTAAGGGTCCCTACCTGACGCCAAACCGCCGATGCCAAAAACCGGGTCTCACGCCACGCTTTGGCCACTATTGCCTCGTGATATGGCCTCAGCTCTCTACAATCGGTTAAAATTTATAGTTGGTGTGGACGCTTACTTCGCTTTAACAGAAGGCGCTGGAGAACATTATGAAAACTAATTAGAATTACCCATGAGCGAACCTCAGAAAAAAGGAGAGGTAGTGAGCTGAATTGGGCCTCTCTCTCGACCGATTCAAATCCCATGCTTAAGTCGAAAACTTGAGTAAAGAGTCTTTAATTTAGGCAATTCTCCTCAGGTGATAAGCTTTTTCGATCCCTTTCTTTCTATTAACGCTTCTCCTTTTATAGCACCTTAGAGGCGGTTCGTGAAAGGCGTGGAATGAGGCGGTGAGTTAGGTAAATATCTCTTAAGGCGTAGGAAGATATCCGCCACCTAGCGCCAGTAGGAACACGCAGTAAAACGGGTAGATATTCCGCCACTGTAGCAAGTGGATAAGGCCTACTTACTGTAGGGGCGTTAGATATTTCTCTCTCTCTCTCTCCCTACCCTGCGCCCTGAAGAGGGTTGTTATAATTCCGACGGACTTGTTTGTGAAGAGGGTTGTTACAATTCCGACGGACTTGTTCGCAGGATTGAATCCTCACGTTATTTGCCGAACGGAATTGAGTAAAGACCTTATTGCCATGTGGTCAAAGGAACAAGTGGTCCTTTAGGTTAATGACATCTGTCTTCACCAAATATATCCGTAACATTAACTAATAGATGAATTCATTTTTACTTCCTTGCTTGATCAATATATTTGTCTTTGCCTTTAATTCGTCCATCGTGAAGAGCCTTGTTGATCGACCTTGTTTCTTTTTTAATGCCTGCTTTTGTATATATTGGTCTTTAGCCATTTAAGGTAGTCAATCCCTCAGCTAGCTTGTCTCTTTGAAAGTGATGAAGCCTTTTCAATTCTCTCGTATGGCATACATTACACCTTAACTTGGGTTGAGAAGCTTTTCTTCCGTAAGCTTGTGAGCAATTGTTGGAAAATAGCATTATGTCGTGACTGAAACTTTTTGGCACTTTAAATCTTTTTCGAGTTCGTGACATGCCACATTCATAGGTGTTTGCATGACTCTGGGAAGAACTTATCATCTGAGACTAAGTTTACGTATCGGTCATCTGAGGATTCCTTTGTCCCAAGGATTGTATAGGCCGTTTGATTTCTATAATAGGGTCTATTAATAGGGTGAGAAGAAGTTGGAATTTCTACCCCCTACCCCTGCTTTCTTCTTCTTACGCTAAACCTTTCTTAGTTATTCCCTTTGATACTTGGCTTTTAGTATAGAGGTCTTCCTCCATGCTTCCAAAGGAATAGGGTCCCAACTTTGGGTTTTTAGCCTCTGTCCATATTTTCTTCAGGTGTAGGGTCATCTCCTCTCATGGCTTTTTTTGAGCCTTTTTATCAAGAAGATGCCCCTGTGTATTCTTTTGAAGAAAAGTGAAAGGGACCAAGATATTCTCTACCAAAAGGATATCCTCTAACTACATATTGTACTAGTGGAGAGATGGCAGCTGGCTGACTTCACTGAGATTTTCAGAGTCGGGAGCCCATATAGGGCTTTAATCTTCCCAAGGACTATGGCTTCTTAGGGGCTTCTATCTGACCAACTAGACTTGTTTCTTCGGACTACCATCTAACCAGCCACTTGGTATTTTGAGCATGATATCTGAGCACTTCCAATTATATGCTCTTTGTAACTGTAAAGGTTTACAATTTGTTAATAAGAGAATGAATTCCTTTTTTTTTTTGCTTGTGTTGCAAGTGTATCCTCTCTTTGCCCCTTCGCTTATATATATATATATATATATATATATATATATATATATATATATATATATATATATATATATATATATATATATATATCCAAGCAAGGCTAAGAAAGTAATATTTCACATTGTTCCATTTTGTTGTAATATTAATATCATATCTTGCAGCTCTTAGCAACCGGTGGTCGTAGGTTCGGTCAAAATCGGTATGAGCTTGGGAATAAAACCCCGGGTTTGGAGATATGACATAATTCAGTCATATATAAGAGATATTCTTTGAGGAGTCCCAAATGACTTTGTCCTCAAAGAAAAAGGAGCAATAAGCTCGTTATCATCTTTTGAAAGGTAATGAGACCATTTTCATCTTTGTTGAGATGTCAAATTAAAATTCTCATCAGAAAGAAGGTGGAAGAGGTCACATTCTTGCTCTAGACGAGGCAAAAAAGGGTGGGTTCTCTCTTGAAGAGGTATTGAGGTCATCCCTAAAAAGGTGAGGACATGGTAAGTTTATCCCTAAAATGGCAATGAAGCGTATACTCATCTCTAAAAAGGTGATTAGCTAGTTGGATCATCCTTGTATAAGGCGATGAGGTCATCCATAAAAAGGTGATGACGGTATTAGTCCTTCCTGAAAAAAGATTATGAGGCTCAACCTGGTCCCTAAAAAGACAGACGAGCTAATCAAGTAGAAGCTTGTAATAGTCCTTGAAACGGTTAACTAGCTGATGAGCTCATCCTTGAAAAGGCAATGATGCTTATCTTGGTCCTTAAAGAAGAAGATGAGCTAATTAGGATAGAGCTCGCACTGGACCTTTAAAACAGTAACGAGCTGATGGGCTTATCCCTGAATAGACAATGAGGCTCATCCAGGTCTTTAAAAGGGGTACGAGCTACTCAAGCTGATGCTCGTACGTGTCTCCAAAAAAAAGTAACAAGCTAATAGGCTCATCCTTGAAAAGGAGATGAGGTTTGTCGTGGTCCCTTTAAAACGGGATGAGTTATTCACAATGTAGCTCGTATTGGTTCTTAAAAAAGGTAACAAACTGATGGGCTCACCTTGAAAAGGTGATGAGGCTCATCCTACTTCCTAAAAAGGGGGAAGAGCTATCAAGATGAAGCTCGTACTAGTCTCCGAAAAGGCGATGAGGCTCATCCTTGTTCTTGAAAAAGGGGATGAACTGTTAAGGATGAAGCTCACCCTGGTCCCAGAAAAGGGTAACGAGCTATTGGGCTCATCCCTAAAAAGGTGATGAGGCTCATCATGGTTCCTGAAAATAGGGATAAGATATTAAAGATGAAGCTTATACTGGTCCCTATGAAGGGTAATGAGTTGATCGGCTCATCTCTGAAAATGCAATGAGGCTTGTCCTGGTCCCTGAAAAGGGGTGTGATCTATTCAGGATAAAGCTTGTATTGGTTCGTAAAAAGGGTAACAAGTTGTTGGCTCATCCCTTAAAAGCCGATAATATTTGCATAAGCCATAGAGCTCCCGGTTGAGCATAGATATCCTCGCTCTTGACTTTGGGTTGATTTTCGAGCAATGATGTCCTATTTGCTCAGCCTTTGGGAGGACGTTTGGGTGATGAGAACCTATGTTGACCTGTTTGCTTTGCCTTTTGAAGGACTTTGATATGAGCTTATTTAAACAGCTCGACCAATGATAAGAGACTTAGTTACTAGTTGCGAAGAACCTATCTACTCGGTTTGGGTGAGGTCTCTTATCAGAGGGAAAATTTAAGAATTCATTTGGGCATTTAGGAACTTATGGAGAAAAGTATGTGTCTGAATAGAAAATATCATTTGATTTTTTTGAAGGGTGAGACAATTACAATCATTGATAATATCACTCAAGAAGTCCCGTGCAAAAAGATCCCTTAGGCCTTTGACATGTTGTCAGATTCTCCTTATGTTTCTAGTGGTAAAGATTATGGAGCTTTGCCTTTCAGGTCATGGTGTGAAACAGGTTGTGCTCGTGCCGACACGGCGTGCCGACGAGTCATGCAACGCTGACATAGCTTGCGACCCTAGGGTGTCGGCCGGGCGCGGAGCACGGCCCAGCTACACTTGCTGGTGCCGTACTGGGTTAGCTTGTGTGTTTGCTCGAAAAAATTAAAATAACATTTACAAATCATAAGAAATCTGATAAATGAAAAAAATCTAGAAAATCATTAAAAAAATTGAGAAAAAAACCAGAAACAATTCTAAAATGTTATAAAAAAAATCCATAGATGCCATATATGAAAAAATCATAAATAAATTCAAAAAATGCCAAAAAAATCAAAGAAAAAGCCCAAAAAGTTGGTGGTCATAGTTGACTACTGATGGGAGGTCTCTACAGTGAGTCGAAGGAATATCATACTTTCTTGAGGTATGGTGCCTCTAGTAAATCCAACCAAAGGAAACCTTACCAGTCTTAGCAATTCGAGTCCGAGGCCCAACTTATAAGCATCCCAATATATTATCTTTGTCGAGTTTCTATTGTCACTAATAACCCTGCATACCTTGGAATTAGAATTATTCACCGTAACTACCAACGCATCATCATGAGGATTGTTAACTACCACTAGATCTTCATTAGAGAAAGTGATAGACAGCTCAGTGTGAGGTTTCTTTCTAGATGAGCTGGCTTGGTTCGGCATCTGATCATAGCTTCTTTGAGCTTAATTACTTTAACCTCCATTGGCTGGTCTGCAGACAATGATATGAATCACTCACATAGGAATTTGGTTTTCATATGGAACCAACAATATTTCTTGCTATCTTTGCTCTTGATAACATATTTCATTTTATTTGGCTATTTCAGTATATTTGGATCTTCTATATCATTAGAATTTGTGCTCGACTTGTATTGAGAGGAGCGTAGTTTATGAACCTAGTGAGTTCAACTATAGGAGCACTCTCTTAGGGTAGGAGCTTTTGTTTTTTATGCAGTTCTCATATCTAATGCACCTAATTTGGTCCATATTAGGTCTTTCTTGTCTAATCTATGCCTTTCGAGCTGCTTGGATTTCTTCAACGTTTATTTATTTTTCAGCTCTAGAGAGGAAGTTAGCCCAATCTTTTCGCTTTTTCTTGAACAAGGAGAAATGGAATGGAGACTTCTTCAGGCTTTCCATGAGAGTAAATAGTACAAAGGCTTGGTTAAGAGCTAGTATTTCCAAGGACTCTATGTTGAACTTTTGAATATAATTGTGAAGACTTTCTCCTTCTTGTTGTTTTACTCCCATCAGCATTATTGAGGTCTTTCTCTGCTTCTTACTACTTACAAAGTGTTCGTCAAAGAGGTTGGATAATTCCTCAAAAGGCGAGATCAACTACTACGATAAGTGAGAAAACAAGGTTTTAGCTTCTCATCTTAGCATTACTGGGAAAGCTTGTACATGATCTTATTGGGAGCTCCATGGAGGAGCATAAAGGTTTTAAAGGATTCGAAGTGGTCTATTGGATCCATGGTGCCATTATAGGTCTCCACAGATGGCATCCAGAATCCAACTAGTAGAGGAGATTTAAGAATTTTAGGAATAAAAAAGAGAAGTGGCTTGAAAAGTGTACCTCGATTGCACCTTGACCAACCAATGAGCAGTATTATATCGGGGTCAAGGGGGCTCAACTTTTTAAGATTGAGGCTGAGATGAACCCAGTCTATATGGTAATTGAATGTCTACCACCTTCTTCTCGTCTTAGGCTTTAGGCTATGAGAAAGGTATAGAAGAGTGCCTACCCACTTTAAACCAAGTCTGCCATGAAATCTTCCGAGGTTCTGGGGGTTGGAGGCATTATCATTTGGAGAGCTCCGGTGAGCACCTCAAGCTGAGTTTGGAATAGTCAGATCTGGACATCATTTGGATCTTCTTCCAATATCATTAGCTGCTCTAGAGTGGTTGTTGTAGCTTCTGGGACTATGTCCTTCCCATGACATCATCCATCGCTGGATCATTCGTTTGGTTCTTCTTACCTCTAACCATTGTAGATTTACAAAGCTTCTTGCTTATTTTCCAAAGATGATGCCAAACTGTTAGTGTTGTGGATCTAAGCATCATCGGGATTGAGTACGGGCTTGGATCAACTGACGAAGCTTCGGGAGAGATGATGAACTTCTGATTGATTGGTTGAGAAAAATGAGCATAGGTTGTAGGGCAATGGCTGATGACTGTCTTGAGAAGCATCAAAACTTTCGATCTTGTTGATGCCAAAAACTGGTCCACTTCACGCTTTGGCTATTGTGGCTTCGTGATCTAGTCTCAGCCTTCGACAAACGGTTGAAATTTATAGTTGGTGTGGACGCTTACTTCAACTTCTGAATGGTGAACATGGAGAACGCTTTGGAAATCCGCTCGGAATTACCTTGGCTTCCCTTTTCTTTGGGATGAACCTGTAAGAGGGAGAAAAGGCGGTCGGAATTGGGCCTTTCTGCCCGGATTCAGCTCCGATGCTTAAGTCAGAAAAACTATAAGAAGGCAGCCTTAGACATGAGTTAGCTCTTTGTGTGATGATTTTTTCGATCCCCTTTTTCTCCGTTATCGTTCTTCTTTTATAGCAACTTAAAGGCGGTTTAGGAAAGGCGGTAGAGTAAGGCGGTGAACGAGAAAATATCTTCTAAGGCGGTAAGAAAATATCTGCCTACTGTGTAGGTGCTACGCAGGTAAGTATAAAATATCTACCTACTGTGTAGGTACTACGTGTGTAAGTAGAAAATATCTGCCTACTGTAGAGGCGAGTGGATAAGATCTACTTCATCAGAGGCGCTAGATACGTTCTTACTCAGATGGCTATCACCTTCTTGCTTCTTGTATAATTCCGACGGACTTTTTGTAGGGGTGAGCCCTCCTTATTTGCCGGACGGAATTTATGCTAACGAACTTGGTGGTGACTGACTGTCTTGTGGCCAAAAGAGTTGTCTTGTGGCCAAAAGAAATGTAGCCCTGTGTATCACAGGTGGCCATTTAGGCAGGTGACACGTGCTTTACTAAATATTTCCGTAACACTAATCCCCTCTTAGAGTGTACTTGTTCGAAAATCTGAGCGAGGAGTGAGTCAAATTGCACTTTTCGCTTGGTTCGAGAACAAGTATCCTCCTTAGCTGGCGTATCTATGTGGGTGTAGGTTTCTTTCTAGATACATATGTTTTAATAGGTAACCGACACTTGTTGTGTTGTCTTTTCGTTGTCTTGAATCGAGATAGGTTTTTTTCCGGAATTTTCGTCTATAGTGCCACCAAGTTTTGCTATTTAAGGAGCTAGCGTGAAAAATGTTTTTATTCATTCTGTTGCCATCCTTGCGTTTTGGTAAAATGGCTCAGCGCTTGTCCTTTTTTAAGTTTTTTACTTTTACTCAGTGTTCTCGTCACTTACGAATTCCAAGTTCGTTTCACGAGCATTTATCGGAATTAAGGACTGGGGTTATCCAATTGGTAAGTCCGAACGGCTGTGTGTTGCCATCAATGCTGGTTGTTGATAGGGGATTAGGTGAGATAAGCATTGAGGAAGGGTGGGAAACCTTCCATGTTGACCATGACGTAGAGGCAAGGGATCTTTTAATTATCACTTTAGTTATTACTTATGCAGGGGATGTGCGCTTTGAAGTTGAAATGTTTGGGAGCGACTCCTGCCCTAGAGAAGTGGGTCCCCATCTTCGCTGGGCCGCTTTAAGGCCGGGGATTTCCTAAGCGATAACGTAGAAACGGTGACGGTTGTGGAAGTCCGTGCGTCTCCTCCGAGTCTTATCTGAGTGGGTCCTCGGACGAATCTGTGGATTGTTAACTAGGGAATCCCGACGGAGGATTTGTTTATCAGGGTTTGCCCTGTTGCTTTGTTGTGTGCTTTTTAATACTATTGTCGTTGTAACATGAATAAAGTTTATTAATTTGCTCATAAAGTCTTCGATTTCTTCAATAAGAAATGATCACTCGTGATCCTATGTTGGGATGTGTGCGTTTTGTCTCTTATGGTGCGGGCTCTACACAACGCCTATTATTCCCTGAGACGACACGTGTCTCCTCCACTATTTAGCAGTAAAAAGGGGTAGTGCGGCGCTGAGCGTGCGCGGCGTATGCTGCTTTGTCAACATCATGATAGGCGCGGTTTTCTATGTATCAGGCGGCGTTTGGTATGCTGACGTAGACAGAATTTTGATTTGCTTGAGGAAAAGTGATAATGGATATCTGAACGGTCCAGATATATGGACCCTTGGTTAAACGGTTCGATTGGGATGCACTCACGGGATCTAACGGCCGTGGATTCATCTCCCATCTCCTTTACATATAAACGGAATCGCATAAAGCTAAAGGGTTTTATTTCAAAAGTCGAATTGCGTCTTTTGAAAGCTTCTTCTTCTCCGGCGAGACCTGGTCTTAATCTTTCTGTGTCTTTTTCTTGTCCTTTTCTCTTCTAAGGTAATGGCTAGTGCTACATCTTCTTCCTATAGTTCTTCTCACGGGTCTTTGATCCCTTCTCCGTCCAACCCTACGGTCTCCGTCGCGATTCCAGGCGAATCTAGGGATATTCCAGCCCAGGGTTCACGGGTTCACCCTGCTTCTAGGGCAATGGGTA
This sequence comes from Dioscorea zingiberensis, assembly GCA_026586065.1. Lineage (NCBI taxonomy): Eukaryota > Viridiplantae > Streptophyta > Magnoliopsida > Dioscoreales > Dioscoreaceae > Dioscorea > Dioscorea zingiberensis. The sequence goes on along the minus strand of CM048827.1, from coordinate 15,780,904 downwards.
GGGGGTCTGGTACGTTCATAAGTCTTCTTGGGAGAAAGACGTAGATGGCCTGGTAGAGAGATATGGGATAGATCTCTCTCTGTTTGAGGTTAGGGTTCCTTGTTTTGGGGAGAGGGCGAGTTCTCCCAAGGAAGGAGAGACAGCTATATATCAAGATTCGTTATCGGGTGGCCATAGACTTCCTTTTTTTGATTTTGCTAAGGCCATTTTAGTGGAGTATCGTCTGTGTCCTTCACAGCTGACTCCGAATTCTTGAAGATTACTGAACGGCTTTGTCGTTGTTTTCAAAAATTACGGAGTAAATCCGACCGTCCGTTGGTTCCGTATGTTGTTTAGCCTATGTTTAGAGTCTAACGCCGATTGGTATTACTTCTTGGCTCGTTCCGGAAGAATATTTTTAGGGAAAGTCCCTTCTTCCATTAAGCGGTGGAAGAGTAAATTTTTCTTTGTCAAAGATAAATCCGAGTGGGATGTCCGAACAAAGTGGGAGGTTCCCCGAACGGATATTGCTTGTGAGGAAATGACGAAAGAAGAGGAGGATCTTCTTAAGTCAATGACGGGGCTATCCAAAGTTTACATGGATGAGTTCTTGACTAAGGAAAACCTCGTTAAATGTCGTTTAATAGTATCTGCTGGTAGGATTTATTCGTGTATCTATCTTAGTTTGATCTTGAATCGCGACACCTAACATGATTCGGAATTTGATTTTGCAGAAAGTCCGATGGAGGATGAAGACTTGAGCTACGTTAAGGGCCTTCTGGCTTCCTATGAAGGTGAAGTCCATCCGCCCTTACCTCGTGGGCGGAAGAAGAAGGAAGCGGCCTCTAGTACAGGTGTTGACACCTCCAAAGAGGAGAAAAAGAAGAGGAAGAGAAAAGAGGTCGACTCTTCCAAGAAAGGGGGCAAAAGTGACCCCGCTATAGGGTCCTCACGGGAGAGGAGGACGAAGTGGAAGAATTCTGAGGACGCGTCGGGTCCCGGAATTATGATTGAACAGGTGAGTTCAACTGTAGAAGAGGCTCGCCCGGCTTTATCGCCAATTTCCGAAGGGCCCTCTTCTAGCCAATTAGAAGATATCCTCCTCAAGGCGGTAAGGATTTACTTCTCAAGGGTATCATTGTTCTGTAATAATTTTTTTATTTTTTTTACTTAGGTTTTGTTTTTTAAGCGGAGGCGGGAGAAGCGGCTCTCTTGGATAAACTGAGGGTGGCGAACTTAGTTTTAAGAGGACCGGCAACTCAAGGGAAGGAGTTGCCCTCTGAAGACATCCCTTTTCGGGATGTTGCTTCTGTGAAAAATGTTTTGATGGCCATGCGGCCCGAACAGCTCTCCACTAAGCTACGGGGAGCCGGGATGAAAGAGGCCACTTGCCAGCTTTTCCCATCGGCCATGCTGGTAAGGACCGTTCTCATATTTCCTTTGCTCCTAAACTTGGTACCGTTTATAACCCCTTTGTTATTTCAGGATCAAGCAAGATTGGGCGGATCGAGTCGGCCATCTTTGTCAAGAGGACTTGGCAAAGATGGAAGCAAGTAGGGCAGAATTTGCCCAGCTAAACTCTAAGGTGGAGGCCTTGGAAGAAAAAGAAAAGAAGCAACTCACTATTATCCATACTTTTGAGAAGGATAAAGCCGAGCGGCTTCAACAGTTGGCCGCTATAGAAAAAGAGAAAAATGACTTAGCGGCCAAGCTGGCGAGTTCCGAGGGCTCGCTTCAAGCTGTTAAGGAGCATATCAAAAGACTACAGGACGATTCTAGCAGTTTGAAGGAGGAACTTAAATCTGCTTATGATGAGCGTGCTGACGCCCAATGGAGTCCAAAGTTGAAGATTGCGGAACTCGCCGCCATTCAAGTTGAGTTAGAGGAACTTAAGGGGGAGCGTGACACACTCAAGGAAGACTTGGCTTCCAGACAGAAGACCCCTAAATCCGACTCGCAAGAGATGAAAGACCTAATTGAACGAGCGGATAAATTGGAGAAAGTGGTCGCTCGGCTTAGAGCGAAATCCAAAGAAGGGGCCACCTGCATTTATTCTCAGAGTGCAAAGAGTGAGGGCTACCATGTTCCTCCTGCGGACGTTTTATCTATGGGGCTTGCTGGAGTCTTGAAGTAATTTATGGAGCTAAAAGAGTTGCAACTTATAAAGACTCCAGAGGCTCCTGTCCCAGCCCCTTCCGTACCTCCAACCCAAGTTTCTCCAGAAGTGCTCGACCGTCCTGAGGGCCCTAGTTCCTAGGGATTTTTTTATTTTTTATTTTTTATTATTTATTTTTTTTAGGACATGTTCTTGTAAACACTTAGTTATTTTGGAATGTAATTTCAATTTGTATGAATAAAACACAAACCTATTTCTTTGGTGAAGATTTACTTCTGAGTGATGGTTTTAACCATTTTAAGAAGTTCTTCGCCTTCATTTGGCTTGTAAGTCAAGCTTCATAGCAGGTTCTTCTCTTCTTAGTCCAATCTGGGGACTTTGATTTGTTGAGTAAGATCCTTGCCTTTGTAAATGAGATTGTTGCCTCATATTTCGATCGGGATTTTTGCCCCTTGTTTCTGGATGAGAGTTATCGTTTATCCTTGTAGGATAATTCCGACTCATCTTTTAGGAATGGGACTTTCACCTCATTTTTGTAGAATGGGATTTTCACCTCATTTTTGTAGAAAGGGATTTTCACCTCCTTTTTGTAGAAAGGGCTTAAGCTTTATTCCATGGAACATTTAGGAGACGATTACAGGATTCACTGATAGTAGCATCTCAAGTGTTAAGCATGAAATGGACGCTTGAGTATTTTCCCTTCCATCTTTACTAGATAATAGGTGCCTGTTCGGACAATTTTCTGTATGACGTAAGGGCCTTCCCAATTAGGAGTTAGCTTCCCCGTTCGGCTTTTGTTTCCCTGGAACTCATTTTCTCTAATACCAGGTCGCCGATTTGGAAGAAGACTCTTTTTACCCTTGTGTCATAAAACCTTTTTACTCTTTGGCGATAGATGGCTGCCTTTGTTTCTGCAGCTTCTCTTGGCTCTTCAAGCAAGTCAAGCTCCGCTCGGAGATTCTTCTCATTTTCTTCTGATGAGAAGATTTGCTGTGTCCGTAGAGTAGGCATTCCTATTTCTTCAGGGATGACAGCTTCTGCCCCATAAGTGAGAGAGAATGGAGTTTCTCCTGTAGGGGTTCTTGTGGTTGTCTTGTAAGCCCAGAGAACGCTCGGAATTTCTTCAACCCAGTTAGTTCCTTTTTTAGAGACCCAGGTTTTGAGAGCTTGGAGCAAGGTGCGATTGGTTACCTCTACCTGGCCGTTGGCTTAGGGATGTGTCACAGAAGTTAATCTAGATTCAATTCCGAGCTCTGAACAAAAGCTTTTGAAAGCCTTGTTATCAAATTGTCGCCCGGAATTCCAAATCGACAGATAATTGTTCGCCATAAGAACCCCTGACAAGCTTTCTCCGTGATTTTGGCCAAGGGCTCAACTTCTACCCATTTAGTGAAGTAATCGATAGCCACTATCAAAAACTTCATTTGTCGAATTGAAGTGGGAAATGACCCTAGGAGATCAATTCCCCAGATAGCGAATGAGCGAGGGCTAATAATTGGCGTGAGCAGTGTTGGTGGTCGTCTTTGAATCTTGGACTGCCGTTGGCAGGCATCACATTTTCGGGCGAACGCCACCGCATCTCGACTTAATGTTGGCCGCGAATAGCCCCTGCCAGTAGACTTTGTAACTTAAGGCTTTGCCTCCTATATGTCCTCCTCCAATACCTTCGTGAATCTCTTGAAGGATATAGTTTGCTTCTGTGGGACGCAAACACCGTAAGAAGGGTTACGTATAGGACCTCTTGTATAGATTTTCGCCAATGATGGTGTATTTAGCAGATTTGTAAGAGATCCGTCTGGCTTCTGTCTTGTTGGATGGTGTAGGTCCACCTTGCAAGTAGTTTCTAATGGAATCCATCCAACTTGACTCTTCTGCTGTACTTTGTACTTCTCCTTCTAACCCCTCAATAGTCTTTGTGGGAAGGTACTGGAAGTTGAAGGAAGATTTTGTATCGTCGTTGGGCGCAGTGGCTTTTTTAGATAAAGCGTCCGCTTCTTCGTTTTGTGCACGACAGATTTTTTCAATCTGGAAATGAGCGAAGTGGGGGACTATCTTCTTTACCGCTGTTTGGTATTTGATCATGTTCTCCTCCTTTGCTTCAATGTTGCCCAATGTATGGCTAACGACCAGCTGTGAGTCCGAATATACATATAGGCGTTGAATCAGCCCTCGGCCCAAACGCAATCCTGCGATGAGGGCTTCATACTCAGCCTCATTGTTGGTTGCTCAGAATTGAAACTTAAGAACTATTGCAATTTTCCATTTGGAAGGAGAATAAAGGATCAAGCCGCTTCTCGACCTTTCTTGATTCTTGATCCATCAACATATAAGGACCATGGGATGCTAGGGCTTTCTTCTGGATATTCTGGCGGAACTTCATCCTTATTTGCGGGAATGGTCAATTCCACAATAAAATCCGCCAGGACTTGAGCCTTGATTGTCGTTCGGGGTTTATATGTGAGATCAAACTCACCCAACTCTATTACCTACTTGGCTAGACGTCCCGAATTTTCAGGCTTATGTAGGATTTGCTTTAAGGGCTGATCCATTAACACCGTAACTTTGTGCGCTTGAAAATAAGGCCTCAATCTTCGTGCGGATGTGATGAGGGTGAAAGCCAACTTTTCAAGTGGTAGATATCTTGATTCCGCGTAGTTAAGGATCTTACTTGTGTAATAGACTGGCTTCTGAACTCATCTATCTTCCCTCAAAAGTACCGGGAAGACCGACTGCCATGGAGCAAGAAGTGCCAAGTAGATGTAGAGCTCTTCCCCTACTTGTGGCTTAGCTAGCAACTGAGGCGATCGGAGATAATCTTTAAGCTCTTGAAAGGCTTTCTCACATTCTTTCTGTCCACTCCATTTTTGGTGCTTTTCGCAAGGCTTGGAAGAGTGGGAGGTTTTTCTCCCGGCTTTAGAGATAAATCTCCCCTGTGAGCTTAGGGCGCCCATTAAGCCGTCGTATCTCCTGGAGGCTTTTGGGTGATCCCATATCAAGGATGGCTTTGACCTTTTCCGGGTTTGCTTCTATTCCTCTTTGGGTCAGTATAAATCCGAGAAATTTCCCTGACCGGACGCCAAAAGCACACTTGTTCGGATTTAAGCGCATATTGTAAGTCCGAAGTGACTAAAAGGCCTCTTGTAAATCTGAGAGGTGTTCGTCGGCTTTTCGGCTCTTCTCCAGAATGTCATCCACATAAGCTTCAACATTTCTGCCAAGTTGTTCTTTGAAAACCGTATTCATGAGCCTCTGGAAGGTGGCTCCGGCGTTCTTTAAACAGAACGGCATTACCATATAGCAATAAGTTCCTGTGCTTATAATGTAGGATGTTTTTTCTTTGTCATCTTTGGCCATTCGGATTTGATTGTAGCCTGAAAAGGCATCTAACAGCATTTCGTGTCCCGCCGTGGAATCAACCAAGCCATCAATTGAAGGTAGAGGGAATGAGTCTTTGGGATAAGCTTTATTTAGGTTCGTGAAATCTACACACATCCTCCATTTTCCGGATGACTTTTTTACTAGAACCACATTGGCCAAAGCCCGACCTTTAAAAGGGTTGATAATTCTTCTTCTGTGGCCTTCTGCCTCTCTGGTGCGGAATTTCTCCGTTTCTGTTTGACACGCTTGAATGCCTGACTTATGTTGAGGCGGTGCTCAATAACATCACGTTTGACGCCTGGCATATCTTCTAATGGCCAAGAAAAAAGATCAGAATTGGTCCTTAGTACCACCATGAGATTTTCTTGTTGTACTGTTGTTAGATCTGCACCAATCCGCACTGTGCGTTCCATCCTAGTTGTATCCAGAGGAACCGTAAGCAACTCTTCAACTGGTGTGGGCCGAAGTTCTTCATCTTCCCGTTCGGCTATTTTGTTGATCAACATGGCTTCCAAAATTTTTGTTTTGCCTCTGTCTAAAGCTTTTCCTTTGAGGGTTGCAACATAACATTGTCGCGCCATGAGTTGATCTCCTCTTACCTCTCCACTACCACTCTCTGTCGGAAATTTTAGGAGAAGATGGTAGGTAGAAATTACAGCCTTCAAGGCGTTGAGGGTTGGTCTGCCAAGAATAACGTTGTAACTTGAAGCACAGCGTACGACTAGGAAATTTGTTGTCACTGTTGATGAACTAGACGACTTTCCTACTGTAACTAGCAAAGAGATCATTCCTTCTGGTTGTATCACTCCTCCGAAAAACCCTATTAAGGATGATTTTACGGGAAGCAAATTATCTACATCATATCTCATTCGTTCGAAGGCTCTCCAGAAGAGAATGTCAACCGAACTTCCACTATCTATCAGAACTCTCTTCATTTGGAAACTGGAAACCATGATGGCAATGACTAAGGCGTCATCAGGGGGGTGGCGAACCCTGCTGACATCGTTATCGTTATCATAAAAAATGATGGGAGCCGTAGGTCCTGATCTTCTTTATGGCGTTTCCGTTTCCTGCGCCGCCCCCACTATTCATGCATAGCTTTTCCGAGAGGCGGAGCTTTCACCACCACACCCAGGACCACCGCTGATAAATCTGACCATCTCCCCTTTTTCTTCTTCTTCTGGCTTTGAAGTTTCGGGCCCCTCTTGGATATCAATGTTGATATACTGCTCCAACTGTCCCCGTCTAATATCATCTTCAAAGGCGTTCATCAAATGGGTACATTTTACGTGTCGTGTCCTCTAGTTTTATGGAACTTGCAATATCTTTTACTATTCTTTTGCCGCTTGGGATTCTTCACAGGTTTTGGCGATGTCAAGAGTTGTTGGTCCTTGATTTGCATGAGAATATGGCTTCTGGTCTGATTTAGTGGGGTATGGTGGTCGTATCTGACAATTTTTTCTTCTTTTAAAGATTCTCTAGGCTGCAGCACATGTCGCTGAGGGCGTGTTGAGGTTTCCTATCCTCCCTTACTGTCCCTGTGTGGCCCGCCTTCTTTTCGTATTTCCGGGGGCCTTCTGTTGACATTTTGATGGGTTTTTCCCTTCCGGATTTCAACAGAGGCGCGCCGAGCCTCTTCTTCCCAACCCGTATAGATTTCATCAGAATTGATGTATTTCTGGGCATGGATCATGAGGGCGGGGATGATTTTTGGTGGATCCAAGGTGAGGGAAAAATAAAAGGGGATTCTAGCAGACCCTCCATCAGGAAGGTTACAGCCATGCGCGGAATAAGATCCGCAACGTTTGCTGTTTCGTCTATGAAACGGTTAAATAGGCTTGGAGTGTTTCCCCCCCCTCGTTGCTTAACACGCATAAGGGTAGATGGAGTTTTCTTTTGCGTTGAGTAATTAGCAAAATAAGCTAGAAAGCTATCTGCTAGAACATGAAACGAAGGGATTGTGCTAGATGGAAGATCAACAAACTGGGCCTCAAGCGCTTTTCCTTCTAAGGTGGCGGAAAAGCTTCGCAAGACATACGAAGGCCTAGAATTCCGGAAAAGAAGCATCTTCGATCAAAAAGACTTCAAGTGGCGAGACGGATCAGTTTTTCCCTCGTATGCAATCATTGCAGGTGGTCGAAAACTGTCTGGAACTTGCTCTTCCAATATTTCCTTGATGAAAGGCCAGCATATGTTAAAAACATGCAGTTCGGATTTCCTGTTTCCCCATGAAGGATCCTGTGCCGTGTTCTTAAATGGCAGCTTGCAATAGATGGGCTATTCCTTTCAAATTCCTTGTCCGGCCTCCGTTCTCGTATGCCGCTCGCTCTTGTGGCGGCCTTTGCTCTCGACGCCGAACGGAGGGTTCCGGAAGCCTGCGCAGAGAAGGCGCCTCTCTCTTCTGTTTCTATGAGTGCGAGTCCTTGTCCTTCCTCTGCATTCGGAATTGGCTGGTGAGGCCGTTGGCACATTTGGTGGAACTTGTGTGGGAGGAAGTAACGGATGGGTTAAAGTATGAACAGTTTGAGCTAACCGTTCCAATTGCTGCTTCATGTTAAGGTAAAACTCCGGGATGGGCTCTTGGGATTGGGTGGAAGGATTTTCCGATGGAGATAAGATAGGTGGATTATTCAACGAAATCTCCTCATGCCCTCGGACTTTGCCAGGTCCTTCAGGATTACTTGGTGCTCCTTGTTCTTGGATGTTTTGACCTTCTGGTAGTAATCATTTAGCTTTTTGTAAGGGTCCCCAAGGATGGCGCCAAACTGTTGATGCCAAAAACTGGTCCACTTCACGCTTTGGCTATTGTGGCCTCGTGATTTGGTCTCAGCCTTCGACAAACGGTTGAAATTTATAGTTGGTGTGGACGCTTACTTCAACTTCTGAATGGTGAACATGGAGAACGCTTTGGAAATCCGCTCGGAATTACCTTGGCTTCCCTTTTCTTTGGGATGAACCTGTAAGAGGGAGAAAAGGCGGTCGGAATTGGGCCTTTACGCGGATTCAAATTCGATGCTTAAGTCGGAAAAACCATAAGAAGGCGACCTTAGACATGAGTTAGCTCTTTGTGTGATGATTTTTCCGATCCCCTTTTCTCCGTTATACGCTCTTCTTTTATAGCAACTTAAAGGCGCTTTAGGAAAGGCTGATTGGAGTAAGGCGTGAACGAGAAAATATCTTCTAAGGCGGTAAGAAAATATCCGCCATCTTTGTGTAGATTACTACGCAGTAAGTATAAAATATCTACCTCCGTAGGTAAATTTTCACGTGTGTAAGTAGAAAATATCCGCTGTACCGTAGAGGCGAGTGGATAAGATCTACTTTCGTAGAGGCGTTAGATACGCTCTTACTCGTGATGGCTATCACCTTCTTGCTTCTTGTATAATTGACGGAATTTATGCTAACGTAACATGGTGGTGATCGATCGCCTTGTGGCCAAAAAGAGTGCCTCTTGTGGCCAAAAGAAATGTAGCCCTGTGTATGACAGGTGGCCATTTAGGCAGGCGACACGTGCTTTACCAAATATTTCTGTAACAGATCTCAATCGCATTCCTCTGAGGGAAGTATGGCCCTTGGACCCTCTAACAATCAATTTAGTGAGATGATTAGAGGAGAAAGAGAAAGAGAAGGAGAAGAGAGAAAGTATTCTTAGAGATATTGAGAGGGAGTGAGAGTGGCTAAGAAAGAGGCCAAGAGAGAGAGATAAAGTCCCAGAGGAACGTGAGCTCATCTAGAAGATTCACCAAGCCCCTTTTTTCTCTCTTCTACTTCTTTTATACTTTTTGACCAAGACGTTAGGATGCTAGCTTGCATCGAAAGCAATAGCCTACTCGATGATTATTCACACGCCTAGTTTGCCTAGCTGACGCTCACCCCTTTCCCCTTTACTATTATCATCGAGCTACTTCTAGAAGCCTTGTCAGTTAGGCCTCGTCATTCACAAGACCTTTGATCATGCCATGTGTATGATCGGATTTTCTCCATAACATGATAGATGAATGGTCATCAACTTCGGACCTCTTTGGAAAGGCTTCAAAATTAGCAACAAGTTGGAAACAAGCTGCATAAAATAGTTAAAAGGCATGTACAATTCAAACAACTCAACGAAAACAAGAAAAGGATGGAGATATCAATTTATAGCAAAAAATCAAGAGACTATTTAAAGCCCACAAGTATGTAAACCAAAGGAATAAAAGAATAATGGAGATTCAAGGGAGAGAACTCAAGGGAGGAGACTTGCTAGAAAGCTCCACAATTATGGCCTCAATAGTAAGAAAGGCAACTTGAATCTCAATCTCTCCAATAAACTCTCTTTCATAAACTCCTCCATAAAGGGTAGTGGCAGTCTCATCAATGGCGATGGAGGCGAACGCTTCAACTTGAATACCAGAACTTCTTGCATAGTCTAGGTAGCCACAGTTTCTTGTAGAACTCGCTCTTATATTTTGGGCAAGACAGGTCCTTCAAGAAGTGTGATTGTTTTGACCTCAGCTGTGTCTTTTTTGTGAATCAGAGGGGGAAGGTAATGTAGAGCTTCTCGGAATTGCAAGGCACTAAGATCCAATCCATGGTTGTTGCAAACTAACTCTTAGAAAATCTTAAAAGCCTTTCTTAACCCCATTATGTGGCTATGAGAAGGCCAAATCCTGAAATTCAATGATATCTTTAAACTTATCCATAGCTCAGGCGACTACCTCTTGTTTATGGGCTAGATACTACTTAGAGATTCTGCAATAGTAAATGACTTTTTGGATCTTGATGTGATATAATAGACCCCTTTTATATTCTTCGATAGCTCTTTACAAGCTCTCTCGAGGTTAGCGGATTATTCCAGCAATATTTTCTCCATTCTCTTCTCAATAGCTGACACAATAGCTTTGGACTCGTTCATCTTAGTCCACTGTTTCTCGGTCTCCTTCTCGGTTGAGTTAATTCTTCTGTTGTTCTTGGAGCACAACTCTTAGAATTGGTTACTTTTCTTATCTCATCGAGACAACTCAGCCTCAACTTCCTTTAGTTGGGCCTCGGCCTTTTTTAGGTCATCCTCAACCTTCTTAAGTTAATCTCCCGAGTCTGCAAAGACAATCTTCTTGAGCAAGCGAATAGCAACAAAACCCATCAGAAGAGCTCTAACTATAGTCACAACTGATAGATCAATAAAAGGAAGAGAAATAAAAAAGACTTCAAAGGGGTGACTCAAATGTACTTTAACTCCTGTCAGGTTAAGCCAAGAGGCTAATTCCTCCTTATTTGAGTTTCTCCACCTTCTCGAGGTTAGAATCCAAAAGATTGCCTTAAGCACCTCAAGAACCATGACAGAATCAATGAATATTAATGATTTCACTAGCGTGCCTTCTTCAATTGAGGACCTCCCTTTATGAGATGATTAACCTCCTAACTTAGGTACCATAGGAGCCGGGGGTACGACAGCCTTTGACAAACAACCAAAAGCCTCTGAAGCCTGAGTTCCTAACTATAGACACTAAGCGATGTCAAGTCCACCCTAGTGCCTTACTCTTCAACAGGAGAAGACCTCATACTTTAGGTGACTAGAGCCGGGTGAGAGTTTCATTGTTTGAATTGCTACTTCCATCATGAGGTTGCTTTGTCTTCTGAAGACTTGATGGAGCTGAGGAGGAATCAGTAGCGAATTCCCTCAATATCTGTAGAAAATGTTCCCAGTTAATCGTATCCTTTACAAAAATAAAGTCAAGAGTTTAGGGAGGTCCATGCAAATAGTTATTCAACAATAAATGAAGAAGAAAGTCACCCTACCCACTACTGTGAAGGGCTTCATGCTTTTCAGGTTAAGGATAATAATCAAGCTGAGAAGGGAACTTTGTTTATGTTTCAAAGGTTGGATAGTGGTTCTTGCTTGTTGGGAGTCATCAAACCTTCATAAGGGACATCTAAGTAAAGGAGACCGCTAAGAGGTTTGGACTAACCAACTAGATTTGGTGGAAATGACAAAAAAAAATTAGGGTTTTCCAATCATGGATAGAAGAAGGAAGTCTGCCTAAGAAAGACTTATTGCCCCTAGAAAAAAATAGAATTAGCCTTCGAGGAGTTTTTTAAGGCAGAAAAGGTAGTAGAATAATTGAATATTGGGCTGTAAATTGTTTTGTTGGAAAACAATAACGAACTCACAAAGAATTCTCCGTAAGTTCGAAGTTAAATGAGAAGTGAAAAGATGATGGAAACACGGGATCTCTTCAAACAAAGGAGGAAAGGGAAGTCTATGGCTTGATCTAAAAGAATCTATTTGAAACCCTAGTTCCGCAATACTTGGGTTGTCATCCCGCTTGTCAAGAAGAAGTAGTCTACATTGATAAGGAAGAATAATGATGAATGCCTCAAGGAGTTGGCAAAGCTAAGGTCGGGTTATATTACTACGAAACGATTCAACCCTAGAATAAGGTTCTTTAGAGGATAACAAGGAACTCCCATTACCTAAATATGGAGACAAGCAAAAGTTGTCTTGAAGAAGGTTAGAGTTCTTCAAAAAGCACAAGATAAGAAGTAGATGAGTGCAATAATAAGAACACCAAGATATCCTTTTAGAAAATAAAGATGAACCACGTGCCTTCTTTGAGCGACGGTAATTATGATTTGACGGATCTAATCCGCCATTGAAAAGGTCCCTAACAGATGAATTACACATGGGCCACGACCTTCGTAACTCTTTGAATAAGCTACATCTGCGAGAGTTCTCATGATAACGTTCGTTGAATTCTCTAAAAAGAAGGTGCTTCGAAAAACGAAGTACAACCAAAAGATCTCAAGTTCGAGGATCAAAGGAGATACGAAATATTCATGTTGACATCTGGAATCCGTCTTGAAAAATGAATCATAATCAAGTAGCAATAGACGGGCCATTGAGTCGAACCGTCCTGCCAAAGGATGACTTTGTAAATATTTCAAAAAATGGAACGATGTTCTTTTAGTTTGCCTTTTAGGTGACATTTTTTAATATTCTTCATCTTTTCTTCTATTAAATATTATTTTTCATGAAAAATCAAATAGTCTCCCTCCAAGGTATTTATAGTGTTATGCCTTGGATATACTTGATTAAAACTATTATTTCTTATACAATTTCTTTTGGCAATTAAAAGAAGATATTTAGACATTACATTTTCAAATTGTTTGAAGTACAATATATTGCATCGAGAGAAATATATTGTCCAATATTTCTTATTTTTCTATATTGTAGGAGAGTCCACAAATTATAAATTACAAACATCAATCATAATATTTGATAATCTGAACAATTTATTTAACGGACTTGATTAATTTAGTTAAAATAGTTAAATTTAAATTTAATTTTTTTTTACGTTAGTTGAACAAAATAACCCTTTTATCCTGTAAATAAGAACTTTCAATCTGTCACATTGACAAATAATTTAAAACAAAAATAAAACACTATTTGTTAAGACATCTATCCAATCTATGATGAAATCACACATTTATTGATCCAAATAATATAGATTGCCATTATCTCATTCAAACAAACATCATCACTTTTGACTTGGTATGAAAAATCCAATCCTTCATGCCAACAACTTTTTATTTTTTAATTGATTTATTTATTTATTGGAATGAAAACATTCACATAAGAACTTAAATAAACAATGTTCTCTTACTAGCTCCTGATCACTTTTTCATGTTTCCATGCCAACTTTCAATTGGTCATTCCATCTGCCATAAAACTTTTATCAATTTAAAACCACAAAAATCAAATAGTTCTTTAGAGAAATGATCTGAATCTTGTTCCAGATGTCAAATTAATCTACCATTGGGCACTCAAAGCATTACTTTTAAAAAGGTGCTAAGAGAACTCTACCAAATTAATTATCAAAACTTGATGTTGAGTAATGAACTAAAAGAAGCTGAAATATAAGGCCTTGAAAGTGGCCAACAATTATTCTCATTGTACTCATTCTATCTAGTTGCTTCGGTGGAGGGATCAACGGCTTAATTGGATGCACCTGCGCAAATAAGTTGTTGAGCTATGTACCAGTTATGAAAGTGACTTGGATTTATTTCAAGACTCTTTCTTGTAGCTCTTGATTATATATGGAGAGTTCATATGTATCCACTTTGTTGCCAAAAGTAACCATATACAGTCATCCAATTGGATAACTTAGAATAAATAAAGGATGTGACATGATGATGTCAGAACTTCCAAATTAATTAATGGGGTGAATAAAAAATATTTGGGAGGTTTGTTGGTAGAGGTGGCAATACTCTGTCCGGGCCCGCTTGCCCGGTTTTGTCCGGCACAGAGTAAAAAGGGTCGGGACAGAAGTTATACTAATACGGACCGGGTCCGGACATGGTCTGGTTGTCCGGATTTAAATCCGGGCCGGGTCCGGGCAAGAAAATTCGGACGCGGTTTTGTCCGGATCCGGATTTTTATTTAATACTTATTAAAATTTAGACTATTGTATGATTCAATTTGGATTTTGGATTATTGAACATTGTTAATACCTATTAAAACTTAAACTATTGTATGATTTAATTTGGATTTTGTATTATTGAACATTGTTTTTTGCATTTGAAATGGATTAAATTATTCTTGTATAGTTTGATATTTGAATGAACTTTAAATGCATATTACATGACTCAAATAAAATCCGGAAATTCGGACAACCAGATTTTGAAATAAACCGGGTCTGGACAAGTTACACTTGTCCGGATTTAAAACCGGGCTGAGTCCGGGCATCTAATGAAGCTACTTATAGGGGTAGTTGTCCGGACCCGGATTTTTGCCAACCCTATTTGTTGGATATTTTTTCAAAACGAAAATAACAATTAAAAAGAATGTGAATTAATTTGAAATAAAAAATAGAGATAAATCGAAGATAATTCAGATTTTTTTAAATAAAAAATGAGAGGAGATAAAAAAGGATGGACGAGAATCAATCTATCTAATCCAAGTTTCCCAATATCAAATTATCCTCGATAAAATTCTTTATAAATGTTAACTATTCTCCGAACCTCTCACTCAGCTTTTAAGGGACTCATTCAAAGCAAGGTTGTCAGACCCTACCCGGGGTATTGACACGGCCAAGTCCAGGGGTTAGGGGTCAAGGGTTCAATTGGGATTCAATTGGGGTTGAACCGGGATCAATAATAAAATATTAAAAAATAATTAATAATAATTAATAATGATGAAATATGATATAAAACAAAATTATAATAATAAAAAATATGATTGATTAACTAAATTTGATATTTATATTTGGTCCATGCTCAAAGCAAATACATACTAAACAAAACAAATTAGTCAAAAATATTAAAATACATAATTAAAATATAATCATACTTACTAAGTATACAAATAAAACTTTTTGGAAGCCCATCTCATTCTGGGCCTTATTATGGACTTGTTTTTAAAAGGATTAAAGCCATTTTTTGTCCCTGAAAGTAGGGCCAATGCTCATTTCCATCTCAAAAATTTAAAATTTGTTCAATACGGTCAACATCAGCATATACTACCACTTATCACTCCACATCAGCAAAATAACGACCTAAACATAATAATAAAAAGATTATATGCATTTCATTGGTATTCCACATAACCGCCACATCAGCAATAGTGACCAAAAATGCCAAAATACGGAATATATAGGGATCCAAAATGTCAAAATATGCAATACATAGGGATCATATGGAACAAATTTTGAATTTTGGGATGGAAATGAACACTGGTCTCGTTTTCAGGGACCAAAAATGACTTTAACCCTTTTTAAAAATATTGGCTTCAAATATTCAAAGACTTGGAAGTATTTAGTCCCACATTGCTTATGGATAAAACTTTCACTCACTTTACACATGGTTTCATTCTACCAACCAATAAGTCTTGTTGGTGAAAAGGCTTTCTCACGTGCGCACGTAGGGGGGAGGGGGGTGCAAATGTTGGATTCAGGTTGCCTTGGACATACGAAACTCATGTGCGAGGGTGTAGTGCGTACATGTATGTTGCCTCAAATTGAGGCTCCCAGTGCTCCCAAGGTTTTTGTTTATTCAAATTTTTTTTTTCACCTCAGGGGCGTTCACTCAGCCCGGGTCGGTTTGGTTCCTGTTCAACCGCCCGGGGCAATGATGTGGCAACCGGGTCACAACACCACCTGTTCTAGGGTCCTACCTGGCTCGGCCAACCGCCCGGTTCCCGATTTTTCTGGTTCAACCGGCCGGGCCGGGCCAAGTATGACAACAATGATTCAAAGGCGGACATCCAAAGCATGATCAACAATACGAGGGAGAAAAGAAAATTAAAAACTAAAAACAAAAACAAACCAAACCAATCGTTATTGATTTGGAGGCTAAATATACAACTTCAATTGATAGTGAGGCAACCTGTCCAAATATTATTAACCCCAAGGCTGGCCATTGGCCATCAAAGGTGTTCTTTATTTTGAGTAAACCCGATCAACTGTTGATGATATTAATGTGGCTTATCAAATTACCAATCTTCACAAGGAAAGTTGGTAATTCATTTTGTTGATCTACAAAAGAGATTGGTCCTCGTGATCTACACTCCGTTTAGAACTCAACTAAGAAATGGTGGTTGTTGGATGATTGCATAGGGTACATCGTAAGCATGGTGACGGCCTTAGGGAGTCGCCATCTGATGCAGGAGGTTCAAGTCAATTCGAAGATTGGGTCGGTTTTGGACACGTTTTGGTATTTTGGCCATAACTTTGGCTACCGATATCGGATTCGCTCGCTTAACCCAAATTCGGAAAGCTCGGCTTGACGTGCACATGGAACTTTTTGAGCTTTGCTCGATAGACCTTTCCTTCATCCTCAAATTCCACTATTTTTCCCATCGTTTCTTTATTTTTTGGTGTTTTTTGCTATTTTTGGTAATACTTCGTATGCTAGTTTAGAATAGGATATGAATCCGATTTGAACTCGTATTTTTAGGAGTTATCTGTTTTTTTTAGTTATTTTAAAATTAGATAAGTTTTTCTATTTGACCAAAATTTGCCGATTTGGGCAAATTTGGATAAGAAGATAGAATTTCTTGGTTATCTAGGTTAGTTTTTTTTAGCTATTTAAACCCGGCTTGTGGGTTGAATTTTATTCATTGATTATTGCTTTATATTTTCCTTTTAAAGTTTTGGAGACTTTTCTTCTCTGTTTGTCATCCCTTTTTCTTGCTCTTTTATCAATCCCCCTTGTTTACCACCGCCCGCAGGTTTATCACTACCTTGCCCGGCGTCACCATCCTGAGAGGCATGGGAAAACCAGCCTTTAGAGTCTTTCTTCCCTAAAGACAATCACTTTTGGCACTTTATGTACAAATTTATTTATTTAATAAAAGGCTTCTTTCATTATTTAGATGTTCACCATTATGAATGTGATACGAGATCTTAAATCTAATTAATGAAGTCCATGATACAAGCATGGAGGAAATTATGATAGTGATCATAAATGGGAGATTCCTATCATGTGTAATTATGTACGTATCTAAATATTCATATTCGAAGGATTAATGAGACAGGACATCATTGATCTAGCAAGACTAGCACATGTTATGCTCCTTAATCCGATCAAGCAGTTTTTCTTACAAGTTGTATGTATGGAGATGTTTTGAGTGAACATGTCGATGCTTGGTAAGGGTAGTATGTTCATTGGATGACCTGCCATGAGTCTTCACATAGTTATCCTATTAAAATGTTAGTGAAGATTTCATTACAACAATGGTGCAGATATCATTAGACTTGAGATACACAAGTTATCCTAGATATGGATCTACTGCTTTGACGCTATTCCTAGGTATCACTTCAAGGGTTACTCACAGGGTGGGGATTGGGTACAGCTTTGAAGTATTCGAAGGTATTTGGGTAGCTAACAGAGCATTTACCAATCTCTATAGAAGGGGAGTATACACATGGCCACTCGTCGGATCATTACTTAGGAATCTTTAGTTAGAGTAACTTGTCATAAATATGGTCTTCGATGATATAAGTTTTTAGTAATGGATCCCATAGGACAAGTAACTAATACTTGGGCTAGGTGTAATATCTCCAGATCTCATCCCCTACCTCAACGTATGAAGCCTTTGGAACAAGGTCTGGGTATAATCGAAGGGGAGGAAGTGCCCCTTCATCCTCTTTGTCATCTTGTCACAATCAGTGATCTTCAGTTTGCCATGCCAATCTCGTACACATCACAACTGCTCCCATCATGTAGATACTTTGCCCTTGAGTTTGATGGAGACCAACTTTACCTTCATATGATCAGGAACTTCCTTATATTCAAAGATTTGCTTTACTTTGTTCAATCAATCAATTAATCCTTCGTCTTGCAATAACATAAAAAACTCGGGTAGATCTACTTGAAACCCTAGATCTCCATGACGCTGTTCGCGGTGCTCTCAGAACTGGGTACATCTGGCATAAGGGTTGACAAAATTAGAGTCTGATTCATTATTTGAGGTATCATAATTCTCAAGATCGCACGCCGCCAGACGCTCAGTCAACTCCGTGACTTGTCTCTACAAATCCTCGATCATCAACTCCTGCATGCCACGATCATGGTACTGGACCTCCTCGTTTGGAATCAAACCACGACGAACACGACCATGACCTCCACCAGCCATTGATGCCGATGATTCTCCTAGGAAGATATGGAAGCTCTAGTACCATCCTGACGCTGAACGACATAAGGATTAACCTGCAGGCGATGACAATCGAAGCATCGCCAAGAAAACAAGCAAGAGAAAGATAAAACAGACAAGAAAGTCTCTGAAACTTCAAAAGAAATAATATTATTCAAGATTCAATTATCCAAGACATACCCACAAGCAGGGTTAAATAGCTTTAAAGGATAATCTACATACCCTATCACCTTATCTAGATTTGCCAAAATTAGCAAGTAATTATTCTAAACCTAAACGTATCTAAACTTAAAATTTTAAACAAACCAAATATTCAACCAAAATCTAGGATCAAACCCGACTCAAATCCTATCATAATTTGGCATATGAAGTATTACTAAAAAATTAAAAAAATACTGAAAAACAAATATATGAGGGGAAAAAAAAGAATTTGCGAATGAAGCAAAGCTCAGTAGATTTGATGCGTTCTAACCGCAAGTGTACGGGTCGAATCAAGTAGTAAAGTGGACTATTGAAAAGTCGGGTATCGAAACCTCAGGGAGAAAGAAAATACTAGTGCTAATTAATTGTCTATTATCTAGTCAATCAATTCGGGTTGATGATACTAATTCTAACTCTAAGGCTAATAAAGCAAATTAACAAATGCAATTGATCTTGGAGATGTCAATCGATGAAGGGGGATACTTGGGTGATTGAATCCCCTTTGGGTTTCCTTAGATGTGGATAATGCTCTCTATCTTTGAATATTGGTGAATCATTGGCCAAAAGGTTCCTAATACGATTTCATCCCTCGCCGAGGGTGATTACTCAACCTAGTACCCTCACTAGTTAAGTTCTAGGGAACCTATCTCTTGGAAGGACTAAGGGAATAAGACATTTAAAGGAGTAGCTCGCCTTAGTACCCGGGCTCCCGGTGTACTCCTAGTCCTCTCTATTGAAGTTTGTCTACACGCGGGGAGTGCGCTCGCTTCTTCCCCCACATGGACTAGAGAAACCTCTCCGGGCTCTCGCAACGTAGAGAGGTTAATGCTTCCACTATACAATACATTCAATAGACCATGATGCATTCAACCAATCAATCAACATAGAAGAGACAATATCAATTAACCATAACCCAAAGGTTCATCAACACCCAAGTATCAAAAGTTTAGCTCTCCATCAATGGAGAGTTACAATCAATGTTAAAGAAGAAATCAAACACAAGAGTCATGAAGCAAACCCTTGATGATGACCGTTCGGAGATTTCCCCTTTTTCTTTAGCCCTTACTTCTTCTCTCTAGCCCTCTTGAGCCTTCTCTTCTCTTCTTCAATCTCCTCCAAGATGGTAGAGAAGATGATGATGGCTTCTCCCTCCTTGAAGCTTTGGCTCTAATCTCCCTCCAAGATGGTGGAGAAGATGATGATGGCTTCTCCCTCCTTGATGCCCCAAAACCCCCTTTTACATCTCTATTTATATCCCCCTCTAGGGTTTTGGGTGTATTTCCCGACTTTGCCCTCGGTTCGGCCGAAATCGCAGCTGCAGTTTTACGATATACGACCCAGTATGTATTTCATACGACCCCGTATATCCCTTATACGGACCACCATACGGAGTGTTGTACGGAGTCGTATATCTCTCAGGTCCTCGTGTACGGGGTCCCGTCAGTCCGTTCGTGAGTCCGTAGGAATCTCCAGGTCCATACGGGTCCGTATGAGACTCCGTATGGACCTTCTTCCAGCTCCTTTTCGCTTACTTTGGCCCGCGTTTTCTCGAAAACACTTCCTTTCTCTTGCGATTGCTGTTTTCTGCCCTGTTTACAAAAACAAAGCCTTTTTGAGCACCGGCGGGCCAATATTCTTCCAAAACATAAGATAATATGCATGAATTTCATGTATGATTGATGCTCATTTGAACACTTATCAAGACTCCACATGTGCATTAAGATTAGCTTTCCAGATAAGAGTTGAACGCGCTATTCCGACACTTGTAGCCAAAGTTATGGCCGAAACACCAAACCACACCCAAAACTGCCCCCAATCACGGACTAGCTCGATCAACATCCGTCTTTATGTTAGTTCACTAATTCGTGATATGCCAAAGCCTTCATGGCGCAATAAGATAGCTTCGCATAATCTAACTCAGGTCTTTTTGCATCAGTCACCCCGGGTAGGAAAGAACTAGCCCTCGAGTGCACGGTAGGGTCAGCCGACTCCACAAAGCAAGGACTCAAGTGTTTCACATTGAATACATCAAAAGTCTTCAAGTGACTAGGGAGGCGTAGTCTGTATGCATTGTCATTAATCATCTGCAGCACCTCGCAAGGCTTGATCTTTCGCTCCTTGAGTTTGTTATACTCACCAGCAGGAAAGCGGTCACGAGTCAGTACAACACAAACAAAGTCACCCTCATCAAAAAGTGTCTGGCGATGATGGTTGTCGTCCTCAGTCTTGTAGTTGGCATTAATCTCCTGAATGGCTCACTTTACCTACTTATGGATAACTAAGAGATGCTTTGCCATCTCGTCAGCTCAGGGATAAACATGCACAACTTGTGGAACAGGGGCTAAATCAAGTTCACCTAATGGGTTTCGACCATAGACAAGATCGAACAAGCTAAAATCGGTCGTCTGATTCTTTGATCTGTTGTAGGTGAATTCAGCTTGAGGTAGTCCCAATTCCCACTTCTTTGGTTTAGTTCCAGCCAAACACCTCTTAAGGTTACCCAAACTTCGATTTACCACTTCGATCTACCTGTTGGTCTGGTGGTGATATGCACTGCTGAAGTTCAACTACTGTAAAACCCAAGGGATATTTTAGTCTTTTGAATAATGGTGAAATTATTATGATAATATGATTTTATTATTATGGGGAAATAATGGGAGACAAAAGTTAAAAGCTTGGGGGTCTATTTGACTAATTTGAATTAATAATTTTCAGGTCACCTAGGACCTAAGAAGAAATTGAAAGTATATGACTTATCTGTGATTCAGAAATTTTGAGGACTAAGACATACTTGGCGACACTCACAGTCAGGGAACTGAAAATGAATAAAGGGAAATATGGAGATTTGCAGGTATGCATGTGAACACATGCACGTGGAGATGGGAAACCCTTTTATCCGTTCATCCGTTCATCCGTGGGTTACCTATCTCAATGCACACCCGTCTATCTCTTGCATGGCATACGTTATGAGAAGATTTCGTTTCCGCGTACCAGCGTCCCGATAAAGTTGGCGTCGGTTATGATCGTGTAGAACGATATATATATGAAGAGAACACCCTTTGGAAACCCTAGCGCCGATTCCTTCTTCTCCTTCTACTTTCTTTTCCCGATCCTCCTCTCAACCGCAGCGCCGCTGTCCCAACTTTTGGGTACTCCTACAGGCTGGGTCTGCGGAATCTGAGCATTAGAGAAAGAGGTTTGGTGGAGCCCCGATAGAGAAAGGAAACCAGGGCCCTCATCGCGAGTTTAGGTAGGCTCCTGTTCCTCTTCGAAATATCATGATTTTAGTGTTGTGCATGCATAGGGTTCATGGGTTTTGCATGGGTTTCATGACTTGTAGCCAGTTTAAAAGCCTGTGGGTGCTTAGATGATCATCAAAGGTCTTATGATGATAGATGTGGGCATTATGGATGCAAGGAATAGTATCTTCTTCTTTATTTTCTGGGAACCAGGCTTTTGCTTGGGATATAATGAATTAGTTTTGAAGATTTATTGGATGGTTGTAGAGAAATCTGTTTGGCTGTCAGAAATTCATATTCATGTTCTGTAGAGGAAAAGAGGGTAAGGTTTTGATTAATTCCATGGTAAAGAATGGGTGAAGTTCATGTATGGCAGTGGCTGTGAAGAGATACTTGCATAGTTTAGTAGTGAGGTATTGATATTTTTAAAGTTGATAGCATGGTAGATGAATAAGTGTACATGCTGGTAATTCTAGGATGGGGTTGTTGCATGCTTTTGAGGTTGACTACATGAATGACTCGGTAGCTTATAAGTCCCTGAGAGAGGTTAATGAAATAGAAAGGAGAGTTGGCAGGGATGGCTTATCAAGATTACAAACCTTGGGTTCACTAACTTGGGTATTTTGGTTGTAATTTTATGTGGTTGGACTGAAATGAAATAAGAGTCTATTGGTGGATTATTTCAGTAAGCATTGCCTATTCTTTTCCTATTAACCAGCATATAATTATGGGGCAAAGTAGTTTGAAATCCCTGGCTTGCGAATTATTATTATTATTTTTTTTTGGGAATGAAATATATTCACATGTATTTTGTGGATGACTTGGAGAGTTTTAATTCATGATGAGTGGTTATTGGGCTTGGCCCAAGGAATTAGTGGGCCTATGGATTCAACTAGGAGTGATTATTTTGGATAAGAGGAATTTTTAATGATTTAAAGGTTTTAGTTGAATTACTTAATGGGCATGGACTTAATTAAAGAATAATGTATTTAATTAAGGGATTAAATCAGTTAGCAAATTGGGTTGGACTTATCTAATGGGCCAGGCCCATTTAGATACACATGCATTGTAGATGATATTATTTGAGCATTCGTGCGTGTGTTGAGTGTGGATCGGTGTGTACCAGATATCGGTGTGGAGCGTTGATCTACGTCGGGACAGATACGGTGCAGCGATTGGATTGTGTTTAGAGGTAAGTCACTCTTGCCTTGTTTCCACCCTTGCATGGGTTCTCTTGCTTTGTTAGATGCTATCTGTTAGCATGATCTTGTTTTGTACTTACTCTTGTTGATACATGCACATAGATAATTTGATTGATGTCTTTCCTATTATGTGCATGGTTGAATTGCTTGTGGTAGTTTAGGACTACCGTTTGTTGATATACTTAGTTGGACTACCCACCCGTGGGCCGACATTTGATCATGGGCACATGGTCTTGTGTACTGGCCGGGAGGTATGTACCAACTGAGTTCTGATCTTCCGCCCGGTTGCAATGGAGTCCGAGACTCCGTATCCCTGTCAGTGGGGTTGATTTGCTGGCCGTGTCGACACGTAGAGGTGGCGCTACCGACCGCGACAGGTTCGTTGCTCACGCTCGAGTACGTTTGTTGCGATCCAGGTGCGTTTCTTTATTGGCTGACTTGAATGGTCGTCCGGGGAAGTGTTTGCTGAGCTATTCTTGGGCTTCTCATCTAGGGCTCTGAGGGTCGTAGCTGGATGTTAGGATCTGTTTGTATGGGGTGTACCCCCTTTGTTTGATGATCCTATGTTATTGATATCTGTTTCAGCTGACCCTTGTGATTCTTGCAGGGTACTTACTGGGCTTTCCATTCGAAAGCTCACGACTTTTCTCTTCTCTCATTTCAGGTCCTGAGGAGTAGGTAGACTCGAGCTCAGGGACGGCGAGAGTTGGGGCGGGATATTGCTGAGGTTGGAGAACCTCCCTAGGTTATTTTATCTTTGTGTGTGAGGACATTGCCTTTATTTTATTAGGACCCTTGTAGGGCCTGGTTTGTGTAGAGGGCTATGGACCCTTATTTGATTTTATTATGTATCTGCTGAGACTTTATGGTTTATTTATTGATTATCTTTGGTTAAATGTATTATCTGCTTATCATTTTAGGCCTTGTATTCGAGTGGGGCTCGTCTCCACTTGGATACGGCCGATCTGTTGACGTGCCCGAGGTCCCGGGTCGGGGCGTTACAACTACGTCCCAAACTTACGACTCAAATTTTTATAAAAGAGACCAACAAACTTAGTATCACGATTGGATGTGATGAAGCGAGGGACACCATGCAAGCAGACAACCTCCTAAAAGTATAGTGGGCGATGCAGATAGTATCCATAGTCTTCTGACAGGTTATGAAGTGGGTCATCTTGAAAAACCTGTCGACCACTACCAAGATAGAATCCGAGGCTATCTGGGTACAAGGGAGGCATAGAACAAAGTCCATGCTGACGTCAAGCACAGGAGCTTCACGGACAAGTAAGGCAGTGTATAGGCCTGTATTGGTGAGAACTTCTTTAGCCTGCAAGTACATAAAGCATCGCTCCATAAAGTGAGTAGTGAGAACTTCTTTAGCCTGCAAGTACACAAAGCAGCTCTCCACAAAGTGAGCAACATTACTGGACTGCTTCAGCTAATAAAAGTCAGCAGATATGAGGGCGTACGACTTATAGCCACCAATTCAACCCACATTATGGATGTTGCTCATGATCTGTTGTTTTAATGAATAATCGAGGAAGCACAACTGCATGCCACGAAACAGGTAACCGTGATGTAAAATAAAATGGCGACGATCCCCATCGGTTACCTCCTAAAGTATCTGCCCGAAAGAGGGATCAGCCGTATACATGCATGTGAAGGCCTCAAGCCCTGTGGCCTTGGCAATCACTGTGCTGAGGAGTGAAGTGCGATTGCTTAGGGCATCTACTACATGGTTAAGGCTTCCTTCTTGGTGCTTCAAGCTAAAGGTGAACTCATGCATATATGCCACCCATTTGGCATTCCGTCTCCTCAATTTGTGTTGGCCGTTGATGTACTTCATGGCCTCATGATCGGTGAACATGATGAACTCCTCCAGTATGAGTTAGAGACGCCAATGCTTCAGAGACTAAACTATGAAGTTGAACTCCAGGTCATAGGTGGAATAATTCTTCTTCGACCCGGACAGCTTCTAACGGAAGAAGGCTACAAGTCACCCATATTGGATCAGAACGTCGCTAATACCAACTCTAGATGTACCACAGTTGACCTTGATCACCTTGTCAAAGTTTGGAAGTGCTAGAACTGGTGCTTCAGTCATCTTTTGTTTGACCAGGTGGAAGCTAGCATCGGTCTCATCCGTCCACTAGAAATCATGCCCCTTGAGGCACTCTGTGATGGAGCCAATCAACGTACTAAATTCCTAGACAACCGTTGGTAGAACGAGGCTAGTCCATAGAAGCTCCGAACATCATGCAAGGTCCTTGTAACGCCCCGACCTGAATTCTGGGACCTCGAGTACGTTACAGATCGGCCGTACACGAGTAGAGACAAGCCCTACTTCGGTACAAGGCCTAAGTATATATAGCAAATAACATCAAACTCCATAATACATAAAACAAATAAAGTGCATAAAATAGTCACACGGGTCCACTACCCTACAAATGTCTGAACAATAAATCCTATTGAGTCTCACTCAACAATAAATAAGAAACAAAGAGGTTCTGAACCTCAACAAGTCCCGTCCCACACACTATCCCTCAGGGTCCCGCCTCCTACTCCTGACGACCTGAAGAAGAGGAAAAAGAAAGAGGTGAGCTTCCGAAAGGAAAGCTCAGTAAGCACCATATCGCATAGAATATCAATAAGCAGTGGGACCAATGTCCCGTATCCTGGAAACCTAGGAGACCACCACAAGAACAAGGTCAACAGTAAGACCCCTATCCTATCTGTGTTCCTCTAAAGACAATCCCCCGGTCAGTATCATCCCACAGCATCTGCTGCCGACGACAAATCCGTCGCCCATGGTAGCGCCACCTCTCTCTCATGTTGACATGGTCAGTGCTCACCCCACTGACTAGCAGGGACAATCAGAGTATTGTCCCTCCTGCCAGGAGTGCCGGAACATCAGGGTGTCCAGTCCCCAACGCTCTGGCAATATCCGGAGCTCACCTGCTCCACTGAATCCGGGCGGAAGACAAATAAGTGCTAGGGATGCCAACATCCCAAAAAGAACATACATGCACAAGAATCCAATCAAATCATGAAAAAGACATACATGTATCCAAATCATAACCAAGTATGATGTCATCAGTTATGTTGATGCCAAAAACTGGTCCACCTCACGCTCGTTACTGTTGCCTCGTGATCTGGTCTTAGCCTTCGACAAACGGTTGAAATTTATAGTTTGTTACGGATATATTTGGTAAGACAGATGTCATTGACCTAGGGACCACCTGTCACACACAGGACCGTGTTTTCTCAGCCACGTAGCATCTTTGGCCACGTGGCAATATCACCAAATAACCTTGCACAATTCCGTTCGGCAATAACATGAGGAATAAAATCCTGCGAACAAGTCCGTCGGAATTATAACTACCCTCTTATACAAGGCATGAGGTGGAAGAAGAGAAGTAAATATCTAACGCCTCTACAGTAAGTAGGCCTTATCCACTTACTACAGTGGGCAGACATTTACTCTACTTGCCTACAGAGCACCTACACGCTAGGCAGATATTTTCCTGCCGCCTTAGAAGATATTCACCTAGCCCACCGCCTTACCCCACCGCCTTGCAAGATATTTGTTTAAACCGCCTCTCACTTGCTATAAAAGGAGAGGAAGGACAAAAAGGAAAGGATCCGGAAAAGAGAAACACTCACTACACATTACACAAAGCAATGCCTAGGACTTCTTACCCTGATTTCTGACTTAAGCATCGGAGTTAAATCCGGGCAGAAAGGCCCAATTCCGATCACTTCTCCTCCTCTTCACAGGTCTATCAGTGGATAATTCCGGACGGAATTGCTGAGTGCCCTCCGCGTCTACCTCGCTCGCATAGCGTAAGTAAGCGTCCACACCAACTATAAATATTAACCATTTGTCAAAGGCTGAGACCAGATCACGAGGCCACAGTAGCCAAAGAGTGAGGTGGACCAGTTTTTGGCATCAACAGTTTGGCGCCGTCCGTGGGGACCCTTACGAAAAGCCAAATGGCCACTACTAGAAGATCAAAACGAATCCAAGGACAAGGAGCACCTACTAGCCCTGAAGGACCTATCGAACTTGGTGAAGTCCAAAGAAATGAAGAAATCCGGTCGGACAATCCACCCATTTTGCCTCCATCAGAAAATCCGTCCGTCCAACCCCAAGGGTCCATTCCGGAGTTTTACCTTAACATGCAGCAACAACTGGAACAATTGGCTCAAGCTGTCCACACTTTGACCCATCCTCCACCTCTTCCCACACAAGCCCCAACACCAAACGTATCAACGGTCCCGTTAGCTAATTCCGAAAGTAGAGGAAGGACAAGAACCCGCACCCATAAGGAGAAAAGAGAAAGAACCGCCTTTTCTGCTAGCTCAGAACCCCCATCCGTTCGACGTAGAGAGCAAGCTGCTACAAGAACCAAAAGGACAAGAGCGGAACAAAATAGTCCATCCATACAAACCGTGGATAGAAGGACCCAGCGGCGGGACCTTTCCCAAGAAAACAAGAAATCCGAACGGCATATTCTCAGTATGTGTTCGCCCTTTGTCAAGGAGATATTGGAAGAACGAGTTCCTGACAGCTTCAGGCCACCTATTATGACCGCATATGAAGGCAGAACCGATCCGTCCCGTCACCTGAAGTCTTTTCGATCAAAGATGCTCCTCACTAGAATTACCGACGCTCGCGCATCGAAGCTTTTCCCGCCACCTTAGAGGGAAAAGCGCAAGACCTATTTTGTCGATATTCCATCTAGCACAATTACTTCTTTTCGGATTTTAGCAGATCGCTTTTTAGCCTACTTTTGCTAATTACTCAAAGCAAAAGAAAACTCCGCCTACCCTTTTGCACGCTAAACAACGAAAGGGAGAAACACTCCAAGCCTATTTAAATCAAGTTATATAGAAACAACAAATGTTATTGGACCTTCTTCCGCTTGAATGGCCGTAACCTTCTTAATGGAGGGACCGTTAGATTCCCCTTCGCTTTCTCCCTCACTTTGGATCCGCCAAAGACAATTCCCGCCCTTATGAGCCATGCCCAAAAATACATCAATTCCGATGAAATTTATACGGGTTGGGAAGAAAACACTCGACGGGGGCCTGTAGACACCCTAAAAGGAAAAACCTACCAAAGTGTCAACAGAAGGCCCCCGGATATACGGAAGGAAAGAAGATTATATAGAGACGACAAGGGCATAAACATAAATCTGGAAACCTCAACACGCCCTCAACGACATATGCTGTAGCCCCGAGAACCTACAAAGGAAGGAAAGATTGTTAAATATGATCATCATACCCCACTAAATCAAACCAGAAGCCATATCCTTATGCAAATCAAAGAGCGAAAGCTTCTGACAGGGCCAGAGCCTGCGAGAAATACCGAACGGCAAAAGAATAGTAAGAGATATTGCCAGTTTCATCAATCTAAAGGACACGACACGAAAAAGTGTACCCACTTGATGAATGCGATAGAGGATGTCGTTCGAAGAGGACAGTTCGAGCAATATATCAACCATGAGATTCAGGAGGAACCTGAAGCTTCACAACCTGAAGAAGAAAAAGGGGAGATGGTGGGGTTTATTAGTGGTGGCCCTGGTTGTGGAGGGGAAAGCTCCGCCTCTCGAAAAAGTTATGCCCGAATGGTGGGAACGACGTAAGAGACAGAAACACCGCGAAGAAGGTCTCGACCCGCGGCTCCCATCATTTTTTTATGATAACGATGTTAGCAAAGTTCGTCACCCCCATGACGACACGCTGGTTAGTTCCATCAAAGTCTCTAGTTTCCAAATGAAGAGAGTTCTGATAGACAGTGGAAGTTCAGTTGACATTCTCTTCTGGAGTGCTTTCGAAAGAATTAGGTATGACGCGGATGATTTACTTCCTGTAAAATCATCCTTAGTAGGGTTCTCCGGAGGGGTGACACAACCAGAAGGGATGATCTCTCTGCCGGTTACAGTTGGAAACTCACCACGATCGTCAACCGTGACAACGAAATTCTTGGTTGTACACTGTGCTTCAAGTTATAACGTGATCCTTGGCAGGCCAACCCTCAACGCCTTGAAAGCTATCATCTCTACTTGCCATCTTCTCCTCAAATTCCCAACTGAGAGTGGTAGAGGAGACCAACCCTTAGCTCGGCAATGTTACGTCTCGACCCTCAAAGGGAAAGTCCTAAATAAAAGGAAAACAAAGGTTTCAGAAGCCATACTAGTCAGCAGAATAGCCAAACGGGAAGATGAAGGACTTCGACCTACACCAGTTGAAGAATTGCTAACAGTTCCCCTAGACGCAACCAGAGCAGACCGCACGGTACGGATTGGGGCAAACTTGGCAACCGCACAACAAGAAGACCTCATGAGAGTATTAAGGGCAAATTCTGATCTCTTCGGCAATTGGTCATCGAGGAGGATATGCCAGCGAAAACGAGAGATCATAGAACACCACCTTAATGTAGATCACCATTTAGGCCTATGAAATGTAAAGAAGAAATTACGCCCGTAAAGGCGTAAGGCGCAGAGGAAGAACTATCAAACCTCCTAAAGGCTAAGTTTATCCGAGAGGTGTATTACCCGCATTCGTTGGCCAATGTTGTTCTAGTAAAAAGCCGTCCGAAAATGGAGAATGTGCGTTGATTTCACGAGAGACTTGAACAAGGCTTGTCCAAAAGATTCATTTCCATTGCCATCAATTGATGGTTTGGTTGACTCTATAACGGGGCATGAGATGCTGAGTTTCTTAGACGCCTTTTCAGGCTACAACCAAATCCGAATGGCCAAAGCCGAATTTAAGAAAAACATCCTTCATTACAAACATTGGAACTTATCAAGCTACACGGTGATGCCGCTCGCCTGAAAAATGCCGGAGCCACCTTCCAAAGGCTCATAAAATCTGATCTTCAAAGAGCGTGATTGGTAGAAATGTTGAGGCGTTATGTAGATGATATATCCTCGTGAAGAGCCAAAAGCCGATGAACATCTATCGACTTACAAGAGGCTTTTCACCAATTCGAGTTACACTATGCGATTAAACCCGAATAAATGTTCCTTCGATTGTTCGATCGGGGAAGTTCTTGGGATTTATCTTGACACAAAAGAGGAATAGAGGCAAATCCGTAAAAGATCAAAGCTATTCTTGACATTGGATCGCCTAAAAGTCTTCAAGAAATTCAACGGCTTAATGGACGCCTTTAAGCAAGACTTGGCGATTCATCTCCAAAGCCGGAGAGAAAAATCTCCCGCTCTTTCAAGCCCTACCTAAAAGCGCCAAAAATGGATTGGACTGAGGAATGCTAAAAAGCCTTTCAAGGGCTTAAAAATTATCTCCGGACGCCTCGGTATTAGCTAAGCCGCAAGTGGGAGAAGAACTCTACATCTACTTGGCCGTTGCCCCACGGGCAGTGAGTGCGGTTCTTTTGAGAGAAGATAACGGAGTTCAAAAGCCAGTCTACTACACAAGTAAGATCCTTAACGATGTGGAATCAAGATATCTGCCACTTGAAAAATTGGCCTTTGCTCTTATTACATCTGCGCGAAGATTGAGACCATATTTTCAAGCCCACAGGATCACGATATTGACTGATCAGCCACTAAAGCAAGTTCTTCATAAACCGAAAAATTCGGGACGCCTAGCCAAGTGGGTAGTAGAATTAGGCGAGTTTGGTCTCACCTACAAACCCCGAATGGCAATCAAGGCCCAAGTACTGGCTGATTTCATCGCAGAATTAACTTTTCCTGCGAATGAGGGTGAGCTCCCTTCACAGAATCCAGAAGAGTGCCTTAGCATCCCGTGGTCTTTATACGTTGATGGGTCGGCAACTGAAGAACGGTCAGGAGCAGGTTTTGACCTTTATTCTCCTTCTAAATGGAAAATGGAGACAGTGCTCAAGTTCCAATTCCGAGCGACTAACAGTGAGGCCGAATATGAAGCACTCCTTGCCGGATTACACCTGGCCCGGGGCTCTAATTCAGCCCCGCATGTGTACTCCGATTCGCAGCTAGTCGTGAGCCACACCCTAGGCAGCTTTGAAGCAAAAGAAAAAAAACATGGTCAAATACCAAGCCATAGTGAGGAAAATAGTACCATGCTTCGCCTATTTCCAGATTGAGAAAGTTTGCCGAGAGCAAAATGAAGAGGCGGACGCCTTATCTAAAAAGGCCACAACGCCAAACGGAGATGCAGAATCCTCTTTTAACCTGCAGTACCTTCCCACAAAGACTATCGATAGACTGGAAGGAGAGGTACAAAGTGTGGCCGAAGAGCCAAGTTGGATGGATCCCATAAAAAGTTTCCTACAAGGTGGGCCTGCACCACCCAACAAAGAGGAGGCCCGACGGACGCTAAACACAAATCCTTTCAATACACCATCATCAAGCGAAAGCACATGCATAAAAAGGTCCTACACACAACCTTTCTTGTGATGCTTACATCCTACAGAAGCTAGCTATATCCTTCAAGAAATTCACGAGGGCATCGGCGGTGGTCACATAGGAGGCAAAGCCTTGAGTTACAAAGTCTTGCGGTAAGGTTATTACTGGCCAACGCTAACTCAAGATGCAATAGCGTTCGCTCGGAAATGTGATGCCTGCCAGCGGAATTCTAAAATTCAGAGACGACCACCGGCACCACTTACGCCAATTATCACCCACACCGTTTGCTATTTGGGGGTTGATCTTTTAGGGCCATTCCCTACTTCGATCCGGCAACTGAAGTTCCTAATAGTCGCTATCTACTACTTCACCAAATGGGTGGAAGTTGAGCCCTTAGCCAAGATCACGGAGAAAGCTTGCTAGGGATTCTTATGGCGAATGGTCATCTGCCGATTCTTAATTCCAGTCGCCTTCATCTCCGATAATGGGCGCATAGCGGTTTGATAACCGTGCTTTCGTGAGTTTACGCTCGAACTCGGAATTGAATCCAGATTGACTTCTGTGACACATCCCCAATTCAACGGCCAGGTAGAAGTGACAAACCGTACCTTACTCCAGACTCTGAAAACCCGGGTATCCAAAAATGGAACCAATTGGGTGGAAGAAATTCCGAGGGCCCTTTGGGCCTACAAGACAACTACCAGAACTCCCACAGGGGAAAGTCCATTTTCTCTTACTTACGGGGCCGAAGCCGTCATTCCCACAGAAATAGGAATGCCTACTTTGCGAACACAGCAGAAGTTCTCGTCAGAGGAAAATGAGAAAAATCTCCGAGCGGAACTAGACCTACTTGAAGAACGAAGAGAAATGGCAGAAATAAAGGCCGCTGTCTATTGCCAAAGAATCAAAAGGTTCTACGACACAAGGGTAAAAAGGGTCTTCTTCCAAATCGGCGATCTGGTCCTAAGAGAAAATGAATTCCAAGGAAATAAAGGCCGAACGGGGAAGCTAACTCCTAACCGGAAGCGCCCTTACGCTGCAAAAAGAATCGTCCGAAATGACACCTATTATCTAGTAAATATGGGCCGGAAAAAGCCTTTCAAGCGTCCATTCCATGCTGAACACTTACGACGCTACTATCAATGAGTTCTGTAGCTGTCTGTTAAATTTCATGGAGTAAAGTTCAAGTCTTTTCCATTCTACTAAAATGCGGTGAAATTCCCATTCTACTAAAATGTGGTGAAATTCCCATTCCTAAAAGACGAGTCGGAATTATCTTACACAGACAGAAATCCCGATCGAAGTATGAGGCGACAATCTCATTCATGAAGGCGAGTACCTCACTCAACAAAGTCCCATGATTGGACTAAAGACTCGTTACGAAGCTTACAAGCCAAAGGAAGAATAAAGAAATTCGCGAATTTCTTACATGGTTCAAAGACAACCATCACTCGGAAATAAACCTTCACCAAAAATAAAGGTTTGTGTTTCATTCATATGAATAGAAATTACATTTCCAAGTGATTGAGAATTTACAAAAACGTTCATAAAAGAAAACATCCTAAGAACTAGGGCCCCCTGTGGCGCTCACCGCTTCAAGGAACTTATGTAGAAGGCTCCAAGATAGCGGGAACAGAGCCTTTGGAGTCTTGATAACTTGTTGCTCTTTCACCCGTGGAACTTCTTCAAAACTCCATCCAACCCCATAGACAAAACTTCCGTAGGAGGAACGTGATGGCCCACTTGTTGCACCACGGAATATATACGAGTGGCTCCATCTTTAACTTTCGCCCTAAGCCGGGCAACCTCCTTCTCTAATTTGTCCGCTCGTTCTATTAAATCCTTAATTTCTTGCGAGTCGGATTTAGGAGCCTTCAAGCGGGAAGCCAAATCTTCTTTCAGTATGTCACGCTCCCCCTTTATTTCCGCCAACTCAGCTTGCACCTACCGTAAGCTCAAAGACCCTTCATCTTTAGGTCCCATCGAAGCGCCGCCGCTTCATCCTGAGTCGATTGAAGTTCCTTCTTCAAACTGCTGGATTCATTTTGCAACCCTTTAATAGTCTCCTCAGCAGTAAGAAGAAAACCTTTAGAAACAGATAATTGGGCCGCTAAATCGGCCTTCTCCTTTTCCATAGCGGCCAGCTGCCGCAGCCGCTCGGATTTATCTCGCTCAAGGGCCCGGATAGCATCAAGCTGTTCTTTCTCCTTCTCTTCTAAGGCCACCACCCTAGAGCTTAACTGAGCGATGTCTGCCCTATTCATTTCCATCTTTGCCAAATCTTCTTGGCAAAGATTGCCAACTCGGTCCGCCAAGCAGCCTACGTAATAACAAGACGCCAGAAAAACGCACCAAGTTTAGAAGTAAAAGGAAATGTGAGAACAACTCTTACTAGCATGGCCGAAGCGGAATAGTTGATAAGTGGCCTCTTCCCTCCCGACCCTCCCAGGAGTTTCGTGGAGAACCGCCGGGCCTCATGGCCATCAAAACGCCCCTTTACGGACTCCAGTCAGCGAAAGGAGTATCCTCAGAAGATAACTCCTTTTGCTTAGTGGCAGATCCCTTTAAAACTGAATCCGCCACTTTTAATTTGTCTCAGAGGGCCGCTTCTCCACCTCCGCCTATAAAATAGAACCTAAGTTAAAAGTTCTAAGTGAAACATACCCGTAGGAAAAATATATATATAGAAATTCTCACCTCTATGAGAAGGATGTCCTCCGGCCGGCTAGAAGAAGGACCCTCGAAAATTGGGGACAATGCCGGGCGGACCTCTTCCGCATGAACCTCTTCCCCGAGGCACCCCACTGTTCTTACTCGCAATTCCGGACCTCGACACGCCCTCGAATTCTTTCTCTTGGTCCTCCTCTCCCATGAGGACCCGACCCTTCTTGGAAGAATCCGCCTCCTTTCTCTTCCTCTTCTTTCTTTCCTCCATGGAGGTATCGCCCCTTTGGCCAAGTACCACTTCCTTCTTCTTCACCATGTAGGCAAGGACGGGTGAACTTCGCCCTCGAAAGAGGCTAAAAGACCCTTAACATAGATTAGGTCCTCATCCTCCATCGGATTTCCTATAAAACAAGGGCCAAAATAAGTCGCCATCAGAAGTTAAAAATGAGACTAGCAAGATACATCGAATAATGCCTACCGTGGACACTATTAAACGACATTTAACAAGGTTTTCCTTTGTCAAGAACTCATCCATGTACACTTTGGATAGCCTCCGCCATTGACTTAAGAAGAACCTCCTCTTCTCCCGCCATTTCTCACAAGCGATGTCCGCTCGGGAACCTCCCACTTTGTTCGGACATCCCACTCGGACTTACTTTTGACAAAGAAGAATTTACTCTTCCATCGCAATGGAAGAAGGAACTTTCCTAAAAGTTCCTCCTAACGAGCCTAAAAAGTAATACCAATCGGCGCTAGACTCTAGGCATAGGCTAAAAAGCATACGGAACCAACGGACGGTCGGACTTATTCCGTAATGCTTGAAAACAATAACAAAGCCGCTCAAAAAGTCTCCAAGAATTTGGGGCCAACCGTGAGGGACACAAATGATACTCTTCTAGTATTGCCTTAGCAAAATCGAAAAAGGAAGCCTAAGGCCACCCAATAGCGCATCTTGATAGATGGCTATCGCCCCCCCCCTAGGAGAACTCGCCCTCGCCCCAGAACAGGGAACCCTAACCTCAAACAGGGACAGATTTATCTCATACCTCGCTACCAGGCTATCTACTTCATTTTGTCCAAGAAGACTTATGAATGTGTCCGACCCCTTACCCATTGCCCTAGAAGCAGGTTGAACTCGCGAACCCTGAACCGGGACGTCTCCAAGTCCACCCGGAATTGCCGGATCGCAAATGTAAAACCGTAGGGGTTGGGCCGTAGAAGGAATCGAGGGCTCATGAGAAGAATTAGAGGAGGAAGAAGTAGCGCTAGCCATTACCTTAGGAAAGAAAAAGATAACACAAACACAGAAAACTCGAAACCAGAGCTCGCCGGAGAAGAAAAAGAAATCTTAGGAAGAAGACACGATTCAACTTTCGAAATAAACCTTTTTCTACTGCACGATTTCAAGATATATATGAAAAGCAACGAATCCCTGGCCGTTAGATCTCAGTGTTACATTCCAATCAAAATCGTTGAACCAAAGGTCCCCAAATCCTGACCGTTCAAATAAGCCATTATTACTCCTCCAAGAAATCAGTCCACGTCAGCATACCAAACGCCGCCTGACACATATTGGTAATCGTGCCCATCATGCTGTTGACAAAACGCACACCGCGCATGTCACGCCATATCCCCCCTTTAATATGAAACAGTGCCAAAGACACATGTCCCTCAAAGAAATAATGAGCACAATACCATAGGACCAATACCATAAAAGACAAAACACACATTCCAACATAGGATCGCCAGTGAAGGCCATAAAAACGCCAAAGGATTTACAAGCAAAACGACAAACATCATTTATTCAGGTTACATGACGAACGCAAACAAAGCAAAAATAACAAAAACATGTTATCCGACGGACTAAAGTTAAATATCCGCGGATTCGTCCGAAGCCACGCTCGGATGAGACTCGGAGGAGATGCACGGACTCCCGCAATCGTCACTATCCCTCGCTCCCACTAGGAGAACTCCGATCAAGACGGGGCTTAAGGTAGGGACCCACTTCTACGGTAGAGTCGCCTCCAAACATCTCAAATTCAAACGCATACACCCCCTGCATAAGTGACAACTAAAACGTCCCCCGCCTCCATGCCGTGATCAACATGAAAAGCCTCCCACCCTGCATCGATACATATCTCACCTGGGTCCCCGTTAATCAATAGAACGCCCGGCCACACACAGCCGTTCGGACTTACTAGGTGGATAAACCCAGCCCTTAATTCCGACAGATGTTCGTGAAAGGAGCTGGGAATTCGCAAGTGGCGAGAGCATTGGCTAAAAGTGAAGAATTTATAAAAAGACAAATGTTGAGCCATGATACAAAAGATTTCTGACTATGAACGTTACCCATACAAGGCCTTGAGTAGAAAAGTAGGCAAAAATTTTGGAGAAAAATCTACTTCGATAACAGCGCAAAGAGAACACAGTAAACGTCGGTCACCTATTAAAAACACGTATACCATAGCCACAGACGAAGCCAACTCCTACATAGACGTGCCAACTAAGAAGAATACTTGTTCTCGAACCAAGAGAAACGTGCGATTAGCTCACCTCTACGCCGCAATTCTTGAACAAGTACATTTTAGGGGACTAGTGTTACGGATATATTTGGTAAGACAGATGTCATTGACCTAGGGACCACTTTGTCACACACACAGACCGTGTTTTCTCACCACGTAGCATCTTTGGCCACGCGTGGCAATATCACCAAATAACCTTGCACAATTCCGCTCGGCAATAACGTGAGGAATAAAATCCTGCGAACAAGTCCGCCGGAATTATAAATGGCCCTCTTATACAAGGCGTGAGGTGGAAGAAGAGAAGTAAATATCTAACGCCTCTACGGTAAGTAGGCCTTATCCACTCCACTACAAGTAAGGATATTTACTCTACTTGCCTACTGAGGCACCTACACGCTAGGCGTATATTTTCCCCGCCGCCTTAGAAGATATTCACCTAGCCCACGCCTTACCCCACCGCCTTGCAAGATATTTGTTTAAACCGCCTCTCACTTGCTATAAAAGGAGAGGAAGGACAAAAGGAAAGGATCCGGAAAAAGAAACACTCACTACACATTACACAAAGCGTTGCCTAGGACTTCTTACCACGATTTCGACTTAAGCATCGGAGTTAAATCCGGGCAGAAAGGCCCAATTCCGATCACTTCTCCTCCTCTTCACAGGTCTATCAGTGGATAATTCCGGACGGAATTGTTGAGTGCCCTCCGCGTCTCCCTATTCGCAAGCAGAAGTAAGCGTCCACACCAACTATAAATATTAACCGTTTGTCAAAGGCTGAGACCAGATCACGAGGCCACAGTAGCCAAAGAGTGAGGTGGACCAGTTTTTGGCATCAACATAGTTGATGTGGACACTTACTTCAGATTCTGAATAGGAAACGCTCTGGAATGCCTATCGGAATTACCAAATTGTTTACTTCGGGATGAATCTGCAAAAGGGGGGAGGGAGTGATCGGAATTGGGTCTTTCTGCCCGGATTTAACTCCGATGCTTAAGTCAGAAAACTTGTGAGAAGGAAGTACGTTTTTTTTTCAGATGCCTTTCTTTTTATCGTTGTTCTTCTTTTATAGCAACTCAAAGGTGGTGGGAAAGGCGGTGAGTAAATATCTCGAAAGGCGGTAAGAAAATATATGCCTACTGTGTAGGTGCTACGTAGGTGTTACGTAGGTAGGTACTACATAGGTAAGTATAGAATATATGCCCACTGTAGAGGCAAGTGGATAAGATCTACTTACTGTAGAGGCATTAGATTTTCTTACCCAAGTGGCTATAAGCACCTTATGAGACAGTTTTTATACGTTCGACGGATTTATTTTGTAGGGTTGAACCCTCATTCTTTTTTACTGAACGGAATTGTGCCAAAGTATTCGGTGATATTGCCGCATAGCCAAAGGGATGTAGTCCTGTGTGTGATAGGTGGTCATTTAGGGGGGTGACACGTGTTTTACCAAATATCTCCGTAACACTAGTCCCCCCCAAAGTGTACTTGTTCGAAAAAATCTGAGCGAGGAGTGAGCCCATCGCACTTTTCGCTTGGTTCGAGAACAAGTATCTTTCTGGTTGGTATGTCTTTGTTTCTAGGCACATGTGCTCTTAATAGGTGACCGACCCTTACTGTGCTGTCTTTTCGTTGTTTTAAATCGAGGTAGATTTTTCTCCGGAATTTTCACCTATAGTGTCAATAGGTTTTTCTATTTAAGGAGCTTGTATGGATAGTGTTTTTATTCATTCTGTTGTTCTTCGCTTTTTTGTATAATGGCTCACAGTCTTCTCGTCATTTACGAATTCCAACTTCTTTTCATGAACACCTGGAAGGCTTAAGGACTGGGGTCATCCATTTGGTAAGTCCGAACGGCTGTGTATGGCCGTCCCTTCATGTTGCTGACAGAGGTTTAGGTGAGATATGTATTGAGGAAGGGTGGGAAACCTTCCACGTTGATCATGATGTGGAAGCGGGGGATCTTCTAGTTATTACTTATGCAGGGGGTGTACGCTTTGAAGTTGAAATGTTCGGAAGCGATTCCTGCCGTAGAGAAGTGGGCCCTAATCTTCGCCCACGTGCTTTGCCAGGGTTTCCTAGTGACGTCGAGGACAGCGATGGTTGCGGAAGTCCGTGCATCTCCTCCGAGTCTTATCCGAGCGAGTCCTCGGATGGATCCGTGGACTGTTAACTAGGGAATTCCGACGGAGAATAATGTTTGCTAGGACTTGTTGCGTTGTTTTGTTGTTGTTTTTTGTTTGTAACCATCTTTGTAACATAAATAAAAGGTTGTCGTTTAGCTTATAAATTCTTTGGTATCTTCCTGAAATATTCACTGGTGCTCCTATGTTGGGGCGTGTGCTTTGTCTTCTATGGTATGGGCTCTACTTTTTATACAGTGTCTATTATTCCCTGAGAAGACACGTGTCTCCTCTACTGTTTAGCATTAAAGGAAGGTGGTGGCGCGACGTGCGTGGCGTGCACATTTGTCAACATCATGATGGGCGCGGCTACCTATGTGTGTCAGACGGCGTTTGGTATGCTGACGTGGATGGAATTTTGAATCGTTTAAGGGGAAGTGATGATGGCTATCTGAACGGCCTGGATTTGAGGACCTTTGGTTCAACGGTCCGATTGGGGAGTACTGTTGGGATCTAACGGCCAGGAATTAGTTTCCCTTTCATATAACAAAGCGGAAATGCAGAGAAGGCTTTATTGTGAAAATCGCAATAGTGTCTTCTTCTCCAGCGAGCTTTATTCTTGTTCTAAGGTTTCTGCGCTCTTTCAACCCTTTTCCTTCTAAGGTATGGCTAGTAACGCTAGTGCGTCTTCTTCTTCTAGTTCTTCCCAT
The DNA here is from genome assembly GCA_026586065.1 of Dioscorea zingiberensis. Lineage (NCBI taxonomy): Eukaryota > Viridiplantae > Streptophyta > Magnoliopsida > Dioscoreales > Dioscoreaceae > Dioscorea > Dioscorea zingiberensis. The sequence continues at coordinate 15,741,785 of CM048827.1, read as the reverse complement.
GAATCTGCTACTTCCCTATCACTTTTGATCCCTTCTCCGTCCAAACCCATAACCTTCGTCGCGATTCCAGACGATTCTAGGGATGTTTCAGTCAAGGGTTTGCGGGTTCATCCTGCTTCTAGAGCTATGGGTAGGGGGTTTGGTACCTTCGTAAGCCTCCTGGGGCAGAAGGATATCGATAGCTTTGGTAGAGAAGTATGAGATAGATCTTTATCTATTTGAGGTTAGGGTTCCTTGTTCCGGAGAGAGGGCGAGTTCTCCTAGGGAGGGAGAGATAGCCATCTACCAAGATGCGCTGTTGGGTGGCCTTAGGATTCCTTTTTCAAACTTTGCCAAGGCGATTATGGAAGAATATCACCTATGTCCTTCACAGTTAACTCTGAATTCTTGGAGGTTGCTGAACGGTTTTGTTATTGTTTTTAGGAACTACGGGGTAAATCCAACCATCCGTTGGTTCTGTATATTGTTTAGTCTATGTTTAGAGTCTAATGCCGATTGGTACTACTTCTCGGCTCGTCCCGGGAGAAAGTTTCTAGGGAAAGTCCCTTCTTCCATTAAGCGATGGAAGAGTAAATTTTTCTTTGTCAAGAATAAATCCGAGTGGGATGTCCGAACCAGGTGGGAGGTTCCCCGAACGGACATTGCTTGTGAGGAGATGACAAAAGAAGAGGAGGTTCTTCTTAAGTCAATGACGGGGATATCCAAAGTTTACATGGATGACTTCTTGACCAAAGAAAATCTCCTTAAATGTCATTTAATAGTAGCTTCCGGTAGGATTTATTCGTGCATCTAACTTAGTTTAGTTTTGAATCGTGATATCTAACTTGCTTCGGAATTTATTCTTGTAGGAAATCCGATGGAGGATGAAGATTTGAGCTACGTTAAGGGCATCCTGGCCTGCTTCGAAGGTGAAGCTCATCCGCCCTTACCTCGTGGGCGAAAGAAGAAAGAAGTAGCGTCTAGCAGAGGCGCTGATACTTCTCAGGAGGAGAAGAAGAAAAGGAAGATAAAATAGGTTGACTCTTCCAAGAAGGGGGTAAAAAGCGACCCCACTGCAGGGTCCTCGAGGGAGAGGAGGACGAAAAGGAAGAATTCCGAGGACTCATCGGGTCCCGGAATTATGGTTGAACAGGCGAATTCGCCTCAGGAAGAGGCTCGCCTGGCTTTATCGCCAATTTCCGAAGGCCCCTCTTCTAGTCGGCCAGAGGACATCCTCTTTAAGGAGGTAAGAGTCTATTTCTTAAGGGTGTCTATTGTTTCACTAAGAATTTTTAACTTAGGTTTATTTTATAGGCGGAGGCAGGGGAAGCGGCTCTCCTGGACAAACTGAGGGTGGCGGACTCAGTTCTGAAACAACCAGGACCAGCCACTCAACAAAAGGAATTATCTTCCGAGGAAATTCCTTTTCGAGACGTCGCGTCCGTGAAGGACATTTTGATGGCTATGAGGCCCGAATAACTCTCCAATAATCTCTGAAGGGCTGGAAGGGAAGAGGCCACTTACCAACTTTTCCGCTCGGCTATGTTGGTAAATTTTATTCTTGTAATTCTTTTACTTCCTAGTTTGGTACTATCGTCTTTAACTAATTTGTTATTCTGTAGACCGCTCAATGGGCGGATCGAGTCGGCAATCTTTGTCAAAAGGACTTGGCGAAGATGGAAGCGAGTAGGGCAGAGATTGCCCAATTAGGCTCTAGGGTGGTGGCCTTGGAGGGAAAAGAAAAGGAGCAACTCGTTGTTATCCATGCTCTTGAGCAAGATAAGGCCAAGCATCTTCAACAGCTTGCTGCTATGGAAAAAGAGAAAAATGATATAGCGGCCAAGCTGGTTATTTCCGAGGGCTCTTTTCATACTGTTGAGGGGAATATCAACAAATTACAGGATGAATCCAGCAGTTTGAAGAAGGAACTTACATCCGCTCAAACTGAGCGAGCTAAAGCCCGATGGGAGCTAAAATTGAAGGTGGGTGAACTTGCCGCCGTTCAAGCTGAGTTGGAGGAAATTAAAGGGGAGCGTGACACACTCAAGGAAGATTTAGCTTCCAGACAAAAAGCTCCTAAATCCGACTCGCAGGAAATGAAAGATTTAGCAGAACGAGCGGATAAGTTAGAAAAGGAGGTCGCTCGGCTTAGGGCGAAAGCGAAAGAGGGGGCCACCCGTATATATTCCGTATTACAGCAGGTGGGCCACCATATTCCTCCTGCGAAAGTTTTGTCTATAGGGCTTGCTGGAGTTCTAAAGAAATTTACGGAGCTAAAGGAGCAACATGTTATAAAGACCCCAGAGGCCCCTGCTCTAGAACCTCCAACTCAAATTCCTCCAGAAGCAGCTGACTGCCTAGAAGGCCCTAGTTCTTAGGGTTTTTATGTATGAAATGTTTTGTAAAATCCTAATCATTCTGGAATGTAATTTCTATTTATATGAATGAAACACAAACCTTTATTTTGGTGAAGATTTCTTTCCGAGCTATGGTTATTTTTAACCATTAGAAGTCTTCTTTCTTCGTTTCTTCCGAGTCCAATCGTGGGACTTTGTTTCAGTAAGATGAGATTGTTGCCTCATATTTCGATCGGGATTTTTGCCCCTTATTTCGGGATGAGAATTGTTGTTTATCCTTATGGGATACTTTCGACTCATCTTTTAGGAATGGGATTTTCACCTCATATTTGTAGAATGGGATTTTCACCTCATTTTCATTTGGAAAAGACTTAAGCTTTATTTCATGAAACATTTAGGAGACGCATGTAATTTAGTGATAGTAGCCGTCAGGTGTTCAAAGATGAAATGGACGCTTGAGCATTTTTCCTTCCATATTTACCAGATAATAAGTGCCTGCTAGGACAATTCTTTGTATGACGTAAGGGCCTTCCCAGTTAGGAGTTAGCTTCCTCGTTCTGCTTTTGTTTCCCTGGAATTCATTTTCTCTTAAGACCAGATCACCGATTTGGAAGAAGACTCTTTTCACCCTTGTGTCATAGAACCTTTTTACTCTTTGGCGATAGATGGCTGCCTTTGTTTCCGCAGCTTCTCTTTGCTCTTCAAGTCAATCAAGTTTCGCTCGGAGATTCTTCTCGTTCTCTTCTGACGAGAATGTTTGTTGTGTCCGTAAGGTAGGCATTCCTATTTCTACAAGGATGACAACTTCTGCCCCATAAGTAAGAGAAAATGGAGTTTCTCTTGTGGGGGATCTTGTGGTTGTCCTGTAAGCCCAAAGAGCGCTCGGAAATTCCTCAACCAAATTAGTTTCATTTTTGGACACCCGGGTTTTAAGAGATTGGAGCAAGGTGCGATTTGTCACTTCCACTTGGCAGTTGGCTTGGGGATGTGTTACAGAAGTTAACCTAGATTCAATTCCGAGTTCGGAACAAAAGCTTTTGAAAGCCTTGTTATCAAATTGCAGCCCATTATCAGAAATGAAGGCAACCGGAATTCCGAATCGACAGATGACCGTTCGCCATAAGAATCCTTGACAATCTTTTTCCGTGATTTTGGCCAAGGGCTCGACTTCTACCCACTTGGTGAAATAGTCAATAGCCACTATTAGAAACTTCATTTGTCGAGTCGAAGTAGGAAATGGGCCTAGAAGACCAACTCCCTAAACAGCAAACGGTCGAGGGCCGATAATTGGCGTAAGCAGCGTTGGCGGTCGTCTTTGAATCTTGGAATACCGCTGGCAAGCATCATATTTTCGGGCAAACGCCATTGCATCTTGAGTTAGTATTGGCCAGTAATAGCCTTGTCGCAGGACTTTGTAACTCACGGCTTTACCTCTTATATGACCACCTCCAATGCCTTCATGAATTTCTTGAAGGATATATTTGGCTTCTGTGGGACGCAAGCACCGCAAGAAGGGTTGTGTATAGGACCTATTGTATAGATTTTCACCAATAATGGTGTACTGAGCGGCTTTGTAAGAAATCCGTCTGGCATCTGTTTTGTTGGATGGCGTAGGCCCACCTTGCAGGTAGTTTCTAATGGGATCAATCCAACTTGACTCTTCGTCTGTACTCTGTACCTCTCCTTCCAACCCTTCAATGGTTTTTGTGGGAAGGTACTGTATATTGAAAAAGGATTCTGTATCTCCATTGGGTGCAGTGGCTTTTTTAGATAAGGCGTCAACTTCTTCATTTTGTGCTCGACAGATTTTTCGATCTGGAAGTGAGCGAAGTATGGAACTATTTTTTTCACCACTTCCTGGTATTTGACCATGTTCTCCTCCTTTGCTTCAAAATTGCCCAATGTGTGGCTCACGACTAGCTGTGAGTCAGAATATACATGCAGATGTTGAATTCCGAGCCCCCGGGCAAAATGCAATCCTGCGATGAGGGCTTCATATTCGGCTTCATTGTTGGTCGCTTGGAATTGGAACTTGAGCACTGTTGCAATTTTCCATTTAGAAGGAGAATAAAGGACGAAGCCGGCCCCTGACTTCTCTTCGGTTGCTGATACGTCGACATTTAAGGACCATGGAATGCTAGGGCTTTCTTCTGGATCTTGTGATGGAATTTCTACAAGAATGGTTAATTCCATGATAAAATCTGCTAACACTTGAGCCTTGATTGCCGTTCGGGGCTTGTAAGTAAGATCAAACTCACCCAATTCTATTACCTACTTGGCTAGACGCCCGGAATTTTCAGGCTTATGGAGAACTTGCTTTAAGGGCTGGTCAGTCAATATCGTAATCTTGTGAGCTTAAAAATAAGGCCTCAACCTCCGTGAGGATGTGATAAGGGTGAATGCTAGTTTTTCAAGTGGCAGATACCTTGACTCCGCGTCGTTAAGGATTTTACTTATATAATAGACAGGTTTCTGAACTCCCTTATCTTCTCTTAATAAAACTGCACTGACCGCTCGAGGGGCAACGGCCAAATAGATATAGAGTTCTTCCCCTACTTGTGGCTTGGCTAGCAACTGAGGCGATCGGAGATAATCTTTAAGCCCCTCAAAGGCTTTTTCCCATTCTTCCGTCCATTCCATTTTTGGTGCTTTTCGCAAGGCTTGGAAGAGTGGGACATTTTTCTCTCCAGCTTTAGAGATAAACCTCCCAAGAGCTGCTAGGCGTCCATTAAGCCGTTGTACTTCTTGAAGACTTTTGGGTGACCCCATATCAAGAATGGCTTTGATCTTTTCCGGATTTGCTTCTATTCCTCTTTGGGTCAATATAAATCCTAGAAACTTCCCTGATCGGACACCAAAAGCACATTTGTTTGGATTTAGGCGCATATTGTAAGTCCGAAGCGACTGAAAGGCCTCTTGTAAATCCGACAGATGTTCATCGGCTTTTCGGTTGTTCACCAAGATGTCATCTACATAAGCTTCGACATTTCTGCCAATTTGCTCTTTGAAGACTGTGTTTATGAGCCTCTGGAAGGTGGCTCCGGCATTCTTTAGACCGAGCGGCATCACCTTATAGCAATAGGTTCCTCTGCCCGTAATGAAGGATGTTTTTTCTTCGTCGTCTTTGGCCATTCGGATTTGATTGTAGCCGGAGAAGACATCTAAGAAACTCAGCATCTCATGCCCCGCTGTAGAGTGCACCAAACCATCAATTGAAAGTAGAGGGAATGAATCTTTTGGACAAGCTTTGTTTAGGTCCATAAAATCCACGCACATTCTCCATTTTCCGGACGGCTTTTTTACCAGAACCACATTAGCAAACCAGTCTGGATAATTTACCTCTCGGATAAATCCAGCCTTCGAAAGGGTTAATACTTTTTCCTCTGCAGCCTTCTGCCTTTCTGGGGCGGAGTTCCTTTTTTTTCTGTTTGACAGGTTTGAATGACTGATCTATGCTGAGGCGGTGTTCAATGACATCACGCTTTACGCCTGGCATATCTTCTGATGACCAGGCTAAGAGATCAGAATTGGTCCTCAGTACCACCATGAGGTTTTTTTGCTGCGCTGTTGTCAAATCCGCACCAATCCGTACAGTACGTTCCACTCTAGTTGTGTCTAGAGGAACTATGAGCAATTCTTCAACTGGTAAGGGTCGAAGTTCTTCATCTTCCCGCTCGGCTATTCTATTGATCAACATGGGTTCCGAAACTTTTGTTTTGCCTCTGTTTAGAGTTTTTCCTTTGAGGGTTGAGACATAACATTGCCGTGCCAAGGGTTGATCCCCTCTTACTTCTCCATTGCCACTCTCAGTCGAAAATTTGAGGAGAAGATGGTAAGTAGAAATTATTGCTTTCAAGGCGTTGAGGGTTGGCCTACTAAGAATCATGTTATAACTTGAAGCGCAGCGTACAACTAGAAAATTTGTTGTCACCATTGATGATCTTGGCGAATTTCCTACCGTAACTAGCAATGTGATCATTACTTCTGGTTGTACCACCCCAACGGAAAATCCCACTAAAGATGATTTTACGGGAAGTCATCTGCATCGTACCTCATTCTTTCAAAGGCACTCCAAAAGAGAATATCCACTGAACTTCCGCTGTCTACCAGAACTCTTTTCATTTGAAAGCTGGAAACCTAGATGGCAATAACCAGGGCGTCGTCATGAGGGTGGCGAACCCTGGTGACATCGTTATCATAAAAAATGATGGGAGCCGTAGGCCGAGGCCTTCTTTGTGGCGCTTCCGTCTCCTGCGTAACTCCCACCATTCGGGCATAGCTTTTTCGAGAGGCGGAACTTTCACCACCACACCCAGGACCACCACTAATAAATCCGACCATCTCTCCTTTTTCTCCTTCAGGCTGTGAAGTTTCAGGTTCTTCTTGAACATCAATGTTGATATACTGCTCCAATTGTCCCCTTCTAACGATATCTTCTATGGCGTTCATCAAATGGGTGCATTTTTCTGTGTCATGTCCTCTAGCTTGATGAAACTTGCAATATCTTTTGTTGTTCTTTTGCCGTTCGGGATTCTTTGCAGGTTCTGGCCACGTCGAGATTTTTTTATCCTGAATTTGCATAAGGATATGGCTTCTGGTCTGATTTAGAGGGGTATGGTGGTCGTATCTGACTATTTTCCCTTCTCTTGAAGGTTCTCTGGGCTGTAGCATGTGTCCCCAAGGGCGTGTTGCAGGTTCCCGACCTCTAGTCTCACTCTTATTATCTTTACGTAGTCCTCCTTCCTTTCGGATTTCCGTGGGCCTTCTGTTGACACTGTGATGGGCTTTTCCTTTCTGGGTTTCAGTAGGGGCACGTCGAGCCTCTTTTTCCCAACCTGTATAAATTTCATCGGAATTGATATACTTTTGGGCATGAATCATGAGGGCAAGGATGGTTTTTGGTGGATCCAGAGTGAGGGAAAAACAGAATGGGTATTCTAGCAAACCCTCCATCAAGATGGTTATAGCCATTCGCGGAATAAGGTCCGCAACGTTTGCTGCTTCATCTATGAAACGATTTAGATAGGCTTGGAGTGTTTCACCCCCTCGTTGCTTAACGCAGAGTAGGGTAGATGGAGTTTTCTTTTGCTTTGAGTAATTAGCAAAATAACCTAGAAAGCGATCTACTAGAACTTGAAAAGAAGAAATTGTGCCAGATGGAAGATCGACAAACCAGTCATGCGCTTTTCCCTCTAAAGCAGCGAGAAAAGCTCGGCACATACGAGCGTCGGTAATTCCTGAAAGCAGCATCTTCGATCGGAAGGACTTCAGGTGACGAGACGGATCGGTTTTGCCCTCATATGCAATCATAGCAGGTGGTCGAAAAATATCAGGAACTTGCTCCTCCAATATTTTCTTGATAAAGGGCGAGCATATGTTAAGAACATGCCATTCGGATTTCTGTTTTCCTCGAGAGGGACCTTGTCTCTGTGTTCTTCTGTCAACAGTAGGAGCAGATGGACTATTCCATTCTGTTCTTGTCCGTTCCGTTCTTGTATGCCATTCTATCCTTGTGGCAGCTTGCTCTCGACGTCGAACGGAGGGAGGTTCCGAACTAGCTGAGAAGGCGGTTCTCTCTCTTCTTTCTCCATGGGTGCGAGTCCTTGTCCTCCCTCTGCTTTCGGAATTAGCTAGTGGGGCTGTCGGCATATTTGGTGGAATTTGTGTGGGAGGAAGTGATGGATGGGTCAAAATATGAACAGCTTGAGCCAACTACTCTAATTGCTGCTACATGTTAAGATAAAATGCCGGGATAGATCCCTAGGGTACAATGGACGGATTTTCCGATGGAATGATGGAAGGGTTTTCCGATGGAATGATGGAAGGGTTTTCCGTTGGAAGTAAGATGGGCGGATTTTCTGACGGATTCTCCACATCTCTCTCGATTTCACCGGGTACTTCGGTATTACTAGGCGCTCCTTGTTCTTGGATTCGTTTTGATGTTCTGGTAGTAATCATTTGGCTTTTTGTAAAGGTCCCCACGGACGGCGCCAAACTGTTAATGCCAAAAACTGGTCCACCTCACGCTTTTTACTGTTGCCTCGTGATCTGGTCTCAGACCATTGATAAAAGGTTGAAATTTATAGTTGATGTGGACACTTACTTCAGATTCTGAATAGGAAACGCTCTGGAATGCCGATCGGAATTACCAAACTGTTTACTTCGGGATAAATCTGCAAAAGGGGGAAGGGAGTGATCGGAATTGGGCCTTTCTGCCCGGATTTAACTCCGATGCTTAAGTCAGAAAACTTGTGAGAAGGAAGTACGTTTTTTTTTCAGATGCCTTTCTTTCTATCGTTGTTCTTCTTTTATAGCAACTCAAAGGCGGTGGGAAAGGCGGTGAGTAAGGCGGTGCGTAAATATCTCGAAAGGCGGTAAGAAAATATCTGCCTACTGTGTAGGTGCTACGCAGGTGCTACGTAGGTAGGTACTACGTAGGTAAGTAGAGAATATCCGCCCACTGTAGAGTCAAGTGGATAAGATCTACTTACTGTAGAGGCATTAGATATTTTCTTACCCAGGTGGCTATAAGCACCTTATGAGACGGTTTTTATAAGTCAGACGGATTTATTTTGTAGGGTTGAACCCTCATTCTTTTTTACCAAACGGAATTGTGCTAAAGTATTCTGTGATATTGCCAAGTGGCCAAAGGGATGTAGTCCTGTGTGTGATAGGTGGTCATTTAGGCGGGTGACATGTGTTTTACCAAATATCTCCGTAACAAGTCATAAACATAAGCAAGTCCAAGAAAACCCGAAACCGGGTGGGCACGAGGCAAGTGTACTTACCTGAAATCGCAAAGTCTAGTATCCCACGGAAACTCCTCCCGACGCATCCACGTCAATAACTAGTAATGACAATCACAACTCAGTATCACTACCTACACAAAGTGAATTATTAATATTAATCACATAAATAATGTAAAATTCCTGAAGTTAATGCGCAGTCCCAAAGAACTACCCATAACTTTTGATCCGGGGCTCGTTGGAAAGATCTCTTTCTCATCTTTCCAGCGATACCTTACATGACATAACCTGATGTCTACTTGTAACCCAGAATTCACTCAAAGTGGGCAGCCTGGCAGCAGCCTCCAACCAACTCACACTCAATTAATCCAACTCATCTAAATCGAATTTGAACTTGACTCGACCCAAACTGAATTTAAAATAATTTAACCCATCAAACCAAATCCTCAGCTAGTTCATATAAAACATCAACTGATCCTCTTGTTCATAGTTCACCAAACCGGCCCAGAAGCCCAACTAAAACAAACCCAACCACTAATTAGCTCATCAGATCTCATGAACCACCAAGCCTCTTGTCGTACACTCACCCAATAGACTCACTCAAACCAACACCTCGGCTCTTTCTCTCATTGAACATCTTCAACCCATGCCCATGAGATTAACACAAGACTACACCTCTAAAGAATCCATGAACACATGAAATCGCACAATGTGAATATATGCTCAAACACAGTTAGAACCTCATGCCTATTTCTGCACCTTTGTAGACTATTTCCATTCAATCATCATCATCTCTACTACCCTGAGCATCTAACTAATCTTCAACTTCATCATGGACCTTTACATGCCATTCTATTCAATTTTGTTTGTCCCAAAACTTGTTTAAATTAAACAGTTATGCTTTACATAAAACATCTCCATGAGAAACTATTTTTCTTAGTTCCACATGCTTTTCTAATCATTAAATTAACACTCAACAAAAGGGTCCATCTTCTCGTTATTTATATAAATGATCAGACCCATTCCAAAAGCCATCATGGATATATAGAGAATAGATAGTTTCCATAAGTTTCAGAGAGATTATCACCAATGACCATTAAAAACTTCAATATCCTCTCATCCAATGATTGCTCACTTGAAACCAACCTTCTCTTCTCTGAAATCAGATTTTAGATATTAACTAACATTATACATGTTTGAACACGACCCTTCTCTGTTAAAGTTTTCTTAAATATCTCCAACAAGATTGACCATCATTCACTATGTAAACCACTTCCCTTCATACAACTAATCTACAGACCACCTATGCATGACAGTCAACCAGAACCCATGATCTATATGTATATCCATAATCATGCAATGTACTTAAACACATATTCATTAGCTCTAAGATAATATCATCATGACCTACAGAAGCATACTTAAACTCATGCAAGCCTTTGCAATCATCGATCCCTATTCGAGACGTTCAACAATAACTATTGTATATGGCTAGGAAGGGGTCAAAGAATGCTTACCAAGCCTGCATGTCTCTTCAGCGTCGCATCAGCGTCCTCGGAAGGTCACTCCGGTGATGGACTCTCCTTCCTTCACGGTCTCTCCCTGTCTCTCTCTCTCTCTCTGGAGGCGGCTAGGGTTTCTTGCGATCACCCTCCCTTCTTATACGAAACTGCGGCCAGAGGTGGGCGTGACCATGATCCCTTAGATGGAGGAATGAGCGCACGATTATCGTCCTACTATCTTAACCGATCCGATGAGTGGATAACCTTCATAGCCTCACGCGACTTCTTTTCCCCAGCCAAGCACACGAAGCCTACTCCCTCATCTATATTTAAATCTTCATTCTTGTTATTATGAGATTTTTGCACATTTAGTAAGTACCCTTTGAACTTTTCAGTAATTAACTCAGCTCATCAAACTTAGAGAATGGTATGCATGCAAATATGATAAGTTCCCCCTGTACTTTCCCTTAATCACACTTCAGCCCATCCTGTGAGGGAATGCAATATTTCATTTAATTCCTCACAATTTAACATATTTACGTATACATCCTTGGTCTGTGAGAGGTGAGCAATTTTTTCTAAGTCCTCATTAGTTTTTAAATTTCAACCAAGTCCTTCCCAACCCCCAATTAATCATATTCAGGATTTTAGTCCATTTAACTCCACTTTTTACAATTTAAACCAAGTTTAAGAGAAATCATCCGAACCATTAAATCCATCAAAATAAATAAAACTCAATTTATTCTCAAAATTTTTTGGGTTTTACAGTCCTCATGTGGGAATACTCCATGATCACATCTATCTTTGGCTTATCTGCATAAACATCATCAGTAGCCGCATAAAATCCAAGGAAGGTCACAAAAGTGGTGAAAAAAGAAAACTTCTTTTGGTTGACAAACAGGTGCTCCGTTCTCATCATCCCAAAGACAATGCGAAGGTGATCAAACTGTAAGGACCAACTTGAGCTATAAATAAGGATGTCATTGAAATAGACCACAACAAATCTCCCTGTAAACGGCCACAAAATCTGGTTTATGAATTGCAAGAACGTGCTTGGCGCGTTGGACATCCCAAAAGGCATCACCATCCACTTGTACAATCCTTGTTCTGTCTTGAACGCCGTCTTCCACTCATCTCTAGGCCGTATTCTAATCTGTTGGTATCCGCTTTTCAGGTCAGTTTTTGAGAAGACCATTGAGCCGGATAGTTGGTCGAATATGTTATCCAAGAGGGGAATAGGATAGTGCTACTTGATAGTAATTTTGTTGATTGCTCGGCTATCCACACAAATGCGCCACGAGCCATCCTTCTTTGATATCAACAGGGCTAGAACTGTATAGGGACTTATGTTCTCTCGGATATAGCCGCTCCTCAACAACTCCTCTACTTGCCGCTGTAATTCTTTTGCTTCCTTGGGACTGAGGTAGTATAGCGGTCCATTTGGCAAGCTTGATCTTATTACAAGATCTATCTGGTGTTGAATGCTCCTCATATGTGAAAGTCTGGGAGGAAGTTCCTCTTTCATCAAATCCGAGAACTCTATTAGCAATTGCTGCACTTCTACTGGCAAACCTGGATCCATATCCACAGTACTATGTATACAAGGTAGTAAAGCATAGACTACATCTCCCTGCTTGATCCAGCCTAAAAACCTGAAAGCATGTTAGTCATATTGGTTACTTGGGTAGGAGGGTTTTCCTCCCAGTGGTGTGCTAATACGATCCTTTTCCCCCTGATGCTAAGGGAATAAGTATTGTTTCTTCCATTATGAACAACACTTGCATCATATTGCCAAGGACGCCCAGTAGTAGGTGACTGGCATCACACCATGCATTGTCAAAGTATCTCCTACTAATGAAAAAGGACATGAGGCATCGCTGATCAACTTTTTCCTTTGTGCCTTTGCTCAACCACGATAGTTTGTAAGGCTTCAGATGATGCTCTATCTTCAATACCAATTTCTGGACACCGTCTTCATACACCATGTTCTCACAACTTCCGCTATCGATGATCACCTTGCAAATCTTGTAGGCAACTATACAGGATGTATGGAAGATAATGTTTCTCAGGCAATCATCCCCTGAATCTTCCATGGGTGTCAGTTGACTCTTGCAAATAACCCGAGTCTCATGGCCATTTCAAATCAGCATATCACTATCACCATTATCATCATCCCCGTAATTATCATAAAATGATTCCTTAGTCTCTTCAACCTCGTCTACTTCGTCTTGTTTAATCAACAGGTTCTTTCCTTTCTAACTAGCTGGTTTTTACATTCTGTTGACTTATGTCCCTACTTACCACATTGATAACACCGATCAACAGATATAGAACAACCTAACAATGGTTGTTGGATAAGCCAGGGTGCCTAAGGGCGAGCTGGTCGGCTACTCTGATTGCTCCTGACTGGTTTTCTTTTGTTCTACTGCTTTTGAACAGCGAGGGCGTAATGTTACGCCTTTGAAACAGTCCACAGAGTATGAAGACATAGGACATCCTGCAATGGCTGGCGTAGCCTCACTAGATATCGAGCTACTAGTTGCTCCTCCGTCTCAGATAGATCGTTCCGCAAGACAAGCAGGTAAAATTCCTCCATGTACTCATCTACAGATCTCATGCCCTGCCTCAACGTAAGAAGCCATTGGGACAAGGTTTGGGTGTAACTGAAGGGAGGAAGTGCCCCTTTATCTTGTTCTTTATCTTGTCACAATTAGTGATCTTCGGTTTGCCTAACGTATCTCGTGCACATTGCAACTGCTCCCACCATGCGGATGCTCGACCCTTGAGTTTGATGGTGACCAACTTCACCTTCATATGACCAGGAACTTTCTTATATTAAAAGATTTGATCTAACTCTTTCAGTTAATCAATGAATCCTTCAGCTTGTAATGACCCGAAAGACTCGAATATATCCACCCAAAATCCTAGATCTCTATAACCCTGTTTGTGGTGATCTCAAAATTGGCTACGTCAGGGATTAGGATTGATGAAAGTGATGTTTGAATCATGATTTGAGGTATCATGATCCTCAAGATCACGCGCCACCAGACGCTTACTCAACTCCATGACTTGTCTCAGCAAATCCTCAATCATCAACTCTTGTGCGTCGTGATCATGGTACTTGACCTTCTTGTTCGGACTCCACCCACGATGACCACGACCATGACCTCCACAAGCCATTGATGCGATGATTCTCCCAGGAGGATATTGAAGCTGTGGTATCATCTGATGCCAGATAGGATAGTGATTAACCTACAGGCGATGACAACCAAAGGATCACCAAGAAAGCAAGCAAGAAAAATGATAAAACAAAGAAGAAGCTCTCTGAAACATCAAAAGAAATAATATTATTCAAGATCAATTATCCAAGACCAACCCATTAGCTGGGTTAAATAGCTTGAAAAGGATAATCTTCATACACTATCACCTTATCTAGATTTGCCAAAATTAAAAAATAATTATTCAAAAACTAAAATTATTTAAACTTAAAATTGAAAACAAACTAAATAGTTATCCAAAACCCTAGATTAAACCGGACTCAAATCCTATCCTAATTTGGCATAGGAAGTATTACCAAAAATAGAGAAAAATGCCGAAAAACAAAGATATGACGGGGTAACTTTGGTGCAAAAGGTAGTGCTCCCCTTAATGCTCGATCTCTCGGTGCACTCACAATCCCTTCTATTAAAGTAGTTCTAATATGAAGAGGTGTTTGCTTCTTCCCTCATATAAACCTATTGAATACTAGGGTTGTCCAATGTAAGCATTCAACGTAATGAATACACTCAATAGATCTTAATCCAGCTTCAATTAGTCAAACAAGTAAAAGATACTGTCATACATTAAACCCAACCAAAGAGTATATCAATACCCAAGTATCTAAAGAGTTAGTTCCTCAGTAAAGATGAACACGAAGAGAATACAAAATTTAATAGAAAATAAAGCATATGAAAGGAATACGTCGTTCCCTCCACTATTGGTGAGGACTATTCTCATAAACTCCCCAGCTACTCCACTTCCTAGAGACGCACTTTTCTCCACTGTTTTGTCCTCAATGAATGTAAGGATGGGTGAGGATGATGAGAGCCTCTAAGGGTGCAGAATGGAATTATAAGCGGCCCTCCATAACCCTAATCTTCAATATTTATAGTCCTAAAAACCATCAGGGATCAAAATAAAGCTTACGAGGCACTTAGGTTCAATCGGATCGACATTACTTGATTGGGGCCTTATATAGACGGGACCGTTTATAAGCAAACAGTTCCGCTTAGTGTTGTGTTCTTTCCAGATAGATGGCCTCGTCCACACTATGGACAGGCCCGTCTTCGGCTCCAGTCTATTTGCCTTCTAGATGGACGGCCTCATCCATGCTTTGGACGGGTCCGTTCTTTGTTCAGATCTTTTTTCCTTCTATTAATTTCTATATAGATGGCCTTGTCCATCGTTCGGACGGGTCCATCTAGCTTCAGCATGTAACATCAGACGGTTCATGAGAAGGTCGTTTTCATTGCCCATCGGGGTCATATAGCAATTCAGAGAAGAACTCGCGCATCCTGTATTCTAGACGGGACCTCCTGCTACCAAATAAAACATTCTGGATCTTCCTTTTACTCTCTAACTTGTTTCAAATCCTGAATTTTCCATTAAATTGCCTCGGTATGTCTTGTTTCACGAAAAGAACACATTTTAAGTACTGGTGGGGTACAATTTATCAAGATTACATGCTGAGTGTATACAAATATGATAATGGAATATAGTAAAGTGAACACTTATCAAACATCCCCAGATATAAGCGTTTGTTTGTCCTCAAGAATATGAAATAAAAAACTAAAGGAATGATAATTGTTCAACCTTTAGCTAAGGAGAAGTCAGTTCAGCTCTACTCTAAGTTTACCATCAACATGTTTATTCTCCTACTTCAACTCAAGATTTAGATTGATGCTTGACTTGTTCAATATAGCACTAGACATAGCTTGTTCACTCCATATGCAATGTTTCTAAGGACTTAGAATAATAGGCATACCCTCAGTGGAATAAACTTTTAATCTACTCTTTTCTTTTTTTTTTCTTTTTTTTTACTCCAGTAGGGCATCCCTAATGGATCCAACTTTTCATGTAAGCAAAGATGAACATAGATTGTAAACCTCCCTTTCTGAGGGATGGACATGCTGGCAAGGCACTGGAACACCCAACTACTCAGAAGGTTACAACTATACATACACGCGCTAAAACTCACAAGGGATTATTCTGCTTGAAGGACACTCTTATTAGGAGCAAGAACCTCGAGCTAACATTATCACCAGGACTAGAGGAGCACTATCTTTGTTTTGATTCTCATAGTCTCTATGTACATTGCTCATTTATTCTGTCACGAAAACACTTATAAGGGCTAAAGTTTGCACTATTGTCACGAAAACACTTGGAGCAATTAAAAATAATACTTAACAATCTAAGTCATGAGAGACATGGCAATTGTTTATCTAATGTCTCTAAACAATATAGTTCTAAAAAAGATTTGCTAAGTATCTATGATGTTTTATATGAGAATAAAAAAAAAAATTATTTCTACATGGTATGCACTAAGAAAAAAAAAATTGAAATAAATTTCTTGACTACTCATTCATCACGATACTTAGGATTTTGCAATGAATTCAAAAGCTACACCTACCCCATCCCCATACTTAAAAATTTTATTCTCCTCAATGCAAAAAATAGAGCATGTAATTGACATAACAATAATAAACTGAGACTTCCCCGTTTAACGAAGATGATTTCCAAAGTGCACTTGTGATCTCGAGGAAGTCTGCTTTGGCAAAAAATTGGGCGTTCTTATGACTTATGGAGCACGGGGGGATTCAATACTGCTCAACAAAAAGAGAAATATCATAAAGTCTGAAAAACACTGAAATACTAGAGCAAAATAAGTGAAAATCAGTAGAGTAGGGATAGGCCCTTGCATACTGAGACAAAACATGACATGTCTTGACCCAAATACACATAGACTACTCCTCCTCAGGAGAAGCCACTGGGGTAATCAGAGTTAATGGCCTAGCAAATACTAGTGCTAAAGTCTGGGAGCGAAACATAACATTCAGTTAGTGAGTTTCAGCATGCATCTGTATTGCGTCCTCTTCAATCGCTATAAGTCCTCACGGGTCAGCTCCTGGTCTGCCTGTACCTCTTTGACCTGAGAGATCAATCTCGGAACATGTTTCTTGTCTGGGGTATGGCTTGGGTTGGAGTTGGAGGTGTGATAACTATGCGCTCCTCCTCAAGGGTAATAGTTTTATCGCTATTTGGTCGCTGGATGACGATGTACCCACGGTTAGTCCATGTGATGAACCTTATCGGTATGAGTTTGCTAAAGTCGAGAGGTTCTATAGTCTGAAGTGTTGGCACTCTTAGTTTCTTACAAAGTAGTCCGATGCCTCTGATCAATCGCATGATGTAGGGTCCTTCGGATATGGCACTCATTTGGGTGTGCTGCCCATGGGGTACTATGAAATCGGTGAGAAGATATCTAAGTTGGATGGGGTATCGTGTGACTATGCTTAACAACATGTACAAATCGGTGTGGGTGATGACACCCCCTTACTACCGTCTCTGCCGCCTACGGTGCGTCTGAGTACGACATGGATGTAGTGAAGGGCATGTCTCTTAGGATGGATGCCTTTTGGGAACCATTGTTCCCATCATGTGTAATTTCTTTCCAGAAGCTGGCGTAGGACATATCTATAATGAATCCTACTGCTAGATTGGTATATTCTGCCATCCTTGTGAATTCTTGATCATAGATCCCCATGTATATGCTAAACTCGTCATAGGCTAGTTGATGCAGCACCTGAGATAATTGAAAGGTAATCGATATTAACCTCTTCTGAGTAAAGCGGCTCTTATAATGCTCAAAACTACATAGGACCTCGAGTATCACATCTTGGTAAACTAGGCGAGCTATTAATAGTATCCTGTCCCATCCCCAATCTATATGAGGTCCAATACTTGATTCGCTAGACTGATCTCTTACACCACACCCTAGTCTATAATTCGTGTAGGACAGAAAGATTGTGTCACCAACCTATTGCAGCGCTCCTTGAACTGCGGAAGAAGAAGGTGTAGACTATAACTACGCTTGGGTTTTTGTTGCCCAGATGTTTCTTTCTTCTTTGTTGTCATTCTGCAAAATGTAGCAGATAAAAATAAGAGTACCCTAGAATAGCCCTCTAGCAAATCCAGACGGGACTGTGTAATTATGAGAGGTATCCATCTGAGCCTGGCTAAACTAGAGAGAGATCCTGGTCTTTGGTCTCCCATCTGAGGTGTTCTGCACCTCGAATTTGTATGAATAGGAGGTGAATTGCCCCTCATAGAGTTGAATTCGGTTGGGAGTGTATATAATCAACCCTAACAACCTGATGCCTACCCTTAACCCTAGATTCCGTAAATTGACAAGAAAAATTTGTGTAGATTAGGTATGTAGATCATACTTGAAGTGTGATGCTTGAACGCAGAGGGTTTTGACCTAGTTATGTGTAAGCGGGCAGTATGAGAGTAGTGAAAGAAGATAAAAGGAGGGCTGGGGATAACTAAGGATCGGTATATATATAAAGCGAATGAAGGGGTATATGTCCGCGCCGCTCGGACAACCCAATATAAGTAAACAAACAATATAGTTTATGTGGTAGACAGATTCATTCCACGTGACATCCATGTTGCAGACCTCGACGACCCTATCCATAAGTTAGGCGGGTTTGTCCTCACTAAGCCGCCATGATCCTAAAGACTGGACGACCCAGTCTAGGTATCTGACGGGCTCTTACAAGTTATTTCTCTCAAAGGCTGAGTTTAGATGGGTCCGTCTGCGTATCTGATGGAACCGTATGGTTCATCCCCAGTGATCTGCATCCTCATCTCGGTTCTAGCTCCTAGACTATTAGAAATCAAAATTCAAGAACTGCCTATTGAAGATCATTCCGCGTGATGGATCAAAGATTCTATGTACTTATTCAAACCTAAAAGAGTTAAACCTGTAATTAACTAATGTATGAAAATTACTGAAAGACTTGGGTTGCCTCCCATGAAGTTCTTGTTTAACATCACGAGCTTGACATACCCTTTTATTTACCTTATGGTGGTTTGAATAGATGAAGCCGCTTAGCGGTTTCGCAGGGAGCACTCCCCTTATAATATAATTTCAATCTATGCCCATATACCTTGAATGTGCCTTTTTTGCATGACTTATTTCTACTGCTCTCTGTGGATGAACTTGCTTTACAGTAAGGGTCCTGACCATCTGGAACGAAATTTGCCTGAAAAGAGCTTGAGTCTGGAATGAAACAACAAAACTTTATCACCTTCTTTGAACTAGTTTCGCAGGTTTATTTGCTAGTCGTGCGTTGCTTGGTTCGTTCTTTGTACAATTTTGAATTCTAATAAGCAATGTACCTCCATTTATCTAGTTCATTTAGTTGGAGCTTCCTTTTTTCACGTACAAGGGAGAGGTCACAGTTTAAAAATTTGGTTGCCCAATAAGCTTTCTGTTACAGTTCCACTAGTAGATCACATGTCTTCCCGTAGACTAGTCGGTAGGGAGTGCTACCTATGTGCATCTTGTATGTTGTGCGATATGCCCATAAAGCATCATCTAATTTGTCAGACCAATCTTTTTGGTGATATGCCAATGTCTTCTCTAAAATGCACTTGAACTCCCTATTCGACAATTCTACCTGGAGGCTGGTCTGGGGATGGTACGAAGTGGAGGAGCAATGCACAACCCCATATCTCTTAAGAATTTTTGTGAACTGGGCGTTGCAAAAATGAGTCCCTCGATTACTGATGATGGCCCTAGGTATGCCGAATCTTGGAAACAGCTTCTCTAAGAACTTGATCACGCTTTTAGCATTATTTGTGGGGAGTGTTTGTGCCTCCACCCACCTTGAGACATAGTCGACGGCGACCAGTATGAATTTGTTACCATTGGAGTTCGGAAACTCCCACTAAGTCTATACCCCAAACATCAAATACTTCGCACACCTCGATTGAATTTAGTGGCATCTCATCCAGGTGTAAAATATTTCCTAAGGGCTGGAATTGTCATACTAGCGAATAAATTTTTGAATATCCTGGAATAATGTCGGCCAGTAAAATCCTGCATCATGAACCTTCCTCACTGTCCTATTTACACTGTAGTATCCCCAATCGGTCGTGCATGACAATGATCCTGAATTTTACATCCCTCTTCTTTGGGGGTGCACCTTCTAACTACTTGATTAGCACAAACGCGAAATAAATACGGGTCATCCCAAATGTAGTGTTTCAGATCGTCATAGAATTTCTTCATTTGAAAGTAAATATAGTTTTTGGGGGGTATCCTACCAACAAGATAGTTTGCATAGTCTGTGAACCAGGATGGTTCATACTTCTTACTCAGTACATGTAGTTCCTTGTTTACCGCTTGTATCCTATACAGATGTGCCTTTGGGAAGGATTCATTAATGTCCCCATCATTTAAAGTATCTATTTGTGGATTTTCTAGCCTTGAAAGATGATTTGTAGCTAGATTTTCTGCGCCTTTCTTATCTGTAATTTCCAAATCAAACTTCTGCAATAACAAAACCCAGCGAATCATTCGTGGTTTTGCATCGACCTTGGTTAGAAGATAAAGCAATGTAGAGTGGTCGGTATAAGCTACAACTTTAGATAGGACCAAGTAAGAGCGGAATTAATCAAAGGCAAACACTATCGCTAGAAGCTCCATTTCTGTTGTTGTGTAATTTTCCTGCGCGAATGTCAAAGTCTTGCTAGTGTAATATATAGGTTGAAAGTGCTTATCCTTCCATTGACCCAACACTGCCCCTACATCATAGTCACTTGCGTCGCACATTAGTTCGAATGGTAAACTTTAATCAGGTATGATCATGATTGCGGCTTGAGTGTGTTTTTCCTTCAGAGTAGTAATAGTAGCAGAACATTTACTGTTAAAGTCAAATGGGGTATCCTTTTCAAGTAATTTCGTTAACGGTCTAGCGATTTCGGAGAAATCCTTTATAAAATGCCTATATAATCTCGAATGTCTTAAAAAACTATATTTAGCCTTGACTAAAGTAGGTGGTGGTAGCTTTTCAATCGTCTTGACTTTTGCTGTATCCACCTCATTACACTTGTGTGAAATCTTGTATCCAAGGACTATTCATTCCCTTACAATGAAATGACATTAATTTCTCCCAACTGAGTACTAAATTGGTCTCCTTGCATCTAGCTAAAACTTTTTCAAGTTTGTTGAGATATAGATCAAACGAATCTCCAAAGCCGAAGAAATCATCCATGAATACTACCATTATATCCTCCACATACTCCTTGAAAATGGCCATCATGCATTGTTGGAAGGTAGCAGGTACATTGCATAATGCAAAGGGCAAACGATGATACACAAATGTGCCATATGGCTAGGTAAAGTTGGTCTTCTAATGACCCTCTACGGTTAATGGGAATCTCAAAGTACCCAGAGAAACCATCATGAAATTAGTAATTGAAATGCCTTCCTAACCTCTCAAGCATCTGGTAAATCAAAGGTAGTAGAAAATGATCCTTCCGAATGGTATCATTCAGTTTCCTGTAATCAATGCAGACCAACTACCCAGTCACCGTCCTATCGGGGATCAACTCATTTTTCCCATTCATTATTACTGTCATTCCTCCCTTTTTCGGCATTATCTGTACGGGGCTGACCTAGACGCTTCCTGAAATGGAGTAGATCACCCCGAGATTGAGAAGCATGATAACTTCAGATTTTACTACTTCCTGCATATTTGAGTTGAGCCTCCATTGGGATTGGACTAACGGCTTATAATTGTCTTCCATCAGCATTTTATGGGTGCAAAATGATGGGTTAATGCCTTTTATATCTGAAATCTTCCATGTTATTGTCTTCTTGTGCCTCTTATGACATGCAGTAATTTCTCTCTCTGCTCGATGGATAAGTCTGTAGCAATGATAACCAAAAACTTTGAATTATCTCCGAGAAAGGCATACTTAAGATGTTTGGGGAGTTCCTTCAGCTCTAGCTCTTGAGCTTCATCAATGGATGATTTCATCCTCTTATTATTTTTCAGAAGCACTTCATCGAGCTCATTGTCTACTCCCTAAACTTCATAGTTTTCCAAGTCTTGATTTGTACTAAAATCCTCCTTTTGCATATTTTGCATATTTGTTTCTTCTGGTGCTTCCATATTGCATACTAAGTTAGAGAGTACGGACGATTCCATCCAGATACAGATGGTTGCGTCGGGAATATGAAATATTGCCATGTCATTAAGTTTCTCTTCAACTTTCTCATGTGTATAAGAGGAGTGGATTGGTTCCTCTATCCTGCCAAATCAAGCCTTACATCATATACTCTTATTTTGTTCTCCTTCCAATCAATATCCATAGGATCCACCAAAATGGCCGTACATTGTCTGTGTCATAAATGAGCTGAAAGCATGTATATAGTTGAGCAGCTGGAATAGATTATGCTCTCGATACATAAATTTACTGAGGATCTTCTGCCAATTGATATCTTCTAAGGTAACCATGTGATCACAGCCTCCCAGTACCCAACATGATAGCTTTCCTCCCATCAGTATATGAAGCATTCTGCACATGATTCCTCATCGCGATAACTCGGTGTAGGTACTCTTTATAGACAGATTCAAACTATTCATTTACAATCTATTCATTTGTTATCCATTTGTTCACTTCCAATAGTTGCTCCATGTCGGCTACAAGTTTATATTACGCTATTGCTCAGTCCCTCGCGATACAAATATAGAGATTGATTAGAACGAGAAGCAACTGATTCAAACAACATATAAGAATAAAGAATGAAATAGTAAAGGAAGAAAGATAAAACTAAAAATCTAAAACTAATGGTTAAAGTAGTAACCTCCTAGTTTTCCTAGTAGTCTAAAGTCCCCGGCAATGGCGCCAAAAACATGATCGTCGCCAATCCTACCTGAAGTGCCAGGGTCGGACAAGTAATATAATGGACTAAGAAGTCGTGTATCAAATCCTCAGGGACTATAAGAAATACTAGTAGTGGTTGTTCATCTACTATCTAAACTAACCAGAGATTTGGTGTTTACTAGCGTAATTAATTAATTTAGACAAGAGAATTCAGATCATAGTTAAGTGAAGAATAGGGTGAAATTACAGGACAATCAGTCAAGAGAAAAGACACTACGACATGAATCCCTCTTGGGTTCTCAATACAAGATACAGACAATACCTCTACTTGTTAATTGAATAGGATTTGACCAAGGATTCCTATTTTTCTTTCAAACCCTCTCATGAGGTGAATTACTAACCTAGTGATACCACTATAATATACTTTAGGGAATCTACATCCTGGAAAGATTAAAGGGAATATGACATGTGAAAGAGTCACTCTCCTTAATGCCTGATCTCTCGGTGCACTAACAATCCTTTCTATTGAGATAGTTCTAATAGAGGAGGCGTTCACTTCTTCCCTCGTATGAACCTATTGAATACTTGGGCGGTCACAACGTAAGCATTCAATGCAATGAATATTGTCATGCCCCGACCCATATCTCGGGCCTCGAGCATGTGTACAGATCGACCGTAACCAAGTAAAGGCGCACCTCACTTGGATACAAGGCCCTTGTAATTAAGAACATACAACATATAATAAGCAAATAATCAAAATAACATGATAAAATCCAGAGTACTACAGCCGAATAAAAATAAGGGTTCATTCACCTTACATAAGTCAAGGCCCTACAAGGGTCCTACAGATAAGTCTCATACTCAAAGAAAACATGCGGTCATCGAACCTCTGCAAAAATATCTCAATCCCTCACGCTGCTACAGAATCCGAGTTGCCTACTCCTTAGGATCTAAACGAGAAGAGGGAAACAAGTGGATGAGCCTTCAAACAGAAAGCTCAGTAAGTACCCCGCAGGGATCATAATAAACACAAGAAGACAATCGATAAGTCAACAATGAGTATATCAACCAATCATCAAGATAAGCTAAGCAAGTAAGGGCCGCACCCCGTACTATCCAAACTCTAGGAGTCTCGAACCTACCACAAGGAATCTAACAAAGGTAGGGACTCCTAACACAATAACAACAAACTCACCAAGCATTCCCTGGTCAGCACCATCAGCCTCAGCTAGAAAAGACCCTCTGGTCGCGAGTCGGTAGTGCCACCTCTCGTATGTGTCGACACTGTTAGCGAATCAATCCCACAGACAGACTGGAGAACCAGAGTATCCTCCCTTTGTTATAGAAAGCCAGAACGCCAGGGTGTCCTCGGTCCTGGACATTGCGCAACGGAGCCCCCATGCTCCATTGATGCGGGCAGAAGAATAGAACTCTCAGCTGGCACACACCTACCTGACCAGCACACAAGTATACATGTGCCCATGGTCAAATGCCGGTCAACAGGTGGGCATGCCCAGTGAGTATTCTCTCAAGCATATCAACCATACATATATAACAAAAAAAAGTCCAGTTATCAACTATGTATATGCAAGCGACAAAGAGATCCTCGAAGCAAACAATACGGCATGCTAGATCATAGCAAACAACTAAGACAATCAAGCTTGTAAGCGGGTAGGAACAAGGCAAGGGTAACATACCTCAATCAGAGATGTCTGGAATCACACAAGGCTTCCTGCCGGCGTGTCTCCATACTCTATGTCGGTATTTGGTAATAGAGTCTGTCAGCCATGTAATCTCTTATAAACCCTACATACCTAGATACACAAGTATGTTCCACTAATCAGTCATAGTCTACTCAAACGACTCACCTAATTTGTTGGTCATGGCTTCACTTAGCCTTTCTTGTATTCAAATGTGCGTTTATCATTTAATGACTAAACCAAACTATTCAACAAATAAATTACTATACTTTAGTTGTTAGGATTCTCCATTGTGGCTCTAGAGACTTGGGTTCAAATTTCCATACTTTAAATTTTATTTACTTTTCTTTTGTAGTTCACCAACCAACTTCAAATTTGGTTAAACCTAACCCATTTGTTTCTATCCATTCCTTGACCAATTTGGCCACTTTAAATTGGACTCAACCCTTTAAATCGAGTGGGCAGAACGTTTAAGTTGGCACTTGATTAAACCCACCAATTTATTTTGCGTAGATCAAACATAACCCATTTTCCTTTAAATTTGGGCTTATCTCCCAAATTGACTAACCTAACATTTCGTATAGTTGAGTTTGAGTTCATTACCAATTAACCGAGCCCAACAATTTAATACTCATCCTTCTTTCAATACATTAATCCATTTAGATCATTTGAACATGGTTAGACCCAATCTAAGCCTTGCGATCTAATAAGACTTTTTAGTCTTATCAAATCAAATATGTTTAAAATCCTACTCTTAACTTATGGACCTGGTTTCCTTCCCAAAATCAAGTGGTCAATAGATAGTTGGGTTCAACCATGGTCCAACACAAAGAATGGCAACCCACCTCTATTTTCCCTTCTCTCTTCTCTTCCACTATGTTTTCACGCATCTTCAGACCTACTAAGGTAACCTCACAGACCTATAACCTCTCTAATCTTCTCCATTACATGCAAGAGTGTAAGATCGTTGTGAACCTTGCATTATGTTATGTAAGTAAGGTAAGTTTATCTACTGATTATGGTAATGGAGATCATGGATCTTCTGTTATTAATTTACTGTCATTCATTCATGCATACCCATGCCTTAACCATAGAGTCATCTACTTAACATCTTAATCATACCAACTAATGGACCATCTCTACTAAACAAGTGAACTGTGAACCTATATAGGTGTTCAGGAGCAAGACACTCACCAGAGTAAGTGGCAGTGCGATGAACTTCCAAGAGGTGAGCTCATGATGATTCCCAGTACTCAGCCTTGTCACGGTGGAGTGGCATAGCTCCGGTTCTACTGGTCAGAGGGTTCACGACTATTGGCACCAGTTAATCAGAGCGGTTATACACTCCCCACGCTGCAACCACTGGGCCAAGCCCACTATCTTTAGGGTTCAATGGTACCTACCTGAAATGAATGATGTTGGTGGTGCTTTCCCGGCCATCGAAAACACAGAGAAGGGGGAACGGAGGTCCATAATACTATGACAATGGCTCTACTCGCGTTGGTATCGACGGCAATCGTTTCCTTGCTTCTCTCCCCTTTGGCGCAGTGAAACAGATTTGCACTGCCTCTCTTCTTCTTGGTTTCTCTCATTAAACAGAGATGTTGCTATTAGGGTTTTGGGTGCCTTCTCTCTTATAGGGTTTTGGGTGCCTTCTCTCTTATAGGGGACCGCGGGGAAATTGGTTGAGCTGGGAGATCCCTTTGATAGGGGAATCAGACGTGCAAGATCTCCTCCTGTGCACTTCCGGCCGACGATGATCGCGGAGGAGATAGGATCTATGGAGTTGCGTTGTTCGTTGGCGAAGGAGAGACGATCTCCACTCACTTATATGGCGTCCACATGAGGCCGCATCATGCATAACATCAAACGGCAGTGAGTACGCCAATGTGCCTCTGATCCCGATTTTGCAGATGACCGATCATGATCGATCAGCGATGAACGGCTCAACAAACCCCTTGTGCCTCAAACTTAACCTCTGATCTCTGATGAACAGGCACGATCTGCCCGCACAATGGAGAGATGTCCAGCTTTGCTTTAGGGTTAAGGATGAACAATTGGATGGCGATTTTGTGCTCCAAACTTACGCCACCCCTTGGGATCAATGGTGTGGATTCCTTTACTTGATGAGACTCGATGGAGGGCTATGATTGATACTGGTGCCTCGAGCTTAAGGCACCATCTCAAGGTCTTTTAATCCCCACCGTTGATTTATTACATTGCATGGTTTTTCATGCACTTATGCACATACACCCCCATATTTTCCCAAGTTATATTCATGTCTTTGTGAGAGAGAGAGACAATTCTGATTCAGTCCTCACCTTACTAGAAATTTCATCTAGGTCCCTGGCAACCCCCAATTAACCCTAATTAGTGCATTAGTCACTTTAATTCATCTAATTCCAATATAGGGAGTTTCTTTAATTAATTAATTAATTAAAGAACAATTAGAAACCTTTTATTTCATAAAAATCATGGATTTTACAATTACACTCCATAGATCTCAATCCAACTTCACTTAGTGAAACAAGCAGAAGATACTGTTATACATTAAGCCTAACCAAAGAGCTCATCAATACCCAAGTATCTAAATAGTTAGTTCCTCATTAAAGAGGAACATAGAGAAAATACAAAATTCAATACAAAATGATGCACATGAAAGGAATACGTCGTTCCCTCCATTGTTGGCGAGGGCCGTTCGCGTATACTCCCTTGCTGCTCCACGCCTAGCAATACTCTTTTCTCTACTATTGTGCCCTCGATGAATGTAAGGATAGGTGAGGAGGATGAGAGCCTCCAAGGGTGGTGAATGGAATTAGAAGCATCCCTCCATAACCCTTATCTTAAATATTTATAGTCCTAAATGCCATTAGGGATTAAAATATAGCTTACGAGGCACTTATGTTCAATCATATCAACATTACTGAATTGGGGCCTTATACAGATTGGACCGTTTATAAGCAGACTGTTCCATTTGGTGCAGTGAATTGCTTTCTCTCTAAATAGACGGCATGGTCCTTACTTTAGACGGGTCCGTCTTCTTCTCCAGTCCATTTGCCTTCCAGATGGATAGCCTTGTCCATGCTTTGGATTGGTCAATCCTCTGTTCGGATCTAATTCCTTTGAATAACTTCTATTTAGACGACCTTGTCCATTGTTTGGATGGGTGTGTCTAGTTTCAACAAGTAACTTCACATTGTTCATGAGAATGTTGTTTTCATTGCCTATCCGGTTTACATAACAATTCAGAGAAGACCTCGCGTGTCCTGTGTTCCATATGGGATCTCCTACTAGGAGATAGAACCTTTTGGATATTCTTTTCAGCTTTCTTCTCTCGAATTTGATTCTAATCTTGAATTTTCCATTAAATTGCCCCTGTATGTCCTGTTTCACAAAAAGTACACATTTTAAGTACTGACAGGCTATAATTTATTAGGATCACATGCTGAGTTTATACTAATATAATAATGAAATATACTAAAGTCAACACTTACCAAGTATCAAGACTAATCAAGGATTCAATACTAGCTTTTGCCAATGCTCTAAGATGAAAGTTAATGGTTGTTGAAGAACCTTGTTGGTCTAGTCTTTGTGAGAGTCCCCCTCGATACTTCACTTCTCCTTGTAATTAGAGAAATCTATAATTCATGCTTCCACGTCTTCTGTATTTGTATGTTGTAAAATCGTAGATTTTATTAGAATAAATGAAATTTAAATTGTATTTAAATAGTGTGGTAATTAATGTAATTTCCCAAATATGGATTTATTTGGAAAAGGAGGGTTTAATGGATCAAGACCCGAATTAGGGTTAATAGAGACTGAAAAGGGCCTTTTAGTAATTATAGAAGTTTCAAGGACCTAAGAAAAGTGTGGCCCTCTCTCAGGAGAGTAATCTTCATGTAAAGGTTATAGGAGGTAAGGCACTATTCGCAAAATGCCACGATAAAACTGTGCTTAAGTTGCATTAGTTAACAATGGACGACTGACATTAAAAGATCCATGGACGATCAGATCATGAGGGCTTGATCCAACGGTCCACACCATCTATGAGAGGATGATATGGGTGCCCTCATCTTGCGAGGTTATCTCGTTCGTCCATCGAATAGATTGTCTTAAGTTCCAGACACAGTATCTGATCTCAGCTATTCAATTAATTTTGTCTTATCGAGACAATCATGGCCGCTCATCTCAGATGGTTGAGTAAGTTCGAGGCCGAGAGAACTGATCCAACCGCTAGTCGCGATATGATCCTGACCGCTCATCGTTGACTCTCGAATCAGTTCGAGGCGAGAGTTCTGATCGTTGCCACTCTTCCAAAATCAACAATTGGGACCAATATCGACGGTCCATCTCAAGATTCGGATGAGCTCGAGCACCAGGATCTAATCCAGCATTTCATTTACATGCAATCGCGGACGTTCATCTGATCGTAGCACGATCATGAGGATTATTTCTCTCCGTCAGCTAGCGCCACCGCTCATTGCCTTCTCCTCCGCGATCACTGGGCGGGCTGGATGGAAGGTTTTCAAACTCTATTTTAAAATGGAAAGAAGATGTCCGCAGCTTCAAATTTTTGGGATTTTGATCACGCTCGCAAGCCCTATAAGGGGAACCGATAATCAGAACCCTAACGCCACCTCCTCTTATTTCTCTCCATCTTCTTCTTCTCCCTCTTCGTTCATCTCTCTGAGATAAAGTTTACTAGAGGACTAGCTTAAGCTTGGCCGTTAAAGGAACGCCACGGACGGGAGTCGTTGCTGTCAGAGCACCAAACGGAGGAGTACATGAAACCTCCAGTAAAGCTCCACCGTGAGGACTTGTCGGACAGTGCAACCTGGTGAGCCTCTCCTTCTTGGTTTTTGTTTTCGTTTTGGTAGGCATGCATGCATAAGATTAAACTCAAGGATCTCCGGTCATTAGTTTTTGGAGGGACAAAGGGCCTGCGATGGAGGAATCCGATAAGGGTTAGGCGTCTGTGACGAGGCGGAGTAGTATCGGCCCGCCTTCTACCCCGGGGATCGCTCGCGGCTTGCATGCCTTCATCGGACAGTGACGATCTGAGGACAGGAAGGGGCGCTCGTCGTCCCTCTACTCTCCAGTGGTCATCGCTCCCTACCAAGCTGCCGCCGCCCGCGTTGGACCAAGCTCAGGCTCAAGAAAATAGAGACATGGAATCAGTTAGAGTTAGTTGATTTGGTTTAATCAATTAAGCAAGGTTTGAGTTCAATCAGGTAATATGGATTTTAGCTAACCGGTTAGCCAAGTCGATTTGGGTCTGAATCTATTTTAAAAACCAATCTGGTTTTGTCAAATCAAAAGTAAATTAACTGACTAAATCAAGTAAAGGTTTGCGTCCAATCAAATAGCTTAGATCTGGTCAAGAGAGAGGTTGAGTCCAACAAAGTAAAAAAGGGGTCAGGTCCAGACAAGTTAATGGGTTGGGTCTAATAGTATTTTTTTTCTTTTTTTTTAAAGATTGGGTTCAACCATGTTGCGAATCAGGTTGTAGAAAAAACAAAATAAAAATGGTAACTAGTGAGATTTCAACCGAAGACTCCCTATACCACTCTATGGGCCTTAACAAGTTAGGCATTTTGTCTCCTGTGATTAAACAAGGGATATTTAATAAATAAGGACAAACATGACTAAAAGAATGAAAGGAACAAGTGGAGGGAATAGAACCAGGGATTCCTTACCATGCCTTGATGGGCCTTAGCCACTATGTTGCGTATTATTTTTGTATTCAATAGAGAGTTTTAATTAATTAAGTCTAGGCCCAACCAATTTATAAAGTTGTAGAAATTAAAAGAATAAAAGTGGCAAGCAAGGGGAATGGAACCCATGACCTCCAAAGCAATGTAGTGGGCCTTAGCCACCAGGCCATCTTGGTACATCTGCAGACACAGTCAAGTTTAGTCATTTAAGGAAAATAACATAGAATACAAGGGAAGACTATATGGTTTGACTTGGGCCGAATTAGAGTGTCATGCATATACATCTAGAGATTATAAGATGTTGCCGGTACTGATATAGATTTTATTATCAGGTTTCGTCAAAGAGACATGACAGGAGGGATTTTTGAGTAATCCCGGACGTTGTTGTTTGAGGAAAGTACATTTGCCTCGTACCCACTCTTCGGAGTATCTTTGGTATTTTGCTATCATGAATTAATGATATTGTTGTCGTATTGCCTTCGACTTGATCTGTTAGGTTCATACATGCTTTCCTGATTGTTTTGGATTCCAATTGAGCATGTTTGATTATTGTCAGGATGTTGGTATCCCTGATTTATTGTTGGTCTTCCACTCGGATCAGTGGAGCGTGGAGGCTCTATTGGGAAACATTCAGGGACGGGACACCCTGGCATTTCAGCTTGCCATGCTGGAGGGACGATACTCCGGTTGTCCAGCCCGTCAGTGGGGATGATTCACTAGCCGTGTTGACACGTACGAGAGGTGGCGCTACCGATATACGACTTGAGAGCCGTAGGACTGGAGGGTCGAGTTCCAGCAAGTTGCTGATGATGCTGGCCGGAGGAGACGTTTGCCGAGCTTCCTTTGGAACTCATTGTAGAGCTTGAGAGCTAGTTTAGTTAGGAGTCGTTACCGTTACCCTTGTTTTGTAGTAGACTCCTTGGGACAGTATTTTGAGGGGTGTGTCCCCGTTGTTTGATTGTTGATCATATATTTGATATTTTTGATGTCTTATTGATCCCCGCAAGGGTACTTACTTGCTTTCCATTCGAAAGCTCACGTATTTGTTTCTCTTCTCTTACTGATCCTGAAGAGTAGGTGACTAGAGCTCGGGAGCTGTACGAGGGACGGGGTATGTTGCAGATGTCCGAGGATCTCTTTTATTTTCTTGTATGTGAGAGACATTTTCTTTATAGGAGAGTGCATCTGGACCCTTATAATTTTTATTCTGCTGAGACTCTGTTATTTTATTATGATGATCATTTGAGATTTATTATTTTCTTATATTGTTATCTGCTTTTGATTATATAGGCTTTATATTCGAGTGAGGTGCGTCTTTCTTGGTTACGATCGGTCTACTCACGTGCCCAAGGTCCTGGAATCCTGGTCGGGGCGTGACATATGTAATGACAACATTTTTGAAATTCAATTTTCCAAAAAATGTTAACTTTTCACAAGGAAACTTGTTTAGCCCATTCTCTCTTATTAAGAGTGGTTAAGGGTTCGAATTTTCGAACAATGCCTTTGACTTGCTTTCTAGTGGCTTGTCCACATTTATTAAAAAAAAAATCACCTAGAACAAAATTGTCACTCACTAAAATACAAAAGAAGAAAAACATGAAAATCTTACAAAATTCAAAATATTTATCAAGGTACAAAGAACCAAAGAAATTAAAACTTGTTATAATCAAAAGAGCAATAATAAGCATTCCGCTTTTTTCCTTATATACATACCACCATGAACAAATTTGTGGTAATTTTTTCCCAACATTTTTTTTTTATAAAAACACTCCTCTAAATCTGTGTTGAATGTTAATCTCATAGGTTTATAAATAAATACAATCAAACACTATAAAGTATATGTGTGTATACATATATATATATCTATATATATATATATATATATATATATATAATAAATAATAATAATAATAAAATAAAAGAAAGAGACAAAAGATTCCACAACAAAATTGTCTGTCACTATGAACCCAATTCACTAAGTTTTTATTTTTACCCCCATTCCGTCTTAATCTCTCCGCCCATTACTCTATAAAGTTACCACATACCATCCTTGTGTGGCATCTCTCTCTCTCTCTCTCTTTCTAAAGTGTGGATGTATTCATGAATCTTTGAGATTGCTTTCGTAAGTAAACTCTTCTTTCTTTCCCATTGCTCTTCATTGCACCAAATAGTTGTCTCCTTGCTCTCGTTGCTCTCTCTCAAGCTTTCCTCATGGATCATCAACCTTAGGATGCAGAGAAGATGTGAGATTGAAGATGA
The DNA here is from genome assembly GCA_026586065.1 of Dioscorea zingiberensis. Classification (NCBI taxonomy): domain Eukaryota; kingdom Viridiplantae; phylum Streptophyta; class Magnoliopsida; order Dioscoreales; family Dioscoreaceae; genus Dioscorea; species Dioscorea zingiberensis. The sequence goes on along the minus strand of CM048827.1, from coordinate 15,709,588 downwards.
ATTCCATTTTGATATACTTTTCTTGTTTTCATACTTTTATTTGTTTGATAATCTTTGTTTTGATCTATAGGTTGAAGCACTACATCTACGATTGCATAATCAAGAACAACTTACACGCTTCTGTTGAAGCTTTCAAGAATGAAGTTAATATCCCTCTTTAATCTATCTATGTGTTGATGAACTTGAGAAATTGGATAGATCGAGGATTTCATTTGAGAGATCTTGGATTAGAGATGATCAAAGTTGTTTTTTTTTTAACGTTTTACTATTTGGGTGTCTGTGTATGTGATTTTGATCTATGAATTTCAATATTAAAATAAATTAAATTTGTATCTTTTGATTTGTGAAATTGATAAAAAAAAAGTGGGTTTTTGTAGTGGATAAAAAAAAAGTTGTTTTCTTTAATTTTATTTTAGTGTGAATGTTAGATATGTTATACATCCGTAAGAATTTGTGTCGTGATTTAAGGCTTGAGCTTGACTGGAATTTTTGTGAAAAATTTTTGCTTTTAACCATCGATTTTCTCATGTTGATTTTTTATTTTTTTTTAATATGAATGTTATATATGCTATAGATTTGGAAGTATTTATAGAGTGACTTTGGATTTGAGCTTAAATGGAATTTTTGTGAAAAAGTTTGGCTTAAAGTTCAGTTCTTGTAGAATGTCACTTCGAAGATCTATTTTTTTGTGGTTCTTAATCATGTTGTCCGATAAAATAGAAGGAAAGCGAGATCTACGAAATTCACAGATCGACCTCAATGTAATTTTTTAGTTGTGCTTTTATTTTTGTCGCTTATAATTAGTCACAATTATTGGATAACTGTTCTTTGAAATATTTTTAAAACTTAATTTTGATGGTTGTTTAAAAAGAGAGTTGTACTTCTTTTACAAATGAGTTTAGAATTCAACACAAACAGATTTTGAGTCAAATGATTTTTTTATAATATGATTCATGGTTAACTTTTCTTTTTATGGAATGAAAATCTAACACTTATCTCTTTTTTATTATTTTTGTAAATAAATTATAAGAAAAATGTAACTATTGGATTTAAAGGTCAATATTGGTGATATTTTTTTTGTTATATTTTTATTTATGTTATGATAAGATCAAAAATCGGTTATTGAATTCTTTTTAATTATTTATTTTGTATTTCAAGTGATTGACTCTTGGAGTGGTGGGAGATATTCAGTGAACTCTACTTTTCAAAGGTGACCAACCATGGAGACCAACAAGTTGCTATAGAGGTATAAACAATAATCTGAGGTTAAATTATGCAAGTTATTATTTGTTTTTCAAGTTTCATAGTTGACTATATATAGTTAAAGTTAATTCATCTAAATTAAATTTTATGAAAACATTTAGAAGATACAATGAAATGGAAGAGGAATTACATACCATGTATCAAGATCTTTTTTACCATATTTTACTTCTGAAGCGGAGTTGCATGTTAAAAATTTAAAAAATAATTTTACAAACTACTTTTATGATTTCTAAAAGCAATTAGCTTTTTATTTCTCTTCTATTATCATATAAGAAAGTAATAGACGGAATCACATACTTAAAATTGAAACTTTACGTAGAGTGGTTCTATAAATGACATCTCATATATTTCAAATCAAACTTACTTTTATATCTCTAACATCTTATCTTTTTATTTGCATCGTCTACATGGTTTTTAGCCTGCAAGTGAGTTCTTCATTAGAAAGACCTTAACTATTTTTATGTTAATCATAAAAGCATCTCGAATGGTTAAAACCGAAAATTTTGATCTATATAGCTAACCTTTTCTTATATTTTGATGTGGAATTATTAAATTAATTACTTTGAAACACAATAATTCTCTTATACTAAATTTACAGACTATTGCACAAAAACTAAGGATGCAAGAAAGAAATACAAGAACAACTGAACAAGGTTCAAGTAGCACAAGGGAGACACAACAAACACTTCAAAGGCCACCACCATATTCAAGGCCGGGAGGTTCCAATCGACTAATGAAGCTTAAACAAGAGGAGACACCACAAAACCTCCCTTTTAATATCTTGAATGACAGATCAGAAGAACAACAAGATCATCTTACAAGAATGCAACAAAGCATGCAAGTTCTGAGTCTTAGAAGCATGCAACAAAGCATGCAAGTTCCGAGTTTTCGAAGAGCCGATACTTCAAGTTCCTCACCTAATTTACGCGGGTAGCATTCATAATGTCAGATCTTTTTCATATTGAGACAGTTAAATTTTTTATAATTAAGTATATTTGATCTCTTTCTAATTATAATTGTTTTTTTGTGGTTAACGAACTTCTCTAATCTTGGACAACAAAGCATGCAACAAACGATGAGTGATAAATAATTATGTTTCACATTTTACTTTTTATTTCAAAATTAGCTTATATCAAAAGTTATGAATAAACTTGTTAATTAGTATCCCTTGAATAAGTTTTATGTTTAGTGATTTTGTGATTCTATGTTGCGAATTTTTTTGCAAGAATGTTTAGTTTTATATTGCAATTTAATCTAGACAAAGTGTGGATTTATGTGAACTATTTTGTATGGGATTAAGCACCCAAGAGTGATGACTACAACTATTCCTTTGCAAACTTTAAGACCACCAAGGGCACCAAAGATCAATTTATCTATCACGCCTTGACACAAATCTCCGGCCTTGGGCACATGAATAGATCGACCGTACCTAAGTGGAGACGAGCCCCACTCGGATACAAGGCGTAGGTAATCATGAACGTACAACAGATAATCAGGGAAAAAATAAAAATAAAAATAATATATATATATATATAGAGGACTGATGTTATCAGGCCGGCCGGAAATTTAATATTTCCGGTCGCCTCCTGATTCTGGCCCCTGGAGCATATTTGAACAATTTCCAACCGTACGGATGGAAAGATCATCGAAAAATAAGTTAGCCTGTCAATTTTCATACAATTTGGGAACTTGTAGGGTCTTCATCTTAATGGATCAAAACTTATAGGAATTTGAACGGTTCAGAATTTCAACCATTAAGTGGGAGGATCAAACGGTTACCAAATTATATGAAAATTTACAGGATAGCTTATTTTTAACAGATCTTCCCATCCATATTAAAAAAAATACTCCGGGGGCCCAAATGGGCGTCAATCGAAATGAATGATTCTACGTACTGCATATATCATCCCTCTATATATATATATATATATATATATATATATATGTATATATATAAGTTCTTTTCTTTTTTATTTGAGAGAAAAAAGATGAAGAGAACATATAAATAAGAAGAAAAATATGTGCAAAAATTCAATTAAATTATAGTCTTGTGTTTTTTAAAGTGCTATTTTGAACTATAATTTGTTGTCATAATTATCAAAGCAAAAACCCTAAAAGGAATCAATGCGAAAACACTAATCATATACATGCCTAGGTTAAATTGTTAATGTAGTAATACTGGTGATATTTTTTATTCATTATAACGTTTACTTTGAAATAAAATATATTGATATATATAGTGCCCATTGTGATTTCTTGTGTTTTCGAAAGTGTTATTTTAAAATGAATTATATTTGTCTTTGTTATCAAGTCAAATGTATAGTTGAAAATTTTAAAATATATACATATTGTTTCTCTTTTTTATGTTTATTAAACTTTTAAATTTGATCAAGCACATCTAATGTAATATTTATTTTCATACAATACCAAACAAATTGGCAACTCAAAGGCCACCATTACTACCGGTATTAAATGTTAGTCATCCAAAAGTATAATATAAGAAACACAAATACTCTTTTATTTTTGAAAACAATAATACGAAGATTAACCATTTTTATGATATTCAACAAGGATGGAACCAATTTGCATCACTAAGAAGCCAATTTGCTTTGCAACACAATCAACCCACCTACTTATGAGAGGGGCACCAACTTCAAAGTGGTGCAATAAGCAATGCTTTCAAAAGAACTCGGGAAGATTCAATAGTAGAGATAATTAAATAATTAATTAATCAAGCTTCCTTTTATTTAAGCTTCCTTTTATTTCTCGCTAATGTGTAATCTTTAGATTAATTACCAACATGTTGTTGTAGAGATGCCAAAATTATTGTTAGAAGAGATGCGACCAAGAGAGACAGTACCTAATAAAAGCAAACTAGTAGAAGAGGCAAGATGTTTATCATTTTATGTTTATTGTGTAATATAGACAAAATTAAAGTTCATATGAACTCTCTCATAAAACTTGCGATTGGAATTTCATAGGAAAATGAAAAAAGCCATGTATCTAAGGTGAAAACATTAATGCATTAAGAGAGACTGGAGAATCTTCATTTATAACCAGTAAAATTCCTGAGAACTCACCTGACCATGCATCACTACATTTTGATTAATCAGAATCGTTTGAGTTCCTCCAAAGTAAAGGCTTCTTTGCTACAAACAAGAATAGAGCACTTGTAAAAACATTGTAACCATCTATTTTCATTTTTTTTGTTACAAACTGAATGAATTTAAACTCACTTATTGCAAGGATGATTTTTATGATCTCAATGATGTTTGCTTGGAAGATAACATAGAGCAAGCACGTTTCGCTAGAGAGAAAGGTGACAAAGATGAGCTTTCTTCCATGGTTTTAAAGCCAGGTATTGTTGAAGAGGATTATGCTCCAAATGGGTAGATGTTTCACAAATAAGATTTGAAATTATTAATTCTTGATTTTTATTTTTTTCCTTGATGTATTTCCTGCTGAATTTTCTTACAGGTAATTGAGATGAGATAACCGGAGTTTGATAGAAGAATTTAGGAAGATTCAACAATGGAAGTAATTAATTAATTAATTAGGCTTTCTTTTATTTCTCTCTAATGTGAAATCTTTGGATTAATTACAAACATTTTTTTTGTAGAGGGAGACAAAATTATTGTTAGGAGGGATGCGACGAAGAGAGACAGTACCTCATAAAAGAAAACTACTAGAAGATGCAAGATGTTTATCATTTAATATGGACAAAACTAAAGTCCATAAGAACTCTCTAATGAAATTTACGATTCGTATTCCAGATAATAGGAATAAGAAACAAGCCATGTATCGAAGGTGAAAAAATTAATGCATTTAGAAACATAAAACATTAAATCATTTAGAAAGAAGCCATGTATCGAAGGTGAAAACATTAATACATTACTAGTCTAATTCCTCAGAACTCATCTGAACATGCATGACTACCTTTTGAATAATAAGAATCATTCAAGTCGGGTTATCGATCCTCAAGGAGAAGGAAGTACTAGTACCCACTAATTGTCTATTATCTAGTTGATCAAAGATTGGGTGATTGAACTAATTCTAAAACCTAGAAATTAACAATGTAAATTGTGGACCCAACTTACTCTTAGAGATAATCAATCATAAAAGGTGATACTTGGGTGATTGAATCCCCCATGGATTTCTCAAAGCTGGATAATGCTAACTATGTCAATACTTGAAGGATTATTGGCCAAGGGTTCCAAATATGTTTTCACTCCCTCTTTCGAAGTGAATTACTAAACCTAGTACCCTTACCTAGGATGCTCTAGGGAAACTATCTCTTGGGAGGATTATGGGAATATGAAATCTAAAGAATTCGCTCTCCTTGGTATTCGGATTCCCAGTATACCCATAATTCCCTCTATTGGAGATGGTCTACACATGGGGAGGTGTTCGCATCTTCCCCCATATGGACTACAAAAATCTCTCCAGGGTCTCACGACGTATAGGGATTAATACATCAATACAAAACATCCAATCAACATCAATAAATTCATCCAAGCATTCAACATAGAAAGCAAAATCAATTAAAACCTACCCAAGTGTTCATCAATACCCAAGTATCTACAAATTAGCTCTCCATCAATGGAGAGCAACAATCAATAACAAAGAGAGATAAAATCAAAAGACTCATTATGAAAAACCCTATTACGTACACCGTTTGTGGTCCTCTTGATTCCTTCCATAAACTCTTGGCCCTTCTTATCCCCTTCTAGAGGTTTGAGATGAGAAACCCTTCAAAAGCCCTCTCCTCCAAGCCAAGATGATAAAGGAGATGATGAGGCTCTCCCTCTCCTTCTATTTCTCTCCAATAAGTCCCTAAAAACCTCTTCAAGATTCGTATTTATACCCCTTACTAGGGTTTTGGGGCGTCCCCTTCCGATTCTGCCTTTGCTAGATTCAAACTTTGCTGGGAATTTGATGCAAGAGAGCCCGAGTCAGACGATGCCAAACTATCTGATTGTACCATGAGAGCTTTGGCATACCACGACCTGGCAGACCGACGTAAAGGCGGAAGGTGATCAAGCCAAGTCCGGAATTGAGGAGCACTTTGAACACATTTCGGCATTTTGGCCATAACTTTGGTTACTGATATCGGATTCACGTGCCCCAATTCATAAAGCTCGTCTCGACACGCACGTGGGGTCCACCAGGTTTGCTAGATGGATCCTTCCTTCATCCTCAAATTCCACTGTTTTCCCCGTCGTTTCTCCGTTTTTTGGTGTTTTTTTCCATTTTTGGCAATACTTCGTATGCCAATTTAGGATAGGATATGAATCCGATTTGATCTCAGATTTTTAGGAGTTATCTATTTGGTTTAGTTATTTTAGAATTAGATAAGATTTCTATTTGACCAAACTTTGTCGATTTGGACAAATTTAGATAAGAAGATAGAATTTCTTGGTTATCTAGGTTAGTTTTTTTTCTGGCAATTTAAATACGGCTTGTGGTTTGCATTTTATTCATTGCTTATTGAATTATGTCTTCCTTTTTAAGTTTTAGAGACTTTTATTCTCTATTTGTCCTCCCTTTTTCTTGCTCTTTTATCAATCCCCCCTGTTTACCACCGCCCACAGGTTAATCACTACCCTGCTCGGCGTCAGTTGGTATCAGAGATCATCTTCTTCTTGTGGCCTTGGCATCAATGGCTGGAGTTCGTGGTGGCCATGGTGGTTATCGTGGTGGACATGTTCCGGAAGAGGAAGGATCGTCTCGAGACCTAATCGCCTTGGAAGCGATGAACGAGGATCTGCAGAGATAAGTAACGGAGTTGACCTAACTGTTGGCGGCGTAAGATTTTGGGGATTGTGAGGTTTCAGGCCACGACTCTGAGTCTACGTTCGTTAACCCCTATTCCCGGTGTGGGCAATCCAGAGAGCACCGTACCCGAGAGGAGCGTCGAGAGATCTCAGCTTTCTGGTGGAGCTGCCCAAATTTACTGGAACCCTACATGCTGAAGTCTTCATCGACTGGCTGAATGAGGTCGAGAGGATATTTGAGTACAAAGTGGTCCCTAATCGTCTTAAGGTGAAGCTAGTTACCATAAAGTTGAACGGCCGAGCATCTACGTGGTGGGAGCAGCTATGGCGTTCACGCTATCGACAAGGCAAACTAAATAAAGGTTGTAGATTGGAACAAGATGAAGAAGAAGATGAAGGGGCACTTCCTCCCCTTCAGCTACACCCAAACCTTGTTTCAACGCCTTCATATGTTGAGACAAGGCGCAAGATCGGTAGATGAGTACACAGAGGACTTTTACCAATTGATCTCACGGAACGACTTATCCGAGACAGAGGAGCAACTATTGGCTCGATATTTGGGAGGTCTGCGCCAACCACTATAGGATGTTCTTAGTCTACACCCACTGACTCACTGTAGACTGTTTCGGAGGCATACCAGCGCGCCCTCACTGTTTAAAAGCAACAAAATTGAAGACAACCAATCAGGAGCCATCAGAGTAGCCGAACAGCACGCCCTCAGGCACCCCGCCTAGTCCAGCAAACACCATGAGGTAGTTCTAACTCTACCGTTCGTTGTTATAGATGTGGTGAGCAGGGGCATAAATCACCCGAGTGTCGGAAGCCTGCTAGTTAGAAGGGCAAGAACCTGATGATTGAAGAGATCGTGGTATACGAGGCTGAGGAGGCTGAGGAACAAGTTTATGATAATTATGGAGATGATGATGAGGCTAGTGACGTGCTGATTGGGGATGGCCATGAGACCCTCGTTGTTCGCAAGAGTCTGTTGGTACCCAAGGATGAATCAAGGAACGACTGGCTGAGAAACAACATCTTCCACACCACCTGCACAATGGCCGACAAGGTTTGCAAGGTGATCATCGACAGTGGTAGTTGTGACAACGTGGTGTTTGAAGACGCTGTCCCAAAGTTGCAGTTAAAGACAAAGCGATATCCGTAGCCCTATAATCTATCATGGTTGAGCAAAGGCACTAAGGTAAAAGTAGATCGGTGATGTCTCGTGTCTTTCTCCATTAGGCAGAGGTACTTTGACAATGCTTGGTACGACATCATATCAATGGATGCCTGTCACCTACAACTGGATGGCAATATGATTAGAGCGTAGTTCACAATGGAAGGAAGAATACTTATTCCCTCAGCATCAATGGAAAAAAGATCGTGTTGGCACCCCGCCGGGAAAAAAAGCATCTTACCCTGGTAACCAATACTAACCTACTTTCTATACCCAAATTTTTAAGCGGGATCAAGCAGGGCGATGTAGTCTATGCACTACTACCTTGCATATATAGTACCACAGTCATGGATCCAGATTTGCCAATAGAGGTGCAGCAGTTGCTCCTGGAGTTCGCCGACTTGATACCAGAGGAACTTCCCCCGGGACTCCCACCTATGAGGGACATCCAACACCAGATAGATCTTGTCTCAGGATCGAGCTTGCTAAACAGAGCGGCATACCGCCTAAGTCCCAAGGAGGCTAAGGAAATGCAGCGGCAAGTGGAGGAGTTATTAAGGAATGGCTACATCCGAGAGAGCATGAGTCCCTGCGTAGTTCCAGCCCTGTTGGTGCCAAAGAAGGATGGCTCATGGCTCATGTGTATAGACAGCCGAGCAATCAACAAAATCACCATCAAGTATCGCTACCCAATCCCCTGCCTGGATGACATGTTGGATCAGCTATCCGGCTCAAAGGTCTTCTCAAAAATCAACCTTAAGAGCGGATACCACCAGATCAGAATACGGCCTGGAGATGAGTGGAAGACGGCGTTCATGACACAGCATGGACTGTACGAGTGGATGGTAATGCCTTTTGGGTTGTCCAACGCCCCCACCACATTCATGCGGTTCATGCACCAGGTTTTGCGACCGTTTATGGGCAAGTTTGTGGTGGTCTATTTCGATGACATCCTAATCTATAGTCCGAGTTGGTCCTCACACTTTGACCACCTTTGCGTTGTCTTTGAGTTGCTGAGAACGGAGCGCCTGTTCGTCAGCCGAAAGAAGTATTCCTTCTTCACCACTTCTGTGACCTTCCTTGGTTTTGTTGTTTCTACTAACGATGTTCATACAAATCAATCAAAGATAGATTCAATCTTGGAGTGGCCCAGACCGAGGACCTTGCATGATGTTCGAAGCTTTCATGGGCTGGCCTTGTTTTACAGAAGATTCATCCGGAACTTTAGCACGTTGATTGCCCCCATCACAGAGTGTCTCAATTGGTGTGATTTCAAGTGGACGGATGAGGCCGAGACTAGCTTCCACCTGGTCAAACAGAAGATGACCGAAGCACCAGTTCTCGCACTTCCTGACTTTGACAAAGTATTCGAGGTCAACTGTGATGCATCTGAAGTTGGCGTTGGAGGTGTTCTGAGCCAGTCAGGACGATCAGTAGCTTTCTTCAGCGAGAAGCTGTCGGGGTAGAAGAAGAACTACTCCACTTATGACCTGGAGTTTTATGTCATAGTTCAGTCGCTCAAGCTTTGGCGCCAATACCACGTACAGAAGGAGTTTATCATATTCACCGATCATAAGGCCCTGAAGTACATCAATGACCAACACAAACTTAGTAGGCAGCACGCTAAGTGGGTGGCGTACTTGTAGGAGTTCACCTTTACTTTGAAGCATCAAGCAGGAAGCCGCAACCATGTAGCAGATGCTTTGAGCCGCCGCAGTTCTCTTCTCTTCACAATGAGCGCCATAGTTGCAGGGTTTGATGCTTTTACGAATATGTATACGGATGATCCTTTCTTCGGGTGGATCCTTCAGGAGGTAATCGTCACGATTTTATTTTACATAATATTTACCTGTTTCACGGCCTGCAGCTGTGCATCCCCGACTGTTCATTGTGATGACAGATTATGAGTGAACTCCGTAGAGGGGCACTTTGGTCATGATAAGACCTATGCCCTGATAGCTGCAGACTTTTATTGGCCGAAACTGCCTAGCGACGTGGCTTACTTTGTGGAGCACTGCTTTTTGTGTCAGCGGGCCAAAGGAGTTCTTACCAACGCAGGCCTGTACACTCCCTTACCAGTCCTTGAAGCCCCTTGGCTTGACGTCAGTATGGATTTTATTCTGGGCCTTCCTCATACCCAGAGGGCCTCAGACTCTAACATGGTGGTGGTTCACAGATTTTCCAAGATGGCCCATTTTGTAGCTTATCGGAAGACTATGGATGCTACCCGCATTGCACATCTTTACTTTCGAGAGGTTGTTCGCTTGAATGGTGTTCCTCGCTCCATCACATCCAATCGTGACACCAAGTTCATTAGCCTCTTCTAGAGAAGCTTGTGGGGGAAATTGGGAACGCAGTTGAACTTTAGCAGTGCATACCACCCCCAAACAGATGGCTGGACTAAAGTGGTCAACCGGAGTTTTGGTAACCTATTGAGGAGTTTGGCTCGAACTAAACCGAAGCAGTGGGATCTGGCACTACCTCAAGACAAATTCACCTACAATAGATTGAAGAATCGGACTACCAGCTTGAGCCTATTCGTGGTTGTCTATGGGCGGAACCCATCAGGAGTACTTGACCAAACCCCCATCCCACGAATTGGTCCTGTTCACCCCAGAGTTGATGAGATTGCTAAGCATCTTTGGGTTATTTATGAGCAATTCAAGCTAGCTATTCAGGAGAGCAATACCAAGTACAAGATGAATACAGACAACGGCGGCGTCAGGTGCTGTTCGATGAGGATGACTTAGTATGGGTTGTCCTCACCCTAGATCGCTTCCCTGTGGGTGAGTATAACAAGCTCAAGGAACGGAAGATCAGACCCTATGAAGTCCTGCAGAAGATCAATGACAATGTAAACCGGTTGCGCCTCCCCAGTCATTTGAAGACCCCAGACTTCTTCAGTGTGAAACATCTGAGCACTTGCTTTGTGGAGTCAACTGATACGAACTCGAGGGCGAGTTCTTTAAAACCAAGGGAGGCTGATGAAGGAAAGCTCGAGTAAGACGATGTCGAACTATCTTATTGCACCATGAGAGCTTTGGCATACAGTAACTTGGTGGACCGACATAAAGGCGAAAGGTGATCGAGCCAAGTCTGGAATTGGGGAGCACTTTCGACACGTTTCGGTATTTTGGCCATAACTTTTGCTACCGATATCGAATTCGCGCGCTCAACCCATATTCGTAAAGCTCGTCTCGACGCGCACATGTGGTCCATCAGCTTTGCTAGATAGACCGTTCCTTTATCCTCAAATTTCACTGTTTTCCCCGTCGTTTCTTCATTTTTTGGTATTTTTTTTCCATTTTTTGCAATACTTCGTATGCCAATTTAGGATAGGATATGAATCCGATTTGAACTCAGATCTTTAGGAGTTATCTGTTTTGTTTAGTTATTTTAGAATTATATAATTTTTTCTATTTGACCAAAATTTGCCGCTTTGGGCAAATCTGGATAAGACGATAGAATTTTTAGGTTATCTAGGTTAGTTTTTTTTTAGCTATTTAAACCCGGCTTGTGGGTTGAATTTTATTCATTGCTTATTGAATTATGTTTTCCCTTTTAAGTTTCAGAGACTTTTCGTCTCTGTTTGTCCTCCATTTTTCTTGTTCTTTTATCAATCCCCTTGTTTACCACCGCCCGCAGGTTAATCACTACCCTGCCGGGCGTCAGAATTTACGCAACACGGTCCCATATATGGGGTCATATGAAGGCCTTGTACGGACCTTTATCAGTCCATATGAGACTCTTATGGACCCATACGAGGTCCTATATGGATTAGGAGGAGGGCCTTCTTTTTCCAAGTCCATATGGTCTGTATGGGACTCCGTATGGAATGGTATGTTCGTCCGAAATGCTCTGTTTTGGCCTGAATTCTCCTTGAAAACTTTATTATTTTCTGGAGTCTCCATATTTTAACATGTTTGCAAAAACAAACCCATTTTAAGTAACGGTGGGCTGAAATTCCTCCAAAACTCATGATAAACATGCATGAATATGGTCTAAAATAATGCTCAAATGAACACTTATCACATATCTCCACCTTAAAGGTTTACTTGTCCTCAAGCAAAGAAAAGAAATCAACAAAAGTAGATAAGTGTTCGACCTTGGGTCATAAAAATTTATGCATGAATTCCATTCCATGTGCACCATCACAATATGTTCTCTTATTTCAACACCAGGACTTAGATTGATCCCGTGATATTTTGATATAGCTCTAGACAAAGCTTGTTCACTCCACATGCCATGTTCTATAGTCTTTGCAAGACAAGCATGCTCTCAATGGTCTCTAGAAATTCCTTGAGGCTCTGCGATCAAAAGAATTACCCCCTTATTAGATGAGTGGTGGACAAGTTTGCAAGAAACTAGATTTTTTTAAAAAAAATTTATTTGGGTAGGGCATCTCTATTTGATCCGACTTTCCCGTGCTAAGGATCAAGGTAGATTGCAGTTACTCACTTTTGCAGAGGATTCATGCTGATTAGGCACCCGAACCCTTAGCTACTTAGGTGGTTACAACTCTACCTATAGGTGTTCATGTTACGTAGTGACTTTTTGAATTGACGAACACTCTGATTAGGAGCCAGAACTCCAAACTAGTTAATCTCAACGAACAGCGGAACACTATCTTTATTAATCGACAACTGTTGTGCAAAACTATTTTATTTTCATTGTACTTGTCCACTATGTATATTATGAGGGGTAATAAGTTTGAACTAATGCAACAAAATTTCTTGGAGCTATTGAAAGCAAAGCTTAGCTATTAAAGTCAAAAGAACATGGCAATGGGTTATCTATTGTCCTTAACAATCATTATTGTCACAAGGATGGTCTCTAAATGCCCATGGTTTTTCAAAGCAAAAATTTCAAAATCTTAACATATTATACTGTACTAGGAATAAAATCATGATAAAGTAGTCTCTCAACAGGGCCATTATTGGTGCATCCTATTAAAAGAATTTACAATGAATGTCATTAATAGCTACCTATCTCCACACTTAAAAATTTGCAATAACCCAAAAAAAAGAGATATGTAGCCACCCATCTCCACACTTAAAAATTTACATTGTCCTCAATGTACGAAAGAAATTAAAATATGTAATTAGTGGAGAAAGGTGAACCAAAACTCCCCTGAATGTTCGATTGAATCGAGTGGTTTGTATGAATTAATAGATCATTGAACATCGGGGAGTATTGATCCATGTTCCAAATATGCGAAAGAGAGAAATCATCATAACTCCGCAAAAGATAGGAAAACAATAGGATTCACATAATGAAAATGAAAGATAGGGTAGCAGGGCGATGCCCTTTCTAAAAAGAAGGTACAATGATGCATGAAAATAAAAAAAAAAAGTCCAAATGACAAAATCACTCAAACATATCAAATAAAAACAGATAATAATGAAAGTCCATATCTTAATGGACCAATGTGGGCTCATCATCTGTTGGTGCTGGAGGTGGAAAAGGTGCGAACGCTGCATGTCGACGGATAAACAGTGAGAGCTCAGTGAACTGATCCCTCAGCTGACGTTGCTCCATAAGAATGGTGTCTTGGACAGTGCGTATCACTGATATTTGCTCTTCCATACTCGTAGGGCGGCTCCTGGATGTGGAGGGGAGCGTGACAGTAGGCTCTGGTGGATCAAGATCCTCGGATTCGGATGCGTCCTCTTCGCAACTATAAGGCGACTGGCCGACGAGTGTGTAGCGGCCACTAACACGCCTGACGAGCCTTATTTGAGAAAGGATGGTCATGTCCAGCTGGGCGTCAAGATGAAGACGAGGCTCCCTCTCCAGTCTATCCTCGAGACCCATGCCAATGATGATTCATGTAATGTATGGTCCAGCGTGGATGTTCATAAGCCTGGTGCTCTGTCCCTGATGCGCCAAATAGTTCGTGAGCACATATCCCAGATGGATGGGTACCCGCTCTATAATGCTGTAATAAAAAAGGCGATCAGTGACGATGACAATGCCTTGATTGTCGCTATAACCCGCGATCGTACGACTAAGAAGTGTATGGATGTATCGGTGCACGAGATCCGCCATCAAGGACACCTTGTTGTTTTCGTGGCGCTCGCCAAGCTGTAGCCAAAAACGCAAGGAGGAGATAGTGCTCTCGGGAAAGGCGCTAAGGAGCTCAGTGTACGTGGGCTCGTAGGTGTACTCGCGTTCATACAGCCCCATGTAAAGTACGAACTGGGTGTAACTCATAGTCCGCTTTTCCCTGAAGAGCTGAAAGGTGATGGCAGTATTACGCTTCTCCCACACAGCGCTCCTGTCTGCCTCGATGGAGCTCAGCACCTCCAATGTTGCCTCCTTGAACACCTCGTGATTCAAGGAGAAAATGCGGTCTCATCCTCCGAAAGAGATCATTTCCCGGACTCAATCGGCAATGCCAAGTTGGGTGAAGACCCCCCAATCAATGACACGCGTGCGGCCGAACGATCGGGAGGTAAGTCGAATGTATCAGCGATGGAATTCCTAATCCGTGAACTGGGGTTTGGATGAGGAACCCGCGCCCGTGCGGCGCTTCTTTGTTACGATGGCCTTCTTAGGTATGTCTGCAAAACAATTGAGAGGGGTGTTTGGGCAAGTGAAACCATAAAGATTGGATAAAAATTGCTCGAAACAGCTCGAGATTGCCCATATATGGGGTTGTATACGGACTGTCTGGGGTCTGTATGGAGCCGCTAAAGAACTATACGGACCCTTCGGGAGTCCGTATACGCCTGACCGTGGGGTTGCCAGCGGCAAGGCAGTTCTTGGCCTCAACTTTACATAATTCACATCCTTTTTACCCCTAAAACTTCATACATGCCTTGAATCAAGATATTATGATGAAAATTAAACAAAATTTTAAGAATTTGGTCACAATTTCATTCAACATTCAATCCATACAATCCCTAGAGTTCTAAATATAGAAAAGATAAATCTAATATGTGAATCAAGTCATGTGAGAGTACCTAAGGAAGATAGAGGCTCTAATTCAAAAGAAAATGTCACGCCGGACTAGAGGGTGAAGTGGGGTCATAATGGGGTCGACTAGGGTTTAAAAGGGGGTGAGGGGGCGCTACTTATAGCGCCCCAAATTCGTGACTTCGGCCGACCCCATACGGACTCTTATACGGGTCCATATGCTACTCCGTATATCTTTCTAGCGGGGTTATACGGAGTGCTGTCAGTCGGTATACGACTCCGTATGAACCTAGATTGGGGCCTATACAACCCCTTTGGGGACTCTTTTATGTCCCCCTTGCACGACCTAATATGAGTTATCATTCTAGGGCTAATGAAAGCATCAAACACAAAACAATACAAGGATGGACATGAGATACATCATTCATTTATTTCAAACACACAAACTAACTAATCAAAGATAATTGCACAAAGAAACAAAGGAAAAGTTTTAGAGCTTGGGTTGCCCCCCAAAAAGCACTTGTTTAACGTCACTAGCTTGACGTACCTTCAACTTACCTCATGGAAGTTCAAATACCTTGAAGCTTCCATCGGTCTTCAAATTAAAGCATTGCCGAAAGAAATATTTACCCAAGATGGCATAGATAGAAATATCATTTGCCTTCATACCTGGGCTTACATTCGAAGGGGTGTGATGTGAAGATATGGTATTTACTCCCTTTTCCTGTAACTTCTTCCAATGCTTCATGGGGGAGGTGCGTTTCTTCTTCTTCTTTGTTTTTTCGACCTTGGTCCCTGAATCCACCTCTGGTGAAATGTAGTCCTTCTAAACTTCTTCTGAACTCCTCTTCTCATTATTCAATTCATCATGTAGAGACTCTATCATCAAGAGGTCTTCTATACATTCGGAGGTGATTAAATCAACATCATCTACACTATACGAAGTGTCATCTTGGGTCATAGTATGTCGCATTGCTTTGGGTATCTTGAATACCACCTCTTGATCTCCCACGCTTAGTGCAAGCTTGCCTTGGGCGTGGTCTTAAAGTACTTGAGCGGTAGCAAGGAATGGACGCCCAAGAATGATGGGAGCATCAACATCGTCATCAACATCCAAGAGTACAAAATCGGTCGAGAACACAAAGTGATTGATTTTGATAAGGACATCTTCAGCTATTCCCTTTGGTCGTTTTACAGATTGGTCCGCTAATTGTAATGTCATACCAGTTGGCTTTGGGTCTTCAAGTCCAAGCTTCACGTACAACTTATATGGCATCACATTAATGCTCGCTCCTGAATCTGCCAATGCTTTCTTTGTGACTCCTTCACCAAGTGTACATGGGACAATGAAGCTACCCGGATCTTTTAACTTTTGGGGTACATTTTGTTGTACGATGGTCGAGCATTGGGCATTGAATGTGACGGCAACCACTTCCTCTAACTTTCTTTTATAGGATAGGAGATCCTTCATGAATTTTGCATACTTCGGCATTTGGGCTAGGACATCCACCAATGGTAAGTTGATGTGCAATTGCTTCAATATGCTCGTGAACTTTGCAAATTGAACATCTTCCTTGTCTTTTTTCAACCTTGCGGGATAAGGAATCTTTGGGTTGTATGGAGGGATAGGTGTTGCAACTTCTTTCTCTTTTTCCTTTTCTCTAGAATTCGCCAATGGTGCAAGACTTTCATCTTCAATTGCATTCTTCTCTTGAGGCTTCTCCGCCGGTTGATCAATCTCTTTTCCACAACTCAAAGTGATTTTCTTGAATTGTTCCCAGGGGTTTGCCTTGGTGTTGCCCGGTAAGCTTCCTTGGGGTCTCTCCGAAAGGGTCTTGGCTATTTGACCCAATTGATTCTCCAAGTTTTGTACAGAAGCTTGTAAATTGTGAATGGTAGTTTCATTGCTTTGCAAAATCTTCAACATTAACTCCTACATGTTGGGCTTTCATTTTTGTGGTTTCAGAGGGTGTTGGAAACCAGGTGGGTATTGTCCTTCTTGAGGATAACCATATGGCAAAGCGGGATGGTTCCATTTGGGGATGAATGCGCTATACTGCCCAACCGGTTGTCTCTGATTGTTTCTTATATATTATACACACTCCATAGGAATAGTTTCAATACTTGCAATGGGGTAATTAGTTATGTCATGCCCACCACCACATGTGTTACAAGACATTACCGGAGTTAGTCTTGAGGTACTGCCAGTGGTAAATGCATCAATCTTCCTTGTTAAGATTTCCAATTTTTCTGCAAGAGATGTATCAGTTGCATTGGTCTCATCGAAGGAACCCACCAATTTGACTTGTTTCCCTCTAGTAGACCAATTAGGCTCATTACTAGCCATATCCTCAAAGATCTTCTCGTCGTCATCCGGACATTTATTTTCCAAGAACCCTCCAGCGGCCGTATCGACCAAATGCATTGTTGAATCGTCCAACCCATTGTAAAATGTTCGTACCTTTGCACAAGAGTCCAAACCATGTTGGGCACATCGCAAGAGTAGTTCCTTATATCTCTCATAAGCTTCAAAGAATGTTTCTGTAGGCTTTTGCTTGAATGCAGAAATATCCAACCTAAGCTTTGCGACTTTGCTTGGTGGGCAGTATCGGTCAAGAAATTTATCAAGCATCTCGTCCCATGTTTGAATAGATCTCAAGGGAAGTGAATTTAACCATCTATAGGCTCCCTTTCTCAAACTGAATAGAAACAATCTCAATCGGATAGCATCATCGGAGGCCCCATTAATCTTGAACATATTTCAAATCTGAACAAACTTAGTAATGTGAGAATGTAGATCTTTATTTGGCCTACCATCAAATTGGGCTTAATTTTTAATCATAGTCATGGTACTCGCTTTGATTTGAAAATTGTTCATGTTTATATTTGGGGCATGCACATTGAACTCTTCTCTTGCGTAGTGGGATCTTTCATACTCAGATACTGTGAGTCTTCTCTCTGCCATGATGGGCACTTCTCTAATCTCAATGCTACCTTCAGTGGGTAAAGAGTTCGCCGATCCCGAAGAGGGTCCGGGATTTGATCCCTCTACTTCTCTCAACCTCAAGTGAAAAGTTCTATCTATTTCACTGTCGGCTTCAACAAGGTTCTTAGAATTCTTTCGGGTCATGCATCAACACCTTACAATAGAGGATCGTGAGAAAAATTAGTATCCAAGAGATGAATAGAGTATAAAGCAGAATATTAAGGAAAAATAAAATGACTAAATTAATAAACTCCTAGTTTTCCTAGTAATCCTAAAACTCCCCAGCAACGGCACCAAAAACTTGATGCATAAAATTCGCAAGTGTACGGTTCGAATCAAGTAGTAAGTGGACGAAGAAGTCGGGTTATCGATCCTCAAGGAGAAGGAAGTACTAGTACCCACTAATTGTCCATTATCCAGGCGATCAAAGATTGGGTAATTGAACTAATTCTAAAACCTAGAAATTAACACAGTAAAATGTGGACGCAACTTACTCTTAGAGATAATCAATCATAAAAGGGGATACTTGTGTGGTTGAATCCCCCTTGGATTTTTCAAAGATGGATAATGCTATCTATGTCAATACTTTGAGGATTATTGGCCAAGGGTTCCAAATATGTTTTCACACCCTCTTTCGAGGTGAATTACTAAACCTAGTGCCCATACCGATGATGTTCTAGGGAACCTATCTCTTGAGAGGATTATGGGAATAAGAAATCTAAAGGATTAGCTCTCCTTAGTATCCGAATTCCAGGTATACTCATAATCCCCTCTATTGGAGATGGTCTATATATGGGGAGGCGTTCGAATCTTCCCCCATATGGACTATAAAAATCTCTCCATGATCTCGCGACATATAGGGATTAATACATCAATATAAAAGATCTAATAGACATCAATAAATTCATCCAAGCATTCAATATAGAAAGCAAAATCAATTAAAACCTACCCAAGGGTCATCAATACCCAAGTATCTACAAATTAGCTCTACATCAATGGAGAGCAACAATCCATAACAAAGAGAGATGTAATCAAAACACTCATGATGAAAAACCCTATTACATACATGGTTGGTGGTCCTCTTGATTCCTTCCTTAAACACTTCTTCTCCCCTTCTAGAGTTTTGAGATGAGAAACCCTTCAAAAGCCCTCTCCTCCAAGCCAAGATGATGAAGGAGATGATCAAGCT
Organism: Dioscorea zingiberensis; assembly: GCA_026586065.1. Classification (NCBI taxonomy): domain Eukaryota; kingdom Viridiplantae; phylum Streptophyta; class Magnoliopsida; order Dioscoreales; family Dioscoreaceae; genus Dioscorea; species Dioscorea zingiberensis. The sequence goes on along the minus strand of CM048827.1, from coordinate 15,690,287 downwards.
CCTCCACTACCTATATTTCTCTCCAAGAAGCCCCCAAAAACCTCTTCAAGATTCATATTTATACCCCCTACTAGGGTTTTTGGGTGTCCCCTTCTGATTCTGCCCTTCGTTGGATTCAAACTTTGCTGGGAATTTACGCCATACAGTCCCATATACGGGGTCATATACGGGCTCGTATATCTCTCAGGTGGCCTTATACAGACCTTTGTCTGTCCGTATGGGACTCTGTATGGACCCATATAAGGTCCCATATGGACTAGGAGATTGGCCTTCATTTTCTAGGTCCATACGGTCCGTATGGGACTCCGTATGGAATGGTATTTTCGTCCGAAATGCTTTGTTTTGGCCCGAATTCTCCATAAAAATTTTCCTTTCTTATGGAGTCTCCATATTTTAACCTTTTTACAAAAAAAACACATTTTAAGTATAGGTGGGCTAAAATACCTCCAAAACTCATGATAAACATGCATGAATATGGTATAAAATAATGCTCAAATGAACACTTATCACTTTTATTTCTCTCTAATGTCCAACCTTTAGATTAATTACCAACATGTTTTTGTAGAGGATGCGAAAAATATTCTTACAAGGGATGCGACGAAGAGTGACAATACCTTATAAAAGCAAACTAGTAGATGAGGAAAGATGTTTATCATTTATGTTTAATATTTAATATGGACAAAATTAAAGATCATAACAACTCTCCCATGAAATTTACGATTGGAAGTTTAGATAATAGGAAAAAGAAAGAAGCCAAGTGTCACGCCCCGACCCGGATCCCGGGATCTCGAGCACGTCAACAGACCGGCCGTACTTAAGCAGAGACAAGCTCCACTCAAATACAAGGCCTAAATATGATAAGCAAATAACAATCCATAAAATAAACTCAAGTTCAAAGGAACATAGAGTCATAAGGGTCCATAGGCCCTACAAATAGCCTGGTCCCTATACGGGTCCTACATAAAGTAAACAACTCTCAAAAGAAAAGATAAGGGAGACCCCCAGACCTCGGATCTCCTAGTGACCTCTTCCCAGCTCCACTCCCTCCCTAAACCTCAGAATCTATAAAAGAGAGAAAGAGCAAAACGTATCAGCTTTTGATTGGAAAGCCCAATAAGTACCCCTGCGGGGTCACAAACACATAAGAAAACAATAAGTCAAATAATGAGGTCACAATCCAAAGAAAACATAATCCTAGGAGTCTACCAGAAGCTATCCTAAGGTATGACCCCTGACAACAGAAACCCTCAAGTTATGTGATAAGTTTCAAGAAAACTCAAGGATCACTCCTGGTCAGTATGTCCAGCTACTTGCTGTAAGAATGACCTTCTGGTCGTTCGACCCTCCGATCGCAATCGGTAGAACTACCTTTCATACGTGTTAACACGGTCAGCGTACCATGCCCACTGATGGGTAAGACCACCAGAGAATCGCCTCTCTGGCAAAGCAGGCAGAAATGCCAGGGGGTCCTGTCCCTGAACACTTCCCTATCGGAGCCCCCACGCTCCACTGAGTCCGAGCAGTAGACCGCAGCAAATAGGGATACCAACATCCCGGAAACAACATACATGCTCAACAGGAATTTAAAATAGTCAAGGACGCATGTATGATATCAATGAGCATAATCAATCAAGGCATAAGCAAGCCCAAAGAAAACCCGAAACCGGGTAGGAACAAGGCAAGTGTACTTACCTCTTGTTTCTTGAATCTAGATGTCCTTCTAGCTTCCCCTTGTGTGCCTACAACCCCCCGAGAGCATCTGGCATACAGAGGTCATATTAGAATCAGGATTCCAATAAATTCCTATGTCTCTAGTTGTACACGCATGACTAACGTTTTTGTTGGGCCTAAGCCCACTAACGGGTCCTAAGGACCATCCCTCGGGTTACTGGTCCTTACCCCCTATTTCCTTGTCCTTTAGTTTAACTTAAGTGTCTTGATTGGTTTACTTATGCTCATTAGTCAACTTAGCTTGGCTAGCTTTTGACACTCTTTACTTGATTAACCCAAATCACTTTATTTGATTAACCATTTACTTATTTCTTGTTGGTTGACCAACTTGCTAATCCAGTAGAATTCGAGCCCTCTTGGGAATATTCGACTAACCCCAAGTCAACTAACAAGCTTATTCCAATTTCCTTGATTACGTTCAAACACAAATGGTCAATCCAAATCTTGAGTTGATTCAACCCAACCTGGTAAACTAACCCAAGTCCATTTATGTAATTTGACTAACCTAATTTGGTTGTGCTCAAATTACTTTGATTAATGGGTTAACCTAAGTCATTTCTCCTCTTAATTTACTAATTAAATTCTATTAATTAAATTTCGCTAACCCACTTGATTAAATTCATTAAAATCTTAAGTGACCAAATTATTATTGATCCACCTAAATTTTAAAACACATTAACCTTTTCAATCAAAACCAACCAATTAACTATTAATATTGTCACACCTAATATAGTTAGAGACAAATTATTCAAGTGAACTAATTGATTTCTATTTTGTCACACTCCTATAGTTACTGTTTTAATTAAAACATTATCACTTAATTATTTTTCTTTTATTCTATCTTCTTCTTCCTCTCTCTCGCGACCGACGGCTCCAATGTCTCCGGCCTTCTTCTCCGGCAGCTCCGAGCACCTGCCCGTGCTCGGTCCCCGTCGCAGAGGGTCTCACGACAACGACCGACTCCTCCGGAGTGCCGCCGGCCTCCACCATCTGATCTCTCAAGCTTTGGCCGTACAAATTCTCCTCCGACGAGCTCACCGACGATCAAACCGCACAAGCAAATGCTCCAAACAGTCCATAAAGGAGTTTAGAGTACTTAAAGGTGTTTTCCGACGTCGGCGGTGTTGTGGATACCGGAGACGGCCTTGGTCTTCTTCTTCTCCGACAAGCTAAGCCGTGAGGGTGTCTCTGCCTATTGTTCCCTATCGCTGCAACTTCTTCCTCACCTGTCGAAGCTCTTGATGCCGCCGAGCTCTCCGGTCGAGCACTCCCTAGCTGGTCACTCTCTCTTCGTCTGCGTTCACTTCCTCACCGGGGTTGGGAACTCAGCTTTTGCAGTGCTGAGACAAAGAGGTAGTACCCCCCTTTTATAGCCTCTCCCATGGCTAGACGAACGGTCGGTCGCTCGAAACCGTCTCACCTACCGATGGCCGGCCTTCTAGCGCGTAACGGCTGGGACCACCGGCATAGCTCTCGCGCGTACGTTGCAGGAGGTCGAGAGAGGTGGGGGCGTTGCATCGTGATTGACATTCAGCGATCGACGGTGAAGATCGCACGATGATCATCTACGGCCTCAGACTTGCCTCGGATCCGCACAAGATGGATTAAAGACCCAGATTCCATCAGAGAGGAACGACCCGATCTCGGTCCTGTGCCTCGGATCTATCTACGCTGAGATGTGTGGCCAAAAGCTCGCCACATGGCTCAACAGAATTCTCAATAATGCCTCGCGATAGCAACCTACTCGATAGATTAAATCCCTGCCCGACACGTGGCTTAATCCTATCCTTTATAATGCTCCACGATTAGCTTTATCAGAGATCTTTTGATCTCAACCGTTCATCCATTACTATAGAGATTTTCTATTGGAAAATTATCCAGTAATCCCTAGAATGTTTTTAGGTTACATTTGAGTCCAAGGCTGTGAGAGGGGACTATTTTTCAATAGTCCTTGGTAATTTTACAAATTACAAATTAGTCCTTCTGGCCACCAATAAAACCAAATTAGGGTTTTAACCCTTTTAAACTTGATTTTCCCCCTATTAAATCCTCTGTTTAATACTCTGGACAAATTATTTCATTAATAAATAGTTTCTAAAGAAAATTTTAATGCATTCATTCTCAAAATTTCTTGGATCTTACAATCCTCCCCCCTTACAATAATTTCGTCCTCGAAATTACAACTCCGCTTACAATGAAGAAAACAATTCTGGGTAACGCTTTCTCATATCTTCCTCGCGTTCCCAGGTTGCTTCCTGCTCCGAGTGATTGTTCCACCTTACTTTAGCAAAGGAAATAGTTCTACTCCTAAGTTGCTTGTTCTCCCGGCCCAAGATAGCGACTGGGCGCTCCTCGTAGGACATATCCTCCTGAACTTCTACCGGGACCTGAGGAATCAATCGTGTTGGATCACGGATCATGAACCTGAGCAAGATCCGAAGGTAAGGCTAACCTATAAGCCACAGTTCCTATACATTCCAAAATCTCGAAGGGTCCGATATAACGTGGAGCACGTTTTCCACGTCTTCCAAATCTCACGACCCCTTTCATAGGAGATACCTTCAGAAATACCAGATCTCCTACTTGAAACTCCTGGTCAGATCTCTTACGATCTGCATAGCTCTTTTGCCTACTCTGAGTAGCCTTGAGCCTTTCTCTGATCATTCTAATATGATCCTCGGTCTGTTTAACAAAATCTGGCTGCTCAAGTGTCGCCTCAGCCACCAGCTTCCTCTCGCCCACTTCACCCCAACAAATAGGTGTCCGGCACTTTCTCCCATAGAGTGCCTCATACGGGGCCATCTTGATGCTTGCCTGGTAGCTGTTGTTATACGCAAACTCTACCAAGCTCAAGCGCTCATCCCAAGACCCCGAACAATCTAACGCACATGCTCTCAACATATCTTCTAGTACCTGGATGATCCTTTTGGATTGTCCATCAGTCTGTTGGTGGAAAGTTGTGCTGAACGCCAAACCTGTGCCCAGAGCTGTGTGCAAACTCTCCCAAAATCTAGAGACAAACCGAGTGTCTCGATCATAAGTGATCGACACCGGTACTCCATGTAGTCTGATGATCTGATCTATATATAGCTGGGCCAAATTCTCCAAGGATGCTCCCGTCCTCAAAGGTATAAAATGTGCCGACTTAGTCAGTCGGTCAACTATAACCCAAATTGACTCATGGCCTCTTTGAGTACGTGGCAACCCTGTCACAAAGTCCATGTTAATATGCTCCCACTTCTACTCCGGAATGAGCAAGGGTTGTAACATCCCTGTCGGCTTCTGGTACTCTGCCTTTACCAACTGACAGGTGATTCATTTAGCCACGAACTCCGTAACTTCTCGCTTCATTCCTTTCCACGAGAAATGATCTTTCAGCCCTCTGTACATCTTAGTACTTCCAGGGTGAATAGCGTAGCTCGAATAGTGTGCTTCCTCCAGAATCTCCCTTCTTAACTCCGGAACATTAGGCACACAAATTCGTACATCAAATCTTAGAGTACCATCCTCATGGACTCTGAACCGTGTTGGCTCTCCCCGGCCTATATATTCCCCGATCTCTTCCAAATTAGGATCTTGTCTCTGAGCAACTTGAATCCTTTCCAACAACGAGGGTCGGATATGCAAGTTGGCCAAGGAGGCCTCCATCATGGGTAAAATAATCTCTAGATCGAACCTCTTCATGTCCTCCAACAGAGGTCTCTGTGTTGTTAACATAGCGGCAACTCCATATCCAGATTTTCTACTTAATGTGTCAGCCACCACGTTCGCCTTGCCCGGGTGGTAAGGACACTGAGATCATAGTCCTTAATTTGTTCCAACCAACGCCGCTGCCTCATATTCTGTGAAATCCAAGGATTTTAGGGGTTAAATTTTTTTTTTTATTATTTTCTTCAAAGTTGGGCGTAATGGAAATTTTTTGTTTATGATCGAATAAATATCTCCTAGTTATTATTTGATTAATAAATATTCTCAAAATTCAAGATTAAAATGGGATTTATCTAATTAGGAGATGATTTGGTTGAGTTTGAATATACATTATACATATATAATATGAAAGGTGTTTTGTCTTATTAGGATTAAGATAAAAATCAGATATACTCTATTATATCAATCCATATTTACAATAGAGATGATTTGATAGATGTTATGGATAAAGATGGTATATTAATTTTAAAATATATAAGATACTAATCTATATCACTGGACGCATATGCGAGGACTAAAGTGGAATTGATTTTCTTCTTTAATGAAGCATATGACCAATCATGCATAAAATATTTTAAATAGATTTATAAACATACTTGTAGAGAGAGAGTGATATGGAGAGATAAAGCTATATATATATATATATATATATATAAACATGGAAAGAGATAAAGAGAGAGACGGGTAAATATAAAAGAATCTTTAAATATGTTTTTCATATAATTGAGAGGATTTCCCTAAACTTGGCTCAATCTGGAAAATGGGATTTAGTTGGATTAAATCCTAGTTTGTATTTGTCTTTGTGTGTGTAAGGACCGAACCGTAAGATCAATGTTTGTGGGGACCAAAGGAAAATCTTCCCTCTCTCATGAGCTAAAATAATGTGGGCTAGCATGTGAATAGTGAATTCTAGAGGGGTTACTTACTAAAGTGCACGTGAATGTATGCTTGGGCTACTTAGTTGCATGGTAACGGACGGCTTAGATTAGATGGAGTTTTTGATTCTTCAAAGATCTGATGGCTTGGGTTCATCTGGAATGAGAGAGTGGGGGAAATCGGTCACTTGCCGCGCGCAGGAGAGGAGAAGCTGGTGGCGCCGTCGCGAACCGTTTCTCCGCGTTCAAAACCGTGTGGATAAGGTTGGGAGCTTATCCGCAACAGAATTAAACTCTCATGCCAATAAGTTTGGATCGAATAAGATTTCCCAGGTTTTCTTATATAAAGAGAAGTAGGGATCGACCTCCAAACCCTAGATGCCGCCGCTGTGTTCCTGGAGATCTCGCTGCAGCCAGGCGAACTCGAACTTCTGTTGAAGGGTGGAGATCTGACGTTAAGGCAGCGGCCACCGTCGGAGCTTTTCTCAGCCGCGACAGAGAAAGCCATCGCTTGGTAAACCCTCCTCCTTGCTCGTTCATCAATTTTCCACACATGTATATAGGTTCACAGAGGTCTGGGTTGAATCAAGGTGTGTACATGCGAACTATTTGTGATTTGTTTTTGCTGCAAGTGAGAATAGATAGACAGTATGCTGGGTTGTGTGGCTTCATGGGAGATAGCACGGGTCTAGATATGGGTTGTCCCTGATACTTAGGTTTGGAGTCTTAATGAGGTTCTATGGACTGTTAAGAGGGTTTTGATATTTCTTGAATGGTAGCTGAGAGGAGTCTTTGAGCTCGAGGGGCAGGGAAATCTAATGAATCTCTGGTAAAGCTTGTTTATGAGTTTAGTTCTGTGAATATCTATTCTAGTAAGATGGCAATGATAGATAAGAGACATTATATGTGGGCTTTGAACAAGGGGTAACCGTTAGTTGTGTGGTTATCATATGTGAGCATCTTCTGGTAAATATGGTGGGTCTTCAATGACTTTTGGATTGTATTCAGTATTTAAATGTCTCTCATTGAAAGGCATAATTTTATGTGGGCCTTTACTCCTTGCCTTAGTTTAAACTGGGACCTTTTCAGGTTCATCTGGAGTTGTTGACTATCAGTTGGATCATAGCTAGGTTTTGACCATGGTTATAGGACTGGAATTATAATTTAATTGTTTTAGGTACATGGATTGATTTGTTAAAAGTCAGGATTTAATTATGGAGTGGTTGACAATATTATGTGGCGGTAGATGGGCCTTTGATAATTACTTCATGGTTTGGGTGAATATTCATAGATTCTATGGAATGATTTAGAAGTGAAGGCAATTGATGAGTAGTGTATTATCATGTGCGTTCTTTATGAGCTATTTTGGATTTCATTGTGGGAGAAGTTTTAATCAGAGGTTGTACTTAAATAGTTGTGAGTTTTATAATAATTGAGTGAGTTTAGGAGTTGGAGGCCTTTGGGCAGGCCTGGTGAGGAATGGACAAGGAAACTATTGGGAAGTTTGGTGGACCAAGTTGAGAGTATAGATGTATGTTGAGTTCATTCATGGGCCGGGCCTGTTTAATTGCTTTGCGGCATATATATGGATGATGTTATTATTATTGGAAAAAAAATAATAATAATAAAAGTAAAAAGGGGAATACTCGAGCGTAAATGATGAGTGTAGACTTGTGGTTACCAGATATCGTCGAGGAGCACGGTACTTCGACGGGACAGATTCGGAGCGTGCAGTGGATTGCGAATAGAGGTAAGTTACCTACGCCTCGATTCCCGCCCATCCTTGGGTTTTCCTTGTTTTTGTTATTGCTATTTATTTTAGCATGTTCCGTTGAGCTTCTGTTATTGGATGCATGCACGTACCTGCAAGTTGTTTGTTTTTCCTTCTTTTTGTATGTGCATGGTTGAGAGCTAGAGTAGAGTGCTTTTGTTGCTTGTCTTGCTCGTTGGACATGTTGTCCTGTGACCGATACTTGACCATGGGCACATGGTCTTGTGTGCTGGCCGGGTAAGCATGTTCCGAACGGGTTCATTTTCCGGTTCAGTGGAGCGAATGCTCAAGTGAGAGTGGAGCGTTCAGGGCTGAGGACACCCTGGCGTCTCTGATGGTTCCGTGCCGGGGGGAGGATACTCTGGCGGTCCAACCTGTCAGTGGGACGATACACTGACCGTGTTAACACGTAAGAGAGAGGTGGCGCTACCGAGGTATGACCGGAGGGTCGATTTCCAGCGGAGGCTGGGGGCTGACGGAAAAGCTTTGGTGTCATTAAATCTATTCTTGGAATTCCATTTCGGGCCCGAGGGCCAGTGTTTGACTGGGAGTTCTTGCTTTGATTGTTTTCTGGTAGACTCCTAGGACTTGATGGTTTGATGATTCGTTGATTGTGACATCTTGTATCTTTTATTGTGCTCTCATCTTTGAGATTCCTTGCAGGGTACTTACTGGGCTTTCCTTTCGAAAGCTCAATACTTTTCCCTTCTCTCATTTCAGGTCCTGAGAAGTAGAGTGACCCGAGCTCAGGAGGCGTGCGAGAGTTGGGGGTGGGATATTTGCTGAGGTCGGAGGATCTCCTTGACTTTTGAGTGAGGATACTTGGCTTGGAACCTATGTAGGGCCTGGATTTGTTAGGGCTTTGGACCTTGTACTTTATTTTTCCGCATTAGCACTCTGATTTGTATATGTTTATTATTGGATTAATAAACTTCTTGATTTTATTTTGTTATCTGCTACTGTTTACTTAGGCCTTGTACTCGAGTGGGGCCCGTCTCCACTTGGTACCTACGGCCTGATCTGATCGCGTTCGAGGTCCCTAATCCGGGTCAAGCATGCATTAAAGTGGTATCAGAGTAATGCAGATAACCAACACCCTAGTTGCCCTAGTGACTTAAACAACTAGGAACGAATAAGTGTTAAATCGCTTACAAAATTGACTAAGAGTATTGTGATCTGACAGAAAAATGACTATGTCTGATGTGGAGAGCATAGAGTGGATAGAAGCAGACATGGAAGGCATAGAGGAGGTAGAGGAAGAAGAAGTGGAGAGCTCAGAGGTAATAGATGAGCATCCAGAAGATGAAGAGAGCGTCGGGGAGAATAAGGTGAAAGAACTAGTGAAGGGGGAAAGCTCGGAAGAAGAAGTAACCCAGGAGAAGGAACGTAAGGAGGAGCTACCACCACCAGTTCAGAAACGCCGCAAACACTTTGGGTGCCGCTACATTTCCACAGCAAGGAAGAATAAGAACGCGATCAGGTGCACCTATTGTGGAGGACCCCCTCACGACAAAGACGAACTTTGTATATCAGAGTGGTGTCTTCGCTGTGAAGGTCCTATTGCGGACTGTGGCCACCCCCTTCCCAAGTGTCGTTATTGTGGTAATACGGACCATCACAGAGCCAACTGTCCAAATGTCCCTCCTTGGAAGAAGCGCAGTTTTGTGATTCAATTCTGAAGGAGAGAATCATTACTATTAGTATTATTATTTTCGTTTTGGATAAGGCTTAGGAAATATGTTAGAGACTTAGAGTTGAGTAAAGTCAATGTGTTTACTACTGAACATTCTTTTCTAGTTATAAATAAATTTATTTGATTCTGTTAAGAAGTATGAGTGGATTTTGATGCAAGGTAGGGTGATAATTTTGTGAATACATTACAGCTATTATGGCGCGTGGGGATGGTGGACGTGGGCGGCCTCACCGTGTGGAGGTGCCTCAATCTCCATTACACGAGATGCCACGACCCCAGGAAGAGGAGGTTCCCCCACCTCCAGTGGAGATGGAGGTTGAGCAGGAGCAGCCCGCTCAATCAGGGAATGCAAGTCCACGGGCAGCGGGCACGGGACTGAGGGAGGGGATACCCCCAGCTGCCGTGCTAGGGCTAATGCAACAAATGGCGGGGTTGATTGAGAGGGTACAGCAGCAGCCGCCACCACCACCTCCTCCACCTCCGCCAGCAACACCGGCCGCCAGAGGCATCATTGGAGAAATTAAAAGACCTGCTCCCAGACCGTTTGAGGGAACTGCCGACCCCCAGACAGCAGAAGCATGGCTCAGAGAGCTGGAGAAAGCCTTTGAGATTCATCAGACTGACGATGCAGAAAGGATCAGGACAGTGGCTTATTTGATGTTAGGCGCTGCTGAGGACTGGTACCACGGGGAAATACGGGCCAGGGATGGGATACCCTTCCATACCTGGGATGAGTTTAAGAAGGCCTTCCTGGCTAAGTATTTCTCACGAGGGAGGTTACTGCAGATGGAGAGGCAGCTGATGTTTCTTACTCAGGGTACTGGGACAGTAGAGCAATACGAGGCGGAGTTTGACAGGCTTGCCAGGTTTGCACCGAACCTCGTTTCCACACAAGAGAGCAAGGTACAGAGATTCATTGAGGGTTTACATCCGTCACTCAGAGATCATGTGGCCGGACACATGTGCGCCACCTATAGTGATGCGGTGTCTAGGGCCAAGTTTATTGAGGCTACCAGACTGGGGAGTACCTTCGTGCCACCACAAGTGAAGCAAGATAAAAGTCAGGGACAGTCGGGAGGAAAGAGTTTCGGGAAGTCGAAATCTGGACACAAGTATCAACCATATGGTAAGCCTTCCGAACCATCAGCGACATCAGGAGGTGGAGAGTCTTATGCTAGTGTATCGTACCCAATGAAATGTTTCACGTGCGGAGGACCACACAAGAAGGCTCAGTGTCCGATTATTCAAAGTGGTTGCTTCGTCTGCGGTAGCATGGAACATCGGAAGGCACAGTGTCCTCAATATCTTGCCAAGCAAGGGACTAGCCAAGGGACACAGGGTGCACCAACACGACAGTCCTGTGCACCAACTCAGGGACAACCCGGTGGAGACAAGAAAGGGAAAGGAACTTGGACCAATCAACCATCCTCCTCCAATCAGAGACCCCCAACTTACGGGCGAGTTTATCACATGACTACTGAAGCGGTCCAAGCATCACCCGAGGCCGGGGGAGAGGCAAATACGGGGGTCGAGGACCATGAGTAATTTCGGGGACGAAATTCTTTTAAGGGGGAGGATTGTTAAATCCAAGGATTTTAGGGGTTAAATTTTTTTTTTTATTATTTTCTTCAAAGTTGGACGTAATGGAAATTTTTGTTTATGATCGAATAAATATCTCCTTGTTATTATTTGATTAATAAATATTCTCAAAATTCAGGATTAAAATGGGATTTATCTAATTAGGAGATGATTTGGTTGAGTTTGAATATACATTATACATATATAATATGAAAGGTGTTTTGTCTTATTAGGATTAAGATAAAATCAGATATACTCTATTATATCAATCCATATTTACAATAGAGATGATTTGATAGATGTTATGGATAAAGATGGTATATTAATTTTAAAATATATAAGATACTAATCTATATACGGACGTACATGCAGGACTAAAGTGGAATTGATTTTCTTCTTTAATGAAGCATATGACCAATCATGCATAAAATATTTTAAATAGATTTATAAACATACTTGTAGAGAGAGAGTGATATGGAGAGATAAAGCTATATATATATATATATATATATAAACATGGAAAGAGATAAAGAGAGAGACGGGTAAATATAAAAGAATCTTTAAATATGTTTTTCATATAATTGAGAGGATTTCCCTAAACTTGGCTCAATCTGGAAAATGGGATTTAGTTGGATTAAATCCTAGTTTGTATTTGTCTTTGTGTGTGTAAGGACTGAACTGTAAGATCAATGTTTGTGGGGGACCAAAGGAAAATCTTCCCTCTCTCATGAGCTAAAATAATGTGGGCTGGCATGTGAATAGTGAATTCTAGAGGGGTTACTTACTAAAGTGCACGTGAATGTATGCTTGGGCTACTTAGTTGCATGGTAACGGACGGCTTAGATTAGATGGAGTTTTTGATTCTTCAAAGATCTGATGGCTTGGGTTCATCTGGAATGAGAGAGTGGGGGAAATCGGTCACTTGTCTTGAGGAGAGGAGAAGCTGGTGGCGCCGTCGCGAACCGTTTCTCCGCGTTCAAAACCGTGTGGATAAGGTTGGGAGCTTATCCGCAACAGAATTAAACTCTCATGCCAATAAATTTGGATCGGATAAGATTTCCCCGGTTTTCTTATATAAAGAGAAGTAGGGATCGACCTCCAAACCCTAGATGCCATTTGTGTTCCTCGGAGATCTGGCTGCGGCCTGAAAGCGAACTTCGAACTTCATTTGAAGGGGAGATGCGGCGTTAAAGCTGGCGGCCACCGCTTGAGCTTTTCTCTCACCATGAGAGAAAGCCATCGCTTGGTAAACCCTCCTCCTTGCTCGTTCATCAATTTTCCACACATGTATATAGGTTCACAGAGGTCTGGGTTGAATCAAGGTGTGTACATGCGAACTATTTGTGATTTGTTTTTGCTGCAAGTGAGAATAGATAGACAGTATGCTGGGTTGTATGGCTTTATGGGAGATAGCACGGGTCTAGATATGGGTTGTCCCTGATACTTAGGTTTGGAGTCTTAATGAGGTTCTATGGACTGTTAAGAGGGTTTTGATATTTCTTGAATGGTAGCTGAGAGGAGTCTTTGAGCTCGAGGGGCAGGGAAATCTAATGAATCTCTGGTAAAGCTTGTTTATGAGTTTAGTTCTGTGAATATCTATTCTAGTAAGATGGCAATGATAGATAAGAGACATTATATGTGGGCTTTGAACAAGGGGTAACGGTTAGCTGTGTGGTTATCATATGTGAGCATCTTCTGGTAGATATGGTGGGTCTTCAATGACTTTTGGATTGTATTCAGTATTTAAATTTCTCTCATTGAAAGGCATAATTTTATGTGGGCCTTTACTCCTTGCCTTAGTTGAAACTGGGACCTTTTGAGGTTCATCTTGAGTTGTTGACTATCAGTTGGATCATAGCTAGGTTTTGGCCATGGTTATAGGACTGGAGTTATAATTTAAATTGTTTTAGGTTCATGGCTTGATTTCTTAAAAGTCACGATTTAATTATGGAGTGGTTGACAATATTATGTGGCTGTAGATGGGCCTTTGATAATTACTTCATGGTTTGGGTGAATATTCATAGATTCTATGGAATGATTTAGAAGTGAAGGCAATTGATGAGTAGTGTATTATCATGTGCGTTCTTTATGAGCTATTTTGGATTACATTGTGGGAGAAGTTTTAATCAGAGGTTGTACTTAAATAGTTGTGAGTTTTATAATAATTGAGTGAGTTTAGGAGTTGGAGGCCTTTGGGCAGGCCTGGTGAGGAATGGACAAGGAAACTATTGGGAAGTTTGGTGGACCAAGTTGAGAGTATAGATGTATGTTGAGTTCATTCATGGGCCGGGCCTGTTTAATTGCTTTGCGGCATATATATGGATGATGTTATTATTATTGGAAAAAAAATTAATAATAAATAATAAAAGTAAAAAAAAAGGGGAATAATCGAGCGTAAATGATGAGTGTAGACTTGTGGTTACCAGATATCGTCGAGGAGTGCGGTACTTCGACGGGACAGATTAGGAGCGTGCAGTGGATTGCGAATAGAGGTAAGTTACGTACGCCTCGATTCCCGCCCATCCTTGGGTTTTCCTTGTTTTTGTTATTGCTTTTTATTTTAGCATGTTCCGTTGAGCTTCTTGTTATTGGATGCATGCACGTACCTGCAAGTTGTTTGTTTTTCCTTCTTTTTGTATGTGCATGGTTGAGAGCTAGAGTAGAGTGCTTTTGTTGCTTGTCTTGCTCGTTGGACATGTTGTCCTGTGACCGATACTTGACCATGGGCACATGGTCTTGTGTGCTGGCCGGGTAAGCATGTTTCGAACGGGTTCATTTTCCGGTTCAGTGGAGCGAATGCTCAAGTGGGCGTGGAGCGTTCAGGGCTGAGAACACCCTGGCGTCTCTGATGGTTCCGTGCCGGGGGGAGGATACTCTGGCGGTCCAACCTGTCAGTGGGACAATACACTGACCGTGTTAACACGTAAGAGAGAGGTGGCGCTACCGAGGTATGAGTGTAGGGTCGATTTCCAGCGGAGGCTGGGGGCTGACGAAAAAGCCTTGGTGTCATTAAATATATTCTTGGAATTTCATTTCGGGCCCGAGGGCCAGTGTTTGACTGGGAGTTCTTGCTTTGATTGTTTTCTGGTAGACTCTTAGGACTTGATGGTTTGATGATTCGTTGATTGTGACATCTTATATCTTTTATTGTGCTCTCATCTTTGAGATTCCTTGCAGGGTGCTTACTAGGCTTTCCTTTCGAAAGCTCAATACTTTTCCCTTCTCTCATTTCAGGTCCTGAGAAGTAGAGTGACCCGTGCTCAGGAGGCGTGCGAGAGTTGGGGGTGGGATATTAGCTGAGGTCGGAGGATCTCCTTGACTTTTGAGTGAGGATACTTGGCTTGGAACCTCTGTAGGGCCTGGATTTGTTACGGCTTTGGACCTTGTACTTTATTTTTCCGCATTAGCACTCTGATTTGTATATGTTTATTATTGAATTAATAAACTTCTTGATTTTATTTTGTTATCTGCTACTGTTTACTTAGGCCTTGTACTCGAGTGGGGCCCGTCTCCACTTGGGTACGGCCGGTCTGTTGACGTGCCCGAGGTCCCGGAATCCGGGTCGGGGCGTTACATATTCAACTCCTTCTGAGTGAATATGTACTTGAGGCTCTTATGGTCGGTGTAAATCTCACAAAGTACGCCGTAGAGGAAGTGTCGCCAGATCATTAGGGCAAACACGATCGCCGCCAGCTCAAGATTGTGTGTGGGGTAATTTTCATCAAAAGGCTTTAACTGACGTGATGCATAAGCAATCACACGACCATCTTGCATTAATACACAACTGAGGCCAGTCTTGCATGCGTCACTGTAGACCGTATACCCCCGATTACTTTGAGGTAACGCCAACACTGGCGCAGAAATCAACCTCTGTTTCAACTCCTAGAAACTCTTTTCACAGGACTCGCTCCAAAAAAATTTGGTACCTTTCCTGGTCAATTTAGTTAATGGTGCTGCTATAACTGAGAAACCCTCAACAAATCTCCGGTAATAGCCAGCCAATCCCAGGAAACTCTGTATCTATCGTACCGTAGTTGGTCTTTTCCATTCAACGACGGCCTCAATCTTCTTGGGATCAACTGAAACTCCAGCTCCACTGACCACGTGACCCAAGAAGGCAACACTATCTAACTAAAACTCACACTTGGAGAATTTGGCATTGAGCTTGTTGATGCCAAAAACTGGTCCACCTTACGCTTTGGCTACTGTGGCCTCGTGTTCTAGTCTCAGCCTTCGACAAACGGTTGAAATTTATAGTTGGTGTGAATGCTTACTTCAACTTCTGAACGGAGAACACGGAGAATACTTTGGAGATCCGCTCGGAATTACCCTAGCTTTCCTTTGGGATGAAACTGTAAGAGGGAGAAAAGAGTGATCGGAATTGGGCCTTTCTGCCCGGATTCAGCTCCGATGCTTAAGTTAGACAACTTGTAAGAAGGTAGTTTTAGACATGAGTTAGCTCTTTGTGTGACGGTTTTTTCTGATCCCCTTTTTCCTATTATCGCTCTTCTTTTATAGCAACTTAAAGGCGGTTTAGGAAAGGCGGTGGAGTAAGGCGGTCAATGAGAAAATATCGTCTAAGGCGGTAAGAAAATATCGTCTAAGGCGGTAAGAAAATATCTGCCTACTATGTAGGTACTACGTAGGTAAGTAGAAAATATCTACCTACCGTGTAGGTACTACGTGTGTAAGTAGAAAATATCTCACATCAGTAGAGGCAAGTGGATAAGATCTACTTACTGTAGAGGCGTTAGATACGCTCTTACCCAGATGGCTATCACCTTCTTGCTTCTTGTATAATTCCGACGGACTTTCTATAGGGGTGAGCCCTTATTTGCCGGACGGAATTTATGCTAATGAATTTGGTGGTGACTGACTGTCTTGTGGCCAAAAGAAATGTAGCCCTGTGTATGACATGTGGCTATTTAGGCAGGCGACGCTTGTTTTACCAAATATTTCCGTAACAGAGCTGATGCTCCCTCAAGGCTCTAGCACAATTCTTAAGTGCTCCTCGTGTGCGTGGTGGCTACTTGAGTAAACCAGTATGTCATCGATGAATACCACCACAAACTAGTCCAAGTATTGACGGAATACCCGGTTCATCATGTCCATAAAGACTGCCAGGGTATTGGTAAGCCCAAACGGCATTACCAAAAACTCATAGTGCCCGTATCTAATACGGTAAGCACTCTTCGGAATATCCGTATCTTTAATCCTCACCTGATGATACCCAGATCTCAAGTCAATCTTGAAGAATACTTGAGCTCCCTGCAGCTGATCCAATAGGTTATCAATTCTTGGTAAGGGATACTTGTTCTTTATAGTCACCTTATTCAACTCCCTATAATCGATGCACAACCTTAACGACCCGTCTTTCTTTTTGACAAAAAGAACAGGTGCCCCCCAAGGTGACATACTAGGTCTTATGAAGCCTTTATCCAACAACTCCTCTAGTTGTGTCTTCAACTCCTTAAGCTCCACAGGTGCCATCCGATAAGGAACCTTAAACACAGGAGCCGTTCCCGGAACCAAATCAATAGAGAACTCTAGTTCTCTTTCTGAGGGTAATCCTGGTAACTCCTCCGGAAATACATCTGGGTGCTTCATCACTACCGGAACATCAGAGACTACGATCTCCCTATCCTGCATTGCCTCAGAAATAGAGGCCACATAACCTATACATCCACCCCTAAGTAACTTCCGAGCCTGGAGAGCTGAAATCTCCTGTACTAGGAAACATGTTTGGCTGCCTTTAAAGGTGAACTCTTCATCTCCGGGCATCCTGAACACAACTCTCTTTCCACGACAGCCTACTATCGCGTAAACTGAAGAGAGCCAGTCTATCCCGAGGATCACATCGTAATCCTTCAGGTCAATTACGTGCAAATTAGCAAGTAATCTCCGCCCCTCAATCACTACTGGGCATGCCGGTACAATCCTCCTTACTAACTTGGCAGCTCCTACCGGGGTGTCTACACCAACTCCTAGGGTAGATCTATAGTAGGCAACGTATGTTTCCGTGCAAATCGTGCAGATACGAAAGAGTTTGTGGCTCAAGGATCAAACAAAGTGCAAGCATAGAATGAACTAACAGAAATGGTACCTGCCACTACATCAGCAGATGCATGAGCTTCCTCAGTTGTTAGATGATAGACCCGTCCATGGGTCATGGGCCTCTACTGCTGCTGGGCTTGATTTGATGTGGAAGGCTGTCCCGAAGTTTCCTTCCCCTTCTTATCTCCACCTTGTGGTCTCGGTGGGTGTCCAACCGATTGTCTGGAAGCTTGCTCTGATCCCTGGGTTCCTCTCATGACACTCTGCCCCACTTGGCGCAGAGGACATTGGGCCTTCTGGTGATCCAGACCCAAACAGAGATAACGGGCACTGTGACTTCCTATGCGGTCCCTTGCATTCATAGCACCTTAGGGATTGGGTCACACTAGCTGATGACCCTTTGCCTCCTGTAGACCTAGTCGGCTTACCATAAGGCCGATACTTGTTATCGGGCCTACGTTTCCCAGAACTTTTCCCCGATGATTGGCCCTGGCTGTTAGTCCGCTTGTCCTTTTTCTCCTTCTGGGACGACCCTTAGGCGTCCCCCTAACAAGAGGCTTCAGTATATTTTGCCCTAGCCACAACTTCAGTGTAGGTCTTATACATGTGGCTAGTCACGATCTTCTTAAGTGATGGCCGCAGTCTGGTCTCAAACCTCATTACCGGACTTTCCTCTGTCGGGACCACGTCAGGCAGAAAGCGAGCTAATCTATCAAATTTCGTCTCATATAGTTCAACCATAAAGCTGCCCTGTACAAGTTGCAGAACTATTGTCCGAGTTGAACAAAGTGTCCTCTTGAGAAATACTTGGCGAAGAGCGCAGTTCTAAATTCTTCCCAAGTCTAAAAGGCCTCACCCTTCCTCAATCTAATCTCTCCAAACTACCAGTCCTCCGTAGGTCCTTGGAGCATGTAGACGGCGGTCCTGATCTTCTCCGCCTCAGTAGTCTGGAAGACCTCAAAGGTCTTCTCCATCTCCCTTATCCGTTGTTCTGCCGCGTGATGATCTGCGGCTCCCTCAAAAGGTCGGGGAGAGGGTCTCTTAATCTCCCCTAGTAACCGTCTACTAGACGTGGGGGTGGCTGGTGGAGGTGGTACTCGTTGCTGTCGAGTCTCTTGAATTAGCCCCAACATCTCACGCATAAAATCTAACATGCTCATGGGGGCTACCTCCCCCCTTGGTTCCTGGTTCTCCCGCCTCGAGACACTGTGCATTGACCGAAAGTGTGCACCTCCTGCTCAACTTCCATTTCGTCCAAAGGTGGGGGTACCTCCCCCTCCTGTGGTTGGGGTACCTCTTCCACAGGCGGCTGTGGCACATCAGCTCGACGAGGTCACCCTCGCCTACCTCTACCCCTGCCTCTACCACTACGTCCTTCACGTGTTTGATTCATGATTCAACTGTTAAAATTTCAAGGTTACTTTGTTCCCAACTAGACAAGTGATGATAAAACAAACCCTTGATTAAATTGAAAAGCAACAACTAGAGACAACATGCTGGAAACAAAACATACCAAAAGACATAACGTTAGTAGTTCATACAACATGAATGTTTGTAAGTCTATATTTATTCTCACAACGGTAACTAAAACTCAATCTAGGTGATGCTCATCAGGAGATAGTGGAGTGTAGTCAACAAAGGGCTGATGTCCTCCTAACCCCTGTGGTCCCCTACTAGGACCCGGTGCACCAAATGGGCAGTAGAAGGCAAGGTGCTCCGTACTGCCACAGCTATGACACAAGAGAGCACGGCGCCTACACTCCGCCATGCGGTGTCCATATCCTCCACACCGTCGGCACCATACAATCCTGAGAACGGTAAGAGACGGACCCACAGCTCTATCCCTAAGCTATACCCCCAATCTCCGGCGGTAGTCACGAGCTCGACACACACGCCGAGGAGGAATACTCGGGCTCACTATCTTCTATACCAGTGGAACCCTCAGGCTCCTGTCCACTGGCCTCTGAGCAACAACCTCGTCTCTCAGTCCACAAACGAGCACAGCAACCATGGACTGAAGCCTATCAATCTTTCGATTGGTGGCTTCGACCGTCCTCCTCATCTCCGCAAGGACCTCTACAGGATCTGACGAGTCAGCACGGGGTGGTGGAGTGTTCTAACGAACTGACTCCACCTCATCGTCGGATGAATCCTGACGGTGCGAAGGTCCCAACATCCTGCAGGTATAACCAGGCGTCAATCTAACATACCACTAGCTATACTACCCTGCACTCCACACTCGCTTTATGCAACTGGCTAAGGGCATTGAGGGTCCTGCTATCTACTCTATCTAGAGAACTTGCTTTGATACCACTTTAATTTGTCACACCACGATCGGATCCCTGACCTCGAAAGCATCGCCAATCAGACCGTCGTACTTCAAGGTAGACAAGCTCCACTCAAATACAAAGCCTAAATATGATAAGTAGATAACAATCCATAAAATAAAGGGTTAAAGCCATTTTTGGTCCCTGAAAACGGGACCAATGTTCATTTCCATCCCAAAATTCAAAATTTGTTCAATATGGTCCCTATGTATTGCATATTTTGACATTTTGGGTCCCTATATATTCCGTATTTTGGCATTTTTGGTCCCTATTGCTGACGTGGCGGTCATGTGGAATACCAATGAAATGCATATAATCTTTTTATTATTATGTTTAGGTCGTTATTTTGCTGATGTGGAGTGATAAGTGGCAGTATATGCTGATGTGGACTGTATTGAACAAATTTTAAATTTTTGGGATGAAAATGAAATTGACCCTGTTTTCAAGGACCAAAAATGGCTTTAACCCTAAAATAAACGCAAGTTAAAAGGAACATAGTCCATAGGCCCTACAAATAGCCTGGTCCCTATACGGGTCCTACATAAAGTAAACAACTCTCAAAACAAAAGATAAGGGAGACCCCCAGACATCGGATCTCCTAGTGACCTCTTCCCAGCTCCACTCTCGCCCTAAACCTCGGAATCTGTAAAAGAGAGAAAGAGCAAAAGGCATGAGCTTTCGAATGTAAAGCCCAGTTAGTACCCCAGCGGGGTTACCAAGACATAAGAAAACAATATGTCGAATAATGAGGTCACAATCCCAAGAAAACATAATCCTAGGAGTCCACCAGAAGCAATCCTAGGGTATGACCCCTGATAACAAAAACCCTCAAGTTCTGTGATGAGTTTCAAGAAAACTCAAGGATCACTCCCGGCCAGTATGTCCAGCTACTTGCTGTAATCACGACCTTCTGGTCGTTCGATCCTCCGGTCGCAATCGGTAGAACTACCTTTCATACGTGTTAACACGGTCAGCGTACCATGCCCACTGACGGGTAAGACCACAAGAGAATCGCCTCTCTGGCAAAGCAGACAGAAATGCTAGGGGTCACGCCCACGAACACTTCCCTACTCTGAGCCCCCACACTTCACGTGAGTCCGAAAGCAAAGAGACCGCAAAGAAATAGGGATACCAACATCCTGGAAACAACATACATGCTCAACAGGAATTTAAAATAGTCAAGGACGCATGTATGATATCAATGAGCATAATCAATCAAGGCATAAGCAATCCCAAAGAAAACCCAAAACCGGGTAGGAACAAGGCAAGTGTACTTACCTCTTGTTTCTTGAATCTAGATGTCCTTCTAGCTTCCCCTTGTGTGCACACAACCCCCCGAGAGTATCTAGCATACAGAGGTCATATTAGAATCAGGATTCCAATAAATTCCTATGTCTCTAGTTGTACACGCATGACTAACATTTTTGTTGGGCCTAAGCCCACTAACGGGTCCTAAGGACCATCCCTCGGGTTACTGGTCCTTACCCCTATTTCCTTGTCCTTTAGTTTAACTTAAGTGTCTTGATTGGTTTACTTATGCTCATTAGTCAACTTAGCTTGGCTAGCTTTTGACACTCTTTACTTGATTAACCCAAATCACTTTATTTGATTAACCATTTACTTATTTCTTGTTGGTTGACAGACTTTCTAATCCAGTAGAATTCGAGCCCTCTTGGAAATATTCGACTAACCCCAAGTCGACTAACAAGCTTAGTCCAATTACCTTGATTACGTTCAAACACAAATGGTCAATCCAAATCATGAGGTTATTCAACCCAACCTGGTAAACTAACCCAAGTCCATTTATGTTATTTGACTAACCTAATTTGGTTTTGCTCAAATTACTTTGATTAATTGGTTAACCTGAGTCATTTCTCCTCTTAATTTACTAATTAAATTCTATTAATTAATTTTCGCTAACCCACTTGATTAAATTCATTAAAATCTTAAGTGACCAAATTATTATTGATCCACCTAAGTTTTAAAACACATTAACCTTTTCAATCAAAACCAACCAATTAACTATTAATATTGTCACACCTAATATAGTTAGAGAAAAATTATTCAAGTCAACTAATTGATTTCTATTTTGTCAGACTTGATCCACCTAAGTTTTAAAACACATTAACCTTTTCAATCAAAACCAACCAATTAACTATTAATATTGTCACACCTAATATAGTTAGAGAAAAATTATTCAAGTCAACTAATTGATTTCTATTTTGTCAGACTCCTATAGTTCTTGTTTTAATTAAAACATTATCACTAAATTATTTTTCTTTTATTCTATCTTCTTCTTCCTCTCTCTCTCTCTCCCGGCTACTCCAATGTCTACGGCCTTCTTCTCCGTGACTCAGAGGCACTTTTGCGGTGCTTTCGGTCCCCATCCCTTGAAGGGTCTCACGACAACGACCGACTCCTCAGTGCCGCTGCCTCCACCATCACCATTTGGGATCTCACGGAAGCTTTCACGCCTTGAGCGGCTCCCTCGAGCGAGCTCACCGACGATCAAACTGCACAAGTAAATGCTCCAAACAGTCTGAAGGGGAGTTTAGAGTACTTACAGGTGTTTCCGACGTCGGCGGTGCGGTGGATACCAGATACGGCCTTGGTCTTCTTCTCCGACGAGCTCAGCCATGAGGGTGTCTCTGCCTATCGTTCCCCGTCGCTGCAACTTCTTCCTCACCTATCGAAGCTCTGGATGCCGCCGAGCTCTCCGGTCGAGCGCTCCCTAGCTAGCCACTCTCTCTCCGTCTCCGTTCACTTCCTCACCGGGGTTGGGAACTCAGCTTTTGCAGTGCTGAGACAGAGAGGTAGTACCCCCCTTTTATAGCCTCTCCCGTGGCTAGGCGAACGGTCGGTCGCTCGAAACCGTCTCGCCGGCCGATGGCCGGCCTTCCCGCGCGTAACGGCCGGGACCGCCGGCGTAGCTCACGCGCGTACGCTGCAAGCGGCTGAGAGAGGTGGTGGCGTTACATCGTGATTGACATTCAGCGATCGACGGTGAAGATCGTGCGTTGATCATCTACAGCCTCAGACTTGCCTCGGATCCGGCACAAGCTAGATTAAAGACCCAGATTCCATCAGAGAAGGACGGCCCGATCTCGATCCTGTGCCTCGGATCGATCTACGCTGAGATGTGTGGCCAAAAGCTCGCCACGTGGCTAAACAGAATTCTCAATAATGCCTCGCGATAGCAACCTACTCGATAGATTAAATCCCTGCCCGACACCTAGCTTAATCCTATCCTTTATAATGCTCCGCGATTAGCTTTATCAGAGATCTTTTGATCCAAACCGTTCATCCATTACTATAGCGATTTTCTCTTGGAAAATTATCTAGTGATCCCTGGAATGTTTTTACGTTACATTTGAGTCCAAGCCTGTGAGAGGGGACTATTTTTCAATAGTCCTTTGTAATTTTACAAATTACAAATTAGTCCTTCTGGCCACCAATAAACCCAAATTAGGGTTTTAACCCTTTTAAACTTGATTTTCCCCCTATTAAATCCTCTGTTTAATACTCTGGGGAAATTATTTAATTTATAAATAGTTTCTAAAGAAAATTTTAATGCATTCATTTCTCAAAATTTCTTGGATCTAACACCAAGTATCGAAGCTAAAAATATTAATATATTTAGAAAGAGTGGAGGACCTTCATACATAACCAGTCTAATTCCTGCGAACTCTTCTATCCGGCATCAATACTTTTTTATTCATAAGAACCATATGAGTTTCTCCAAAGCAAAGACTTCTTTGCTACAGACAATAATAGAGGACTTCTAAGAACATTGTAACCATTAATTTTACATTTTTTTGGTTAGAATGAACTTAAATTCATTTCTTTGTAGGATGATTTCTAAGATCTCAATGATGTTTGCTTGGAAGATAACACAGAGAAAGCACTTTTCGCTAGAGAGAAAGGTGACATAGTTGAGTCTTCTTCAATGGTATTAAAGCAAGGTCCTGTTGAAGAGGATGATGCTCCAATTTGTTAGATGTTTCACAAAATTTTATTTGAAATTATTAATTCTTTGATTTTTCTTTTATTCATTCTTGTATTTCATGTTGAATTTTTTTACAGGTGATAGAGAGTGCATAACCGGAGTTTGATAGAAGAATTCAGGAAGATTTAACAATTGAGGTAATTAATTAATTAATTAATCAAGCTTTCTTTTATTTCTCAATAATATGCAATCTTTAGATTAATTACCGATATGTTATTGTAGAGGGTGCCAAAATTATTGTTATTAGGGATACGACCAAGAGAGACAGTATGTAATAAAAGCAAACTAGTAGAAGAGGCAAGATGTTTATCATTTTATGTTTATCATTTAAGATGGTCAATATTAAAATTCATAAGAACTCTCTCATTAAATTTTTGATTGTAATTTCAGATGATAGGAAAACGAAAGAAGTCATTTATCGAAGGTGTAAATATTAATGCATTTAGAAAGAGTGGAGGACCTACATACATAACTAGCCTCAGTGTGGATAACTCATCTAACCACGCATCACTACCTTTTGATTCAAAAGAATCATTTGATTATCTCCAAAGCAAAGACTTCTTTGCTACAAACAATAATAGAGGACCTGTAAGAACCTTGTAGGCATCGATTTTACATTTTTTTTGTGACAAACTGAATGAACTTAAATTCATTTTTTAGACTGATGATTTCTATGATCTCAATGATGTTTGCTTGGAGGATAACATAGAGCAAGCAATTTTCGCTAGAGAGAAAGGTGACATAGCTGAGCTTTCTTCCATGATTTAAAAATAATATCCTGCTAAAGTGGATGATGTTCCAAATGGTTAGATGTTTTACTAGTTAGATTTGAAATTATTAATTCTTTGATTATTTTTTTTCCTTGATGTATTTCCTACTGAATTTTTTTACAAGTGATGCTGATGAGATGACCGGAGTTTGATAGAAGAATTCAGTAATATTCAACAATGGAGGTAATTAAACAATTAATTAATCAACCTTTCTTTTGTTTCCTTCTAATTTGCAATATTTAGATTAATTACCAACATGTTTTTGTAGAGGATGCCAAAATTATTGCTATGAGGGATTAGACCAAAAGAGATAGTAATTAATAAAATCAAACTAGTAGAAGATGCAAGATGTTTATCATTTAATATGGACAAAATTAAAGTTCATAAGAACTCTATCATGAAATTTACGATTGGAATTTCAGTGATAGTATAATGAAAGAAGCCTTGTATCTAAGGTTAAAACATTAATGCATTTAGAAATGGAGGAGGAACTTCATACATAACTAGTCTAATTCTTAAGAACCCATTTGACCCTACATCACTACCTTTTGATTCATCAGAATCATTTGAGTTTCTCCAAAGCAAAGACTTCTTTTCTACAGATAAGAATATAGGACTTGTAACAACATTGTAACCATTGATTTTAAAATTTTTTGTTACAAACTTGTTGAACATGAATTGATTTATTGGCAGGATTATGTCTTTGATCTCAATGATGTTTGCTAGGAAGATAATCTAGAGCA
Source organism: Dioscorea zingiberensis (assembly GCA_026586065.1). Taxonomy (NCBI): domain Eukaryota; kingdom Viridiplantae; phylum Streptophyta; class Magnoliopsida; order Dioscoreales; family Dioscoreaceae; genus Dioscorea; species Dioscorea zingiberensis. Next base: position 15,665,031 of record CM048827.1, on the reverse strand, counting down.
AGAAATTTTCACTAGAGAAAAATGTAACATTGCTATGCCTTCTTCCATGGTATTAAAGCAAGGTCCTCTAGAATAGGATGACCCTCAAAATTATTAGATCTTTCACAAGTTAGATTTGGAATTTTTAATTCTTTGATTATTTTTTTTTTTCCTTTTGTATTTCCTGTTGAATTGTTTTTACATATGAGGAAGATTAGATGACCGGAGTCAATAGAAGAATTTAGAATGATTCAACAGTGGAAATAATTAGTTCATTAATTAATCAAGCTTTCTTTTATTTCTCACTAATATGCAATCTTTAGATTAATTACCAACATGTTTTTGTAGAGAGTGAGAAAATAATTGTCAGGAGGGATGCGACTAAGAGAGACTATACCTAATAAAAGCAAACTAGTATAAGAGGAAAGATGTTTATCATTTTATCTTTATCGTTTAATATGAACAAAATTAAAGTTTATAAGAACTATCTCATGAAATTTACGATTGGAATTTCAAATGATAGGAAAATGAAAGAAGTTATATATTGAAGATGAAAACATTAATACATTTAGAAAGATTGGAGGATCTTCATACATAACAAATCTAATTCTTCACAACTCATCTGACCATACATCACTACCTTTTGATTCATTAGAATCATTTGAGTTCTCCGAAGCAAAGACTTCTTTGCTACAAACAAGAATAGACTTGTAAGAACATTGTAGACGTCGATTTTATTTTTTTGTTAAAAACTGAATGAACATAAATTGATTTATTGGGACGATGATTTCTTTGATCTCAATGATGTTTGCTTGGAAGACAACGCAGTGCAAGCACTTTTCCCTAGAGAGAATGGTGACATAGCTCAGCCTTTTTCTATGGTATTAATGTAAGGTCCAGTTGAAGAGGATAATGCTCCAAATTGTTAGATGTTTGACAAATATGAGTTGAAATTATTAATTCTTTGATTATTCTTATTTTCCTTGATGTAATTCCTGCTGAATTTTTTTTACAGGTGATAGAGATGAGATGACCGATGTTTGATAGAAGAATTCGGGAAGATTCAACAGTAGAGGTAATTAATTATTTAAATAATTAATCAAGCTTTCTTTTTTTTCTCTCTAATGTGCAACCTTTAGATTAGTTACCAACATATTTTTGTAGAGGATGCGAAAATAATTGTTAGGAGGGATGTGAGCAAGTGTGACAGTACCTAATAAAGGCAAACTAGTAGAACTCTCTCATGAAATTAAAGTTCATAAGAACTCTCCCATGAACTTTTTTATTATAATTTCAGATATTAGGAAAATGGAAGAAGCCTTGTATCGAAGGTTAAAACATTAATGCATTTAGAAAGAGTGGAGGACCTTCATACATAACAAGTCTAATCCCTGAGAACTCATCTAGCCATGCATCACTACACTTTGATTAATAATAATCATTCGAGTTCTTTCAAAGCAAAGACTTCTTTGCTACAGACAAGAATAAAGGACTTGTAAGAACATTGTAACTATCGATTTTACATTTTTTTCCGTAAAAACTAAAGAACTTAAATTGATTTATTTGGAAGATTATTTTTTTCATCTCGATTATGTTTGCTTCGAAGATAACATAGAGCAAGCACTTTCATTAGAGAGAATGGTGACATGGTTGAGCTTTCTTCCATGGTTTTAAAGAAGGGTCCTGTTGAAGAGGCTGATGCTCCAAATGGCTAGATGTTTTACAAATTAGATTTGAAATTATTAATTCTTGGATTATTCTTTCTTTCGTTGATGTATTTCTAGCTGAATTTTATAACAGGTGATGGAGTTGAGATGACCGGAGTTTGATAGAATAATTCAGGAAGTTTTAACAATGGGGGTAATTAATTAATTAATTAATCAAGCTTTCATTTATTTTTCTCTAATGTGCAATCTTTATATTAACAACCCACATGTTTCTTTAGAGGGTGCCAAAATTATTGTTAGGACTGATGTGACGAAAAGAGACAGTAACTAATAGAGGCAAAATAGTAGAAGAGGTAAGATGTTTAACATTTAATATGGACAAAATTAAAGTTCATAAGAACAGGTGCGCAAGAGCCAGGTAAATCTCAATCCCTGCTCGAGACATGAGCCACTGTCTAGATCCATGTCTAGATCCTGTAACAGGAAGACAGTATAGAAAGGAGAGCTGAGCTATACAAGCTCAGTGAGTATGGACTACTTGCCAGGTATTATACATACCTATTATCTGTGCTAAAATACTATAATATAATCATTGCAAGTATAACTCATTAAGGTCAACATAATTATCTTCAATCTTGATAAGAATGCTAACATGATCAGAAATCCCAAGAAAAACACATAAGCAATTTCAGATCATATCAAACATATAGTGATCATATGTATATATGCGATGGCCTCATATCATAAAAGCGTGCACCCCTAGCTAAAATGTCTCCAGAAAGACTCCAGCATCCATCAGGAATAGCGGTATGCCTCTACATGATCTTAATAACGGGCGCTACATAAGTCCGGTACATCCCGTATCAGAGATAGGAAGGGGTTTTTTTATAAATGAACGAATTTCGCAAACATTTTAGTTTTAAGAAAACAGTTGAAAACAAAACCCCTTCCTCAATCCGGTCTAGTCTACTAAAAAAAATACAAGGGCTCTATCCCGAGCCCCTGCTGGGCCCCCATACATTAACTAACTAAGGTGCAGCTTATGATATATGCAATAATCTTAAACTACCCCTTTGGGTTTTCTTAATCATATCCCATGCTCTGTAAAGTTATCTTAATGATACAAGCATGAAAATACTATGCAAGTATAGCAATAAACCCTTCGGCATCCACAAACCGAAATAAACTCACAAAAACATGATAAAACCCGAAATCCCGATAAATACACAAATCAAATCTAACTCTACGGTGAAGTACCCTCACCTAAAGTCCTTGCAAATTTATAGGAATCGCTCGGTCCTTCGGCAGCTCCTGCTGGGCCATTTCCCTTTCCTAGAGTCAATAATAATACTAAGTAAATACAAGGTCTGTATTTTCTATAACTTAGTCCTATAGCTTTAGAATACAAAGATTTAAGAATACGGAACTCGTATTCTTCTCTTAGACTCTTATTCAACTCAAAGGAGCATATTAATAACCTTAAATTCATAGGCGCATGCTTCCTTACTTATCGAGCATTACATGCTTAATTAGTGAAATAGATCAATCTAAAGCATGGCAAGTAGGCATGTTAATCATTAAAGCTAATTTCACTTAGGCATATTAACATGATCGCTAATAGGGCATTTATACTTTAGAATTTACTTGAAAATTCGGCGGCACCTCCCCTATTTATAGGGCCCCGAAAATTATACATACATTCACCATAATTAAAATAAAACTAAATCATGCTTTCATTAACATCATACATGCAACTAATCACTTTACTTCCCCCCCCCCCCCCCCTCTCTTAATCTCTCAAGGTCACAACCCTTAAAAATCTTTCAACTCATACCATTAATCAAGAAATTCTTGGTCTAATACCTCTTTTCCTAATTAACATCCCAATCTAATTAACAACCCTATTATCCCCCTCCATTCACAACTTGAATTCATTTATCCAAAGTGGATGAAATCTCACTGTTTCGAGGGAGAGAAGACTTCGCTGGAGATCACTTCAATAAGTACCACGGAGGCCGGAGGGAAAGGGTGATCGAAGGAGACCTCACGGCCCCGGTCTGTGGCGTATGAGCTCGTGGTGACCAGAGCAGGGGCAGCCGAAGGTGGCTAGGGTAGCCCGGATCTCGGCGGTGGGGGCTCAGCTCGGGGGAAAGAAGTGCGCAGGAGGGGCAACCAATGGACGGCGACGCGGAAAGGGGGGCAGCGCCCGAGCAGTATGACCAAGCGTGAAGAGGTAAGGGGAAGGCCAAAGGCGCCGCGACTTCAGGCGTCGCGGGAAGGGCGGACAACTGGGTAGGAGGGAGAGCCGCAAATTTAGGCTTGCGTGGCCCGAAAAGCAACCGATGATGGCGTGGGTTTCAGCGAGGAGCACGCACGGGAGAAAGGAAGAAGAGGTTTTAATTGAATTTGATTTTGATTCCTCTCCTCTGCGTATGTACACCTTCATATATATAATTTAAAGTATATTTTATCTTTTCTTTTATCCTTTAATCAAATGCATTTACTTTGGATTTATGTCGCGTCAACTTTAATCAATTAAAGTTGTCTCCCCACTTTATGTCCCATCGCCTTTAATCTGTTCTATCTCTCTAATAATTCACCGACCCTGATCCGGAAACACCGGGTCAAAGATTCCAGTTATCACGGGTGCACTGTAACATCACGAGGTTTTTCTCTCATCAACCCAGATCCGCGAATACCTACTTTCGACTCGCTCGATCTACTTTATCAAGACTCTAACATTTGTCGGATTCTTCTACTTAGTTAATCTAAATTAATTAACACTTACGATTCTCCAAATTAATTAATCGAGATTATCCTTGTCATCCACCTCCAACTATTCCAAATGTAAGCGGTCTGGCCCATTAGGGTCTTCCTTCGGCCCAGTAGTTGCGAGGCTGGATTTAAATTTATTATACCTCGATTTTCTTGCTACCGCCAAGAATAAAGGTCTTGTAAGAATATTGTAACTATCAAATTTACATTTTTTCGGTACAAACTAAAGAACTTAAATTAATTTATTTGGAAGATTATTTCTTTGATCTCAATTATGTTTGCTTGGAAGATAACATAGAGCAAGCACTTTCATTGGAGAGAATGGTGACATAGCTGAGCTTTTTTCCATGGTTTTAAAGAAGAGTCCTGTTGAAGAGGCTGATGCTCCAAATGGTTAGATGTTTTACAAATTAAATTTGAAATTATTAATTCTTTGAGTATTCTTTCTTTCATTGATGTATTTCTAGCTGAATTTTATAACAGGTGATGGAGTTGAGAAGACTGGAGTTTGATAAAATAATTCAGGAAGATTAACAATGGGGGTAATTAATTAATTTATTAATCAAGCTTTCGTTTATTTTCTTTAATGTGCAATCTTTATATTAACAACCAACATGTTTTTTTAGAGGGTGCCAAAATTATTGTTAGGACGGATGTGACGAAAAGAGGCAGTACCTAATAAAAGCAAACTAGTAGAAGATGTAAGATGTTTATCATTTTATGTTTAACATTTAATGTGGACAAAATTAAAGTTCATAAGAACTCTCTCATGAAATATGACTTCGCATCACTAAATTTTAATTCATCAGAATCATTTGAGTCCATTGCAAAGACTTCTTTGCCATAGACAAGAATGGAGGACTTATAAGAGCATTGTAACCATCGATTTTACATGTTTTTGTTACAAACTGAATGAACATAGATTGATTTATTGGCTAGATGATTTTTAAGATCTCAATGATGTTTGCTTGGAAGATAACACAGAGCTAGCATTTTTCGCTAGAGAAAAAGGATACATAGCTCAACTTTCTTCTTTGGTATTAAAGAAGGTTCTTGTTGAAGGGGATGATGCTCAAAATGGTTAGATGTTTCACAAAATCAAATTTGAAATTATTATTTCTTTCATTATTCATTTTAGCTTGATGTATTTCCTGCTCAATTTTGCTATAGGTGATGGAAATGAGATGACCGGAGTTTGATAGAAGAATTTAGGAAAAATCAAAAGTGGAGATAATTAATTAATTAATAAATCAAGCTTTATTTTATTTATCTTTAATGTGCAATCTTTATATTAATTACCAACATGTTTTTGTAGAGGGTGCCAAAAGTATTGTTCGGAGGAATACGACAAAGAGAGACAGTATCTAATAAAAGCAAACTTGTAAAAGATGCAAGATGTTTATCATTTTATGTCTATCATTTGACATGGAAAAAATTTAGAGATCATAAGAACTCTCTTATGAAATTTACGATTGGAATTTCAGACAATAGGAAAAAGTAAGAAACTATGTTTGGAAGGTGAAAAAATTAATGAATTTAGAAATAGTGGAGGACCTTCATACATAATCAGTCAAATTCCTGAGAACTCATCTAACCAGGCATCACTACCTTTTTATTCATAAGAATCTTTTGAGTTTCTCCAAAGCAAAGACTTCTTTGCTATATAGAATAATAATAGAGTACTTGTAACAACATTGTAACCATTCATTTTACAATTTTTTGTTACAAACTGATTGAACCCTAATTGATTTATTGGCAGGATTATTTCTTTGATCTCAATGATGTTTGCTAGGAAGATAACATTGAGCAAGCACGTTTAACTAGAGAGAAAGGTGACATAGCTTAGCCTTCTTCCATTATACCAAAGCAAGGTCCTGTTGAAGATGATGCTCCAATTGGATAGATGTTTCAAAAAATTAGATTGGAAATTATTAATTCTGTGATTAATATTTTTTCATTTATGTATTTCCTGTTGAATTTTTTTACAGGTGATGGAGAATAAATAACAGGAGTTTGATAGAAGAATTCAGGAAGATTCAACATTGGAGGTAAATAATTAATTAAATAATCAAGCTTTCTTTTATTTCTCGATAATGAGCAATCTTTAGATTAATTACAAACATGTCTTTGTAGAGGGTGCCAAAATTATTGTTATTAGGGATGCGACCAAGGGAAACAGTATGTAATAAAAGCAAACTGGTAGAAGAGGTAAGATGTTTGTTGTTTAATATGGCCAAAATTAAAGTTCATAAGTATTCTCTCATTAAATTTTTTATTGTAATTTCTAATGATTGGAAAATCAAAGAAGCCATGTATCGAAGGTGAAAATATTAATACATTTAGAAATAATGGAGGACCTTCATACATAACAAGTATAATTCCTGAGAACTCATCTAACCATGCATCACTACTTTTTGATTCATTATAATCATTAGAGTTCTTCCAAAGCAAAGACTTCTTTGCTACAGACAAGAAAAGAGGACTTGTAAGAACATTGTAAGTATCAATTTTACATTTTTTTTGTTACAAAGTAAATGAACTTAAATTGATTTATTGGTAAGATGATTTCTTTGATCTCAATTATGTTTGCTTGGAAGATAACATAGAGAAGGCTCTTTTCATTAGGGAGAATGGTGACATAACTAAGCATTCTTCCATGGTTTTAAATAAAGTTCTTGTTGAAGAGTGATGCTCCAAATGGTTAGATGTTTCACTAATTAGATTTGAAATTATTAATTCTTTGAATATTCTTTTTTTCCTTGATGTATTTCCGGCTTAATTTTATAACCGGTGATGGAGAGGAGATAACTGGAGTTTGATGAATGAATTCAGGAAGATTGAACAATGGAGGTAATTAATTAATTAAGTAATTTGTTACGGATATATTTGGTAAGACAGATGTCAGTGACCTAGGGACCACCTGTCACACACAGGACCGTGTTTTCTCAGCCACGTAGCATCTTTGGCCACGTGGCAATATCACCAAATAACCTTGCACAATTCCGCTCTAATAACGTGAGGAATAAATCCTGCTAATAAGTCCGTCTAATTATAATTATAATGACTCTTATACAAGGCGTGGGGTGGAAGGAGAGAAGTAAAATATCTAATTCCTCTACAGTAAGTAGGCCTTATCCACTTACTACAGTGGGCAGATATTTACCCTACTTGCCTACAGAGCACCTACACGCTAGGCAGATATTTTCCTACCGCCTTAGAAGATATTCACCTAACCCACCGCCTTACCCCACCGCCTTGCAAGATATTTGCTTAAACCGCCTCTCACTTGCTATAAAAGGAGAGGAAGGACAATAAGGAAAGGGACCGAAAAAAAGAACACTCACTACACATTACACAAAGCGTTACCTAGGACTTCTTACCCTGATTTCTGACTTAAGCATCGGAGTTAAATCCCAAAGCGTAAAGGCCCAATTCCGATTACTTCTCTTCCCTCTTCACGCAGGTCTATCCGGTGGATAATGCGATTTGAATTGCTGAGTGCCCTCCGCGTCTCCTTGTTCACAAGCAGAAGTAAGCGTCCACACCAACTATAAATATTAACCGTTTGTCAAAGGCTGAGACCAGATCACGAGGCCACAGTAGCCAAAGAGTGAGGTGGATCAGTTTTTGGCATTAACATAATTAATCAAGCTTTCTTTTATTTCTCTCTAATGTCCAACCTTTAGATTAATTACCAACATGTTTTTGTAGAGGATGCGAAAATTATTCTTAGGGGGGATGCGACGAAGAGAGACAGTACATAATATGTCACGCCCGACTGTGATTCCGAGGCCTCGTGCACGCAAGCATGCACTACCTGGGTACCCAAGTATAGGCGCACCTCACTCAGATACATGGCCTTGGTAATCTGTAACGCCCCAGATTTTCTGAATAAATAAATCAGGAATTTTGAACATTAATAGAGTTAATTAACGTGGATAATGAACTAATGAATTTTAAGCACGATAAAAGGGTAAAACGGACTTAGGGGTTTAAATATAACCTCAAAGGAGATGGGCCAAAGGGAAGGTCGTGTTGGGCCAGGCTGAATGGCTAGCCAACAGTAAGAAGTTAGTATTTATGATTAAACCAATAGATTATAGAGAGAATGAAATCTGGAAATAATTAAACCAGGTGATCACCGAGACCGATGATTGAGGGAGAAGTGGACAAAGTTTAGAGTCCCAGTAAAGTAAAGTTGGACGGGTCAAAAGCCGGGATTCGCGGATCGGATCGGACGAGAGACGATTCCGCATGGCTACAGTGCACCCGTGTTAGCTGGAATCATAGAACCGGGATTCGTGGATCCGGGTCAGTGGTCTAATGAAGAGATAACCTAAGAGTTAAGTTAACTTAAGGACTAAGTTAATCTAAAGGTTAAGTAACTTAAGAGTTAAGGAAATCTAATGGGCCTTAATAATATGTATAGGAAGAGGAATTAGAAACTTAGTTTTTTTTTAAAAGATTCAATTGAATCCCAATTGAGAGAAAACCAGCCCCCCTCTCCTGATCGCCTCTCAGCGTCCTCATCTCGCGCCGCGACCAGGACCACCGCGCCAGCACGCCGTCCACGGCCGGCGTCACTTTGTCCCCAGCCTGTACCGGCGCTCTGTCCGCGCGGGCAGCCTACGTGGGAGCACCGCTCGCCGGACCTCCGCCCGCCCCTGTCTGTCGAGCTCGGCCGTGAGCTCCGGCCGGTCGCGAGCTTCTTCCGGCCACGCCGCCTCTGCGCGCCGCCAACCCTCTGCGTGCTGCCAACCCTCGACGTCATACTGAAGCTGTACACCGGCGGAGTTCCGACCAGCCTCTCCCTCTTACGTTCCTTGCCGGCGAGCTTGGATTACTACGAAGCAACGAAGTGAGAATCCTAACTAGGGAAGATGAATGAGTTAGGGAAATCAGTTTAATGTTAGGGCTGCGAAATTGGGAGGGGGGGGGGATCAAGGGGGGATTAAAGGGATCAATTGCTTGAATGATGTAGGGGAAACATGATTTAATTTAATTGTTGAGTATGTGAATGTTTGTATTTTATTCGGAGCCCTAGAAATAGGGGAAACCTTGCCGAAATTTTTAGTGGAACTAAATAAGGGCTGCCCCGTTTGGTGATGATAGCGGCCCCATATACCTCCCTGATCGGGGACTGTAGTGATTCAATAGAAAGGTCATCAAAAGACCTACGCAACAAGTGCAAGATCGATACGATCGGGCACCCGGATCTAAGGTTATGAACGGGCCTAGTCGACTGCGCTTAACCTCCGAACCGGGGATTGTAGTTAAGTAAGTGTTGTGGATTTTAAATACGGAGTCTAATTCGTACTTCGTATTCTCCATCATAGGACGAGGAAAGGAGATACAGGAGGACGCGGCGGAACCGAGCCAATCCTGAACCACGAAGGACTACATGTGATTGGACCTTTCTATACATCTGTTTTATGTATGTATTGCTCTTGTGATTTGATTTACTCGTATAGGTATGATTTTCGTATCGGTTTTGTGGTTGCCGAAATATTTCTATCGCTATGAAGAATAGTGATTTTAAGTTGAACAAATGCTATGTTACGGATATATTTGGTAAAGATGTATGCCAATGGACCACCTCACACACACAGGGACCATATGTTCCTCACCCAATTACGCAGCATCTTTGGCCACGCGTGGCAATATCACCAAATAACCTTGCACAATTCCGTTCGGCAATAACGCGTGAGGAATAAATCCTGCCGAATAAGTCCGTCGGAATTATAATTATAATGACCCTCTTATACAAGGCGGTGGAAGGAGAGAAGTAAAATATCTAACGCCTCTACAATTAGAAGTAGGTCTTATCCACTTACTACAAGGCTGTGATATTTACCCTACTTGCCTACAGAGCACCTACACGCTAAGGCGGATATTTTCCTACCGCCTTTAGAAGATATTCACCTAGCCCACCGCCTTATCCCACCGCCTTTGCAAGATATTTGCTTAAACCGCTTCTCACTTGCTATAAAAGGAGAGGAAGGACAATAAGGAAAGGGCCAAAAATACTCACTACACATTACACAAAGCATTTCCTAGAACTTCTTACCCTAATTTCGACTTAAGCATCGGAGTTAAATCCGCGTAAAGGCCCAATTCGATTATTTCTCCTCCTCTTCACAGTGTCTATCGCTGGATAAGTCCTGGACGGAATTGCCGAGTGCCCTCCGCCTCCTTGTTCGCAAAACGTAAGTAAGCGCCCACACCAACTATAAATTTTAACCGCTTGTCAAAGGTCGAGACGGCATCACGAGGCCACAAGAGCCAAAAGTGAGGTGGATCTGCTTTTGGCATCAACGATTTAAGCGCCGTCCGTGGGGACCCTTACGAAAAGCCAAATGACCACTACCAGAAGATCAAAATGAATCCAAGGACAAGGAGCACTTACTAGCCCTGAAGAACCTATTAAACTTGGCGAAGCCCAAAGATATGAAAAAATCCGATCGGACAATGCACCCATTTTACCCGTGATCGTAAAATCCGGCCCATCCAACCCCAAGGGTCCATTCCGAGTTTTACCTTAACATGCAAAGAACAATCGGAATAATTGGCTCAAGCCGCCCACACTTTGACCCATCCTCCACCCCTTCCCGCACAAGCCCCAACACCAACGTATCAACGGTCCCGCTTAGCTAATTCCGGAAAGTAGAGGGAGGACAAGAACCCGCACCCATAAGGAGAAAAGAGAAAGAACCGCTTTTCCGCTTAGCTCGAACCCTCCGCTTCAATTTAAGAGAGCAAGTTTGCCACAAGAAGCGAACGGACAAGAGCGGAACAAAATAGCCCATCCATACAAACCGTGAATAGAGGGACCCAATGGCCGGGACTTTTCCCAAGAAAACAAGAAATCCAACGGCATATTCTCAATATTTGTTCGCCTTTGTCAAGGAGATATTGGAAGAACGAAGTTCCCCATGCCTTCAGCCACCTATTATGACCGCATATGAAGGCGTAACCGATCCGCTCGCCACACCAAGTCTTTTCGATCAAAGATGCTCCTCACTGGAATTACCGACGCTCGTATGTGCCGAGCTTTTCCCGCCACCTTAGAGGGAAAAGCGCAAGACTGGTTTGTCGATATTCCATCTAGCACAATTACTTCTTTTCAGATTTTAGCAGATCGCTTTTTAGCCTACTTTGCTAATTACTCAAAGCAAAAGAAAACCCCGTCTACCCTTTTGCACGTTAAACAACGAAAGGGAGAAACACTCCAAGCCTATTTAAATCGTTATATAGACGAAACAACAAATGTTGCGGACCTTCTTCCGCGAATGGCTGTAACCTTCTTAATGGAGGGACTGTTAGATTCCCCTTCGCTTTCTCCCTCACTTTGGATCCGGCCAAAGACAATTCCCTACCAAGTTATGAGCCACGCCCGTAAATACATCAATTCCGGCGAAATTTATGCGGGTTGGGAAGAAGAGACTCGACGTGGGCACAGAGACACCCTAAAAGGAAAAACCTACCAAAGTGTCAACAGTAAGGCCCCGGATATCTGGAAGGAAAGAAGATCAAGGCTGAGGACGCATAAGGGCACAAGCAAATCTGGAAACCTCGACACGCCCTCAGCGACATATGCTTTGCAGGCCGAGAACCCACAAAGGAAGGAAAGATTGTTAAATATGATCATCATACCCCACTAAATCAAACCGTAAGCCATATCCTTATGCAAATCAAAGAGCAAAAGCTTACGACATGGCGAGCCTCATGAGAAATACCGAACGGCAAAAGAATAGCAAGAGATATTGCGGTTTCATCAATCTAAAGGACACGACACGGAAAAGTGTACCCACGATGAATGCGATAGAAGATATCGCTCAAGAGGACAGTTGGAGCAATATATCAACCTTGAGATTCAGGAGGAACCTGAAGCTTCACAGCCTGAAGAAGAAAAAGGGGAGATGGTGGGGTTTATTAGTGGAGGCCCTGGCTGTGGAGGGGAAAGTTCCGCCTCTCGAAAAAGTTATGCTCGAATGGTGGGAACGACGCAAGAGACAGAAATACCAAGAAGAAGGTCTCGACCCGCAGCTCCCATCATTTTTTATGATAACGATGTTAGTAACGTTCGTCACCCCCATGATGACGCGCTGGTTATTGCCATCAAGGTCTCCAGTTTTCAAATGAAGAGAGTTCTGATAGACAGTGGAAGTTCAGTTGACATCCTCTTCTGGAGTGCTTTCGAAAGAATGAGGTATGACGCGGATGATTTACTTCCTGTAAAATCATCCTTAGTAGGGTTCTCCGGAGGGGTGATACGAGAATGGGATGATCTCTCTACCGCCATTCTGATGAGGAAACGCACCACGATCATCAACCGTGACAACGAAATTCTTGGTTGTACGATGTGCTTCAAGTTATAACGTGATCCTTGGCAGGCCAACCCTCAACGCCTTGAAAGCCATCATCTCAACTTACCATCTTCTCCTCAAATTCCCGACTGAGAGTGGTAGCGGAGAAGTAAGAGGAGACCAACCCTTAGCTCGGCAATGTTACGTCTCGACCCTCAAAGGGAAAGTCCTAAATAAAAGGAAAACAAAGGTTTCGGAAGCCATGCTTGTCAGCAGAATAGCCGAACGGGAAGATGAAGAACTTCGACCTACACCGGTAGAAGAATTGCTAATAGTTCCCCTAGACGAGACCAGTAAGGTAATCAGTGCAAGTTGATTGGGGCAAACTTGCAACCGCATGGCAAGAAGACCTCATGAGAGTATTAAGGGCAAATTCTGATCTCTTCGCTTGGTCATCAGAGGATATGCCAGGCGTAAAACGCGAGATCATAGAACACCACCTTAATGTGGATCAGTCATTTAGGCCTATGAAACAGAAAAGAAGAAATTCCGCTCCAGAAAGACAGAAGGCCACAGAGGAAGAAGTATCAAACCTCCTAAAGGCTAAGTTATCCGAGAGGTGTATTACCCAGAATCGTTGGCCAATGTTGTTCTAGTAAAAAAGCCGTCCGGGAAATGGAGAATGTGCGTTGATTTCACAGACTTGAACAAGGCTTGTCCAAAAGATTCGTTTCCTTTGCCGTAAATTGATGGTTTGGTTGACTCTACAACGGGGCATGAGATGCTAAGTTTCTTAGACGCCTTTTCAGGCTACAACCAAATCCGAATGGCCAAAGACGACGAAGAAGAAACATCCTTCATTACAAGCACTGAACTTATCGCTACATACGGTAATGCCGTCGACCGAAAAACGCCTGAGCCACCTTCCAAAGGCTCATAAATACATCTTCAAAGAGCGTATTGGTAGAAATGTTGAGGCGATGCGTGGATGATATCCTCGGTAAAAAGCGAAAAGCCGATTTAACATCTATCGGACTTACAAGAGGCTTTTGATCACTCGGAGTTACACTATGCGGTTAAACCCGAATAAATGTTCCTTCGGTGTTCGATCAGGAAAGTTCTTGGGATTTATGTTGACACAAAGAGGAATAGAGGCAAATCCAGAAAAGATCATAGCTATTCTTGACATGGGATCGCCCAAAAGTCTTCAAGAAATTCAACGGCTTAATGGACGCCTCGCAGCACTTGGCAGGTTCATTTCCAAAGCCGGAGAGAAAAATCTCCCTCTCTTTCAAGCCCTGCTTACCAAAATGGATTGGGCCGGAGGAATGCGAAAAGCCTTTCAAGGACTTAAAATTATCTCCGATCGCCTCAGCTATTGGCTAAGCCGCAAGTGGGAGAAGAACTCTACATCTATTTGGCCGTTGCCCCACGAGCGGGGAGCGCGGTTCTTTTGAGAGAAGATAACGGGGTTCAAAAGCCAGTCTACTACACAAGTAAGATCCTTAACGATGCGGAATCAAGATATCTGCCACTTGAAAAATTGGCCTTTGCTCTTATTACATCTGCGCGAAGATTGAGACCATATTTTCAACCCCACAGGATCACAATATTGGTGATCGGCCTACTAAAGCAAGTTCTTCATAAACCGTAAAATTAGGACGCCTAGCCAAGTGGGTTATAGAATTAGGCGAAGTTTGATCTCACCTACAAACCAATTTTAACGGCAATCAAGGCCCAAGTCTTTGGCGATTTCATCGCGGAATTAACTTTTCCTGCGAATGAGGGCGAACTCCCTTCACAGAATCCAGGAGAGTGTCTTAGCATCCCGTGGTCTTTATACGTTGATGGGTCGGCAACTGAAGAAAGGTCAGGAGCAGGTTTTGTCCTTTATTCTCCTTCTAAATGGAAAGTGGCGACAGTGCTCAAGTTCCAATTCCGGGCGACTAACAATGAAGCCGAATATGAAGCACTCCTTGCCGGATTACACTGCCCGGGGCTCGGAGTTCAGCGCCTACATGTGTATTCCGATTCGCACTAGTCGTGAGCCACACCCTAGGCTGACTTTTGAAGCAAAAGAAAAGAACATGATCAAATACCAAGCCATAGTGAGAAAATAGTACCATGCTTAGCCTATTTCCGGATTGAGAAAATTTGCTTGAAGCGTAAAAGCGAAGAAGCGGACGCCTTATCCAAAAAGGCCACAACGCCAAACGAAGATGCAGAATCCTCTTTTAACCTACAGTACCTTCCCACAAAGACTATCGATAGACTGGAAGGAGAGGTACAAAGTGTGGCCGAAGAGCCAAGTTGGATGGATCCCATAAGAAGTTTCCTACAGGGTGGGCCTGCGCCACCCAACAAAGCGGAGGTCCGACGGATCTCTTACAAATCCGCTTAGTACACCATCATCAACGAAAGCCTGTACAAAAGGTCCTACACACAACCTTTCTTGCGATGCTTACATCCTACAGAAACTAGCTATATCCTTCACGAAATTCATGAAGGCATCGGCGGTGGTCACATAGGAGGCAAAGCCTTGAGTTACAAAGTCTTGCGGCAAGGTTATTACTGGCCAATGCTAACTCAAGATGCAATAGCGTTCGCTCGAAAATGTGATGCCTGCCAGCGGCATTCTAAAATTCTGAGACGACCATCGGCACCACTTACGCCAATTATCAGTCCGCGACCGTTTGCTATCTGGGGGGGTTGATCTTTTAGGGCCATTCCCTACTTCGATCCGACAACTGAAATTCCTATCGACTACTTCACCAAATGGGTGGAAGTTGAGCCCTTAGCCAAAATCACGGAGAAAGCTTGCCAGGGATTCTTATGGCGAACGGTCATCTGCCGATTCGGAATTCCAGTCGCCTTCATCTCCGATAATGGGCGACAGTTTGATAACCCGGCTTTCAGGAGTTTCCGTTCCGAACTCGGAATTGAATCCAGATTGACTTCTGTGACACATCCCCAAGCCAACGGTCAGGTAGAAGTGACAAACCGTACCTTACTCCAGACTCTGAAAACCCGGGTATCCAAAAATGGAACCAATTGGGTGGAAGAAATTCCGAGCGCCCTTTGGGCCCTACTGGGACAACTACCGAGAACTCCCGCAGGGAGAGTCCATTTTCTCTTACTTACGGTGGCCGGGTCGCCATTCCCGCAGAAATAGGAATGCCTACTTTGCGAACACAACAGAAGTTCTCGTCAGTAGAAAATGAGAAAAATCTCCGAGCGGAACTAGACCTACTTGAAGAACGAAGGGAAATGGCAGAAGTAAAGGCCGCTGTCTATCGCCAAAGAATCAAAAGGTTCTACGACACAAGGGTTAAAAAGAGTCTTCTTCCAAATCGGCGATCTACTCCTAGGAGAAAATGAATTCCAAGGAAATAAAAGCCGAACGGGGAAGCTAACTCTTAACTGGGAAGGTCCTTACGTCGTGCAAGAAAGAATGCGTCCGAAATGACACCTATTATCTAGTGAATATGGACGGAAAAACGCTCAAGCGTCCATTCCATGCTGAACACTTACGACGCTACTATCAATAAGTTCTGTAGCTGTCTCTTAAATTTCATGGAGTAAAGTTTAGGTCTTTTCCATTCTCTACTAAAATGCGGTGAAATTCTCATTCTACTAAAATGCGGTGAAATTCCCATTCTACCAAAATGCGGTGAAATTCCCATTCTACTAAAATGCGGTGAAATTCCCATTCTACTAAAATGTGGTGAAATTCCCATTCCTAAAAGACGAGTCGGAATTATCTTACACAGATAAACGACAACTCTCAAAAGACAAAAATCCCGATCGAAGTATGAGGCAACAATCTCACTCATGAAGGCGAGTACCTCACTCAACAAAGTCCCATGATTGGACTAAGGATTCGTTACGAAGTCTACAAGCGAAAGGAAGAATAAAGAAGTTCGCGAATTTCTTACATGGTTCAAAGACAACCATCACTTGGAAATAAATCTTCACCAAAATAAAGGTTTGCATTTCATTCATATGAATAGAAATTACATTTCCAAGTGATTGAGAATTTACAAAAACGCTCATAAAAGAAAAAATCCTAAGAGCTAGGGCCCCAGACAGCCACACAGCTTCCTATACGAAGGGACTTGGGTGAAGGCTCCCAAGGTAGCGAGGACGGAGCCTCTGGAGTCTTGATAACTTGTTGCTCTTCGGCTCTGTGAACTTCTTCAAAACTCCAAACCGACCCCATAGACAAAACTTCCAGAGGAGGAACGTGATGGCCCACTTTGTTGCACTACGGAATATATACGAAAGTGGCTCCATCTCTAACTTTCGCCTCTAAGCCGCAACCTCCTTCTCTAATTTATCCGCTCGCTCTATTAAATCCTTAATTTCTTGCGAGTCGGATTTAGGAGCCTTCAAGCGGGAAGCCAAATTTTCTTTCAGTATGTCACGCTCCCCCTTTATTTCCGCCAACTTCGGCTTGCACGGCTTGGTAAGCTCAAGGCCGACCTTTCATCTTTAGGGTCCCATCGGTGACGCTTTCAAGCTCATCCCGAGTTCGATTGAAGTTCCTTCTTCAAACTGCTAGATTAATTTTGTAACCCTTTAATAGCCTTCTCAGCAGTAAGAAGAGAACCGTTAGAAACAGATAATTGGGCCGCTAAATCGGCCTTCTCCTTTTCCATAGCGGCCACCGCCGCAAGGCCTTCGGACTTATCTGCGCTCAAGGGCGGGATAGCATCAAGTCGTTTCTTTCTCCTTCTCTTCCAAAGCCGCCACCCTAGAGCTTAACTGGGCAATGTCTGCCCTATTCATTTCCATCTTTGCCAAATCTTCTTGGCAAAGATTGCCGACTTCAGTCCGCCCGATTAATGCGATCTCTGAGAATAACAAGACACTCGTAAAAAAACGCGCCAAGTTTAGAAGTAAAAGGAAATGTGTTCTTACTAGCATAGCCGAGCGGAATAGTTGATAAGTGGCCTCTTCCCTCCCAGCCCTCCGGAGTTTCGTGGAGAGCTTCTCGGGCCTCATGGCTATCAAAACGTCCTTTACGGACCCGATTAGCCAGCTGAAAAGAGTATCCCCTCGAGAAGATAACTCCTTTTGCTTAGTGGCGGATCCCTTTAAAACCGAATCCGCCACTTTTAATTTGTCTAAAAGGGCAGCCTCTCCGCCTTCAAATTTTGTAAAAATAGAACCTAAGTTAAAAATTCTACCCTTAGAAAAATATATATATAGAAATTCTCACCTCTATGAGAAGGATGTCCTCCACCGGCTAGAAGAAGGACCCTCGGAAATTGGGGACAATGCAGGAGGCGGACCTCTTCCGCATCTAACCTCTTCCCCGAGGCACCCCCACTGCTTCTTCTGCAATTCCGGACTGTCACGTCCTCGAATTCTTTCTTTGGTCCTCCTCTCCCGTGAGGACCCTACACCCTTCTTGGAAGAATCAAGTCTCCCTTTCTCTTCCTCTTCTTTCTTTCCTCCTTGGAGGTATCCCTTGGCCAAGTACCACTTCCTTCTTCTCCGCCCATGAGGCAAGGGCGGGTGAACTTCGCCATCGAAAGAGGCCAAAAGACCTTAACATAGCATAGGTCCTCATCCTCCATCGGATTTCCTACAAAACAAGGGCCAAAATAAGTCAATTACCGTAGTTAAAAATCAGACCAGCAAGATACACGAATAATGCCTACCGGCGGACACTATTAAATGACATTTAACAAGGTTTTCCTTTGTCAAGAACTCATCCATGTACACTTTGGATAGCCCTGTCATTGACTTAAGAAGAACCTCCTCTTCTCCCGTCATTTCCTCACAAGCGATGTCCGTTCGGGGAACCTCCCACTTTGTTCGGACATCCCACTCGGACTTTCTTTTGACAAAGTAGAATTTACTCTTCCATCGCTTAATGGAAGAAGGAACTTTCCCTAAAAATTTCCTCTTAGAACGAGCCGAAATGTAATACCAATCGGCGTTAGACTCTAGGCATAGGCTAAAAAGCATACGGAACCAACGGACGGTCGGACTTATTCCGTAATGCTTGAAAACAATAACAAAGCCGTTCAAAAGTCTCCAAGAATTTGGAGCCAACTGTGCGGGACACAAATGATACTCTTCTAGTATTGCCTTAGCGAAATCAGAAAAAGGAAGCCTAAGGCCACCCAATAGCGCATCTTGATAGATGGCCATCTCCCCTTCCCTAGGAGAACTTGCCCTCTCCCCAGAACAGGGAACCCTAACCTCAAACAGGGACAAATTTATCTCATACTTCGCTACCAGGCTATCTACTTCCTTTTGTCGAAGAAGACTTATGAATGTGTCCGACCCCCTACCCGTTGCCCTAGAAACAGGATGAACCCGCGAACCCTGAACCGGGATGCCCCCAAGTTCGCCCGAAATCGCCGGGATCGCAACAGAAACCACAGGGTTTTATGGAGAAGGGACCAAGGGCTCATGAGAAGAACTAGAGGAGGAAGAAGTAGCGCTAGAAGTGGCGCTAGCCATTACCTTAGGAAAGAAAAAGATAACACAAACACAGAAAACTCGAAACCAGAGCTCGTCGGAGAAGAAGAAGAAACCTTAGGAAGAAGACACGATTCAACTTTCGAAATAAACCCTTTTTGGCCTCAGACGATTTCGCATATATATGAAAAGCAAGCGAATCCACGGCCGTTCGGGATCTCAAGTTAAGTTACATTGAATCAAAACCGTTGAACTAAGGCCCCCAAATCGACCGCTCAAATAGGCCATTATTACTCCTCCAAGAAATCCGCCCACGCCAAAGATACCAAACGCCGCCCGACACATATTGGTAATCGCGCCCATCATGCTGTTGACAAAACGCACACCGCGCATGTCACACCATATCACCCCTTTTAATATGAAACAGTGCCAGAGACACGTGTCCCTCAAAGAAATAATGAGCACAATACCATAGAACCAACACCATAAAAAACAAAACACATATTCCAACATAGGATCGCCAGTGAAGGCCATAAAAATACCAAAGGATTTACAAAGAAAACGACAAACGTCATTTATTTAGGTTACATACAAACAAAGCAGAAATAACAAAAACATGTTATCCGACGGACTAAAGTTAAAAATTCGTGGATTCGTCCGAAGCCACGCTCGAATGAGACTCGGAGGAGATGCACGGACTCCATAGAATCAGCTACTATCCTCGCTTCCCACTAGGAGAACCTCGGATCAAGACGGGGCGAAGGTAGGGACTCCACTTCTCTACCATGAGTCGTCTCCAAACATCTCAAATTCGAAACGTACACCCCCTGCATAAGTGACAACTAAAAGGTCTCCCGCCTCCATGCCATGATCAACATGAAAAGCCTCCCACTCTGCATCGATGCATATCTCACCTGGGTCCCTGTTAACCAATAGAACGCCTGGCCACACACAGCCGTTCGGACTTACTAGGTGGATAAACCAGTCCTTAATTCCGACAAATGTTCGTGAAAGGAGCTAGGAATTCGCAAGTGGCGAGAGCATTGGCTAAAAGTGAAGAATTTATAAAAAGACAAACGTTGAGCCATGATACAAAAGATTTCTGACTATGAACGTTACCCATACAAGCCCTTAAGTAGAAAAATAGGCGAGAATTTCGGAGAAAAATCTACTTGATAACAACGCGAAAGATAACACGATGGCAGCCGGTCACTTGCCACGCCATGGAAGCCTACCCCTACATAGACGTGCCAACTAATAAGAATACTTGTTCTCGAACCAAGCGAAACGTGCGATTAGCTCACCTCTCGCTCAGATTCTTCGAGCAAAGTACATTTTAGGGGGGACTAGTGTTACGGATATATTTGGTAAGACAGATGTCAATGACCTAGGGACCACCTGTCACACATAGGACCATATGTTCTCAGCCAAGTAGCATCTTTGGCCACGTGGCAATATCACCAAATAACCTTGCACAATTCCGTTCGGTAATAACGTGAGGAATAAATCCAGCGAATAAGTCCATCGGAATTATAATTATGACAGCCCTCTTATACAAGGCGTGGGGTGGAAGGAGAGAATTAAAATATCTAACGCCTCTACAGTAAGTAGGTCTTATCCACTTACTACAATTGCAAGGCGATATTTACCCTACTTGCCTACAGAGCACCTACACGCTAGGCAGATATTTTTCTACCGCCTTAGAAGATATTCACCTAGCCCACCGCCTTACCCCACCGCCTTACAAGATATTTGCTTAAACCGCTTCTCACTTGCTATAAAAGGAGAGGAAGGACAATAAGGAAAGGGACCGAAAAATACTCACTACACATTACACAAAGCATTTCCTAGAACTTCTTACCCTAATTTCTAACTTAAGCATCGGAGTTAAATCCGAGGCGTAAAGGCCCAATTCGATTATTTCTCCTCCTCTTCTGTGTCTATCAGTGGATAAGTCGGGACGGAATTGCTGAGTGCTCTCCGCGTCTCCTTGTTCGCAAACAGAAGTAAGCGTCCACACCAACTATAAATTTTAACCGTTTGTCAAAGGCTGAGACCAGATCACGAGGCCACAGTAGCCAGAGTGAGGTGGACCAGTTTTTGGCATCAACATGCTATATGATTGAAATGGCATGAAAGAAGTAAAAGGGTAATGGAAATTGATATTGTAGAAGATTTCATATATCGTATACTGTTCCGTAGTTTGAGATGCATGTGGGATCCAGCAGATGCAGGCTTGATGGTTATGTATTATATACCGCTGATCATCAGGCTGCTTGGCGGTTATATCTTGTATCAGATAATCGCTGACCGTCCGTGCCACTTGACGGCTATATGTAATCAGATATACCGGGTCGCCGTGTCCTGGGTTCATATACTGTACACCGCTGTCCCGGTTATCAGGATTATGTACTGTATACCGCTTATCCCTGATGTGATGCTAGAGCACTTCCGGATGCATTCGAACTAGGGGTACATGTTCCTACCATATGAGGCCTCAGCATGAATATGATTGGTTGTTGAATGCATGAAATATTTAAAATGGCATTGGTTTATCGGAGTTTCCTATTTGTTTGGCATGCTTAATCTGATTAAAGATAATTATGTTGACCCCCATGTTATGTTGTACATGTGATTGTGTTTTATATCAGCATAGTTCTCTGTTGAGTGACAGGTAGGCAACTACATGACAGATTGGTCTATACTCACTAAGCTCGAGTAGCTCATCACTCTTACATTTTTCTTACAGGGAATAAACCGGGATCTGGGTAAATTTCCATGCCTCCGAGCGGGGCTCGAGTACTGTAGTGGCTCTGACTTCCCTTAGGAGTATCAACTTACCTTGTTATTTCAGTTTGTTTGTATTGAGAGACCTAAACTTTATCTAAACCCAGTCGCTAATCTGGGGTATGATGTATTGTGTGACTCATCTCTATGGTTGAGCCTTCTGTATGTTATATTTGCTTCTATTTCCTATCTTCAATCGAGCATAATAGATATGATTGTATGACTTTTCAACAGCCTCGGGCTCAGGATACACTGCTGAGCTGGCTGGTGTAGCATCCATCTCTGTTAAAAGACGGGTGTTACATAATCATGGACAGATAACAAAATTCATTAATGTCAACAATAATTCAGAGTCTTATAGTGGAATTTAAAACATAATTTGACACTCTTCAAGGTAATGGCCCTACAAGGGTCCTATAAACTCACACACAAGAAAATCTGAGGTCTTCAAACCTCTACAAGGATATCCTGATCACTCGCACAGCTCTTGATCTCGAGTCACCTACTTCTCAACACCTGAAAGAAAAGAGTGAAGCAAGTGGAATGAGCTTTCAAATGGAAAGCTCAGTAAGTACCCTCACAAGGGAATACAATGAAGTCAAGAGGAACAATCATGAAACAGTGATCCAAAAGAACACAAAGACGTAACAAGAACAATGGAAATCTCAAACTCATAAGGATCACTATTCTATAATCTCAAACTCATATCCTATCTCACGATCTTCTAATGTCAGCCGTTGGTTCTTTTCTAACTACTCCACAGCATGGTTCTTCGGTAACCTTGCAAAT
Source organism: Dioscorea zingiberensis (assembly GCA_026586065.1). Taxonomy (NCBI): domain Eukaryota; kingdom Viridiplantae; phylum Streptophyta; class Magnoliopsida; order Dioscoreales; family Dioscoreaceae; genus Dioscorea; species Dioscorea zingiberensis. The sequence continues at coordinate 15,642,293 of CM048827.1, read as the reverse complement.
AAGCCCTTGTCTTTCTTTTCCTTACAAACAGGTCCTCCTCTTAGAGAGAGAGATACAAATTCTCTTTAAATCCCCAATTTTTCCTAAAATAACATTTAGGTCCTTGGCATGTGAAACGAATCAAACTCCCTTTAAGTCCTTACTAATTCTAAAATTACAAAAAGACCCTTGATGATTCCTAACAACTCTAATTAAGGAATCAACCAATTAATCCTATTAATTCCTCACATGAGAAATGTAAAATCCAAGAATTTTTTCTTCTTTGGAATAAGTATTTTATATTAAAGAATAAGGGAAAATTAAACCAGTCCCTAACTGTAACGCCCCGAATTTTCAAAGTAAATAAATAAGAAGATTTTCAACAATTAATGAGATTAATTAACACGGGAAATTAATTATTATTTTAAGGCCAATTAAAACCCAGCCACGCAACTAATAGACCCAAGGAAGGCCATACTGGGCCAAGCCACTTACACTCGGAATAGTTGGAGGTGGACGATAAGGATAACCTTGATTAATTAATTGGGAAATTTCGTAAAGTATTAATTAAGCAAGATTAATTAAGTACGAGAATTGGACAAATATTTGAGTCTCGATAAAGTAGATCGGGCGAGTCAAAAGCCGGTATTCGCGCGAACTGGCCTGGACGGCGATGATAGACCTCGTGGAGGCCTGTGAGGGCCCGTGGAAAGACTAAGTGTAAAGCCGAGATATGTGGATCTCGGTCAGGCAATCATCTGACTTTAACGCTATAACAGCCGGTACAAATATTAATTTAAAAATATAAAGTAGGTATAACTTCAATAATTGAGCAAAGATAATGGAGCTCGTTCAGGGCAATGATTAAATCTCACGAGAGCAAGTGGACATATGGCCATAGTAGAGTTGATAGAAATCAAAATGATTAAGAGCCATGTGACAAGGATGAAAGATAATATAATTAAAAGTAAGGAAGGAGCTTTAGTTTATTATAAAGGGTAAAGGTACTCTCTCTCTCTCCCTCTATGAATTTTCAGATTAGATCCACGACATCTCCTTCCCCTCTCTTGGCCTCTCTCGCGTTCTCACCGGTGAGCTACCGGACTGAGGCTTGATAGCCACCCAGAAAACTGCGCGCCTCTTGGCTTCCTTGCCTCCCTCGTGTGCACGGAAGGTGTGGTTGGCGTCGGGGCGCTGCCGACGCGCGTCCTATCCCTTGCTGGCTCTGAGACCGGCAGCCTGCACAGAACCATTTCTTTTCCCCCCCGCCGTTCTGCAACTGTCCTTGACGGTTTTGGTCCGGGGAGTGTTGTGGAGAGCAAGCAAGCCGTGCCACCTCTGCCCGCCCTTCCTCCCTCCTCTCCTCCTGTCCGGCGAACCCCGTTGAGATACATCGGTGACGATCTCTCTAGCTCCGCCGGGGACCACGACGATTATCGGAGAGGCCCTGCGCAACCGACGAGCCTCGGCCACCTGCCGAATTTCCGAGGGCTTGGGTTCTGGAAGTAAGATTTCAACTGACAGTTACTCACTTCGGTAAGCTTGGCCATGGTGATAGAAGATTAAAAGTTATAAATTATTGGGAGTTTAGTAATTGGGTTTCAATAATTGGGTTATAACCTTTATAAATGAATGATAGATAAGCACAAAGATTTCAATGAATTGTGAGTTATGGAAATGTGGATTAATGGGATTCATGAATGTGTGAATGTTTGTATAAGATTTCGGAGCCCTAAATACAAGGGACTTTGCCGAATTTTTCGTTGCTAAATATATTTAATTTTGAGTAATACTCCATGATTAAGTATAGTCGTTAATTGCTATAAAATCTTCATATTCCAAAGGAATAGAGCTAAGTTAGGTAAAATACGAATTTCGTATTTACGTAGTGTCATTATTGATTCTAGGAAGAGGAAAGGGTCCAGCGGAAGCTGCTTAAGGACCGAGCGATTCCTAGGAATTTGCGAAGGATTTAAGGTGAGGGGACTTCATCGTAGATCTAGTGTTAATTCATGTATTTATCCGGATTCCAACTTTATTCCAACTTTATTTTCATGCTTGAATCAATTAAGTAACTTTCAGAGCACGAGTTATGATTAAGGAAACCCTAAGTATCATAAGCTGCACCTTAGTTAGTTAATGTATGGGGACCCAGCAGGGGCTCAAGATAGAGCTCGGGTATTTTAGTAGACGGGACCAATGAGGAATGGGTTTTGTTTTCCGCCGTTTTCTTAAAACTAAAATGTTTGTGAAAGTCGTGTTTTTTAATAACAACCCCTTCCTTTCTCTCATACGGGATTTAGAGGACTTATGTAGTGCCGGTTATCAGAATCATGTAGAGGCATACCGTTGTTCCTGATTGTTGCTGAAGTCCTTTCGGAGACATTTTAGCTAGGGGTGCACGCTTGTATGATATAAGGCCATGGCATGTATTCAAGTTCACTATATGCTTGACATAATTGGAGATTACTCGTGGGTTTTCTCTGGATTTTTGATCGTATTAGCATTCTTATCAAGATTAAAGATAATTATGTTGACCATCATGATTTGTACTTGCATTACTTACGTTCCAGTATTTTAGTTTAGATGACAGGTGTGTATAATACTTGGCGGAGTAGTCTATAATCACTAAGCTTGTATAGCTCAGCCCCCTTTCTATACTGTTTTTTTGTTACAGGATCTAGTCTCGGATCGGGTTAGTAACTCTTGTCTCGAGCAGGAACAGACGTCTAGCCGGCTCTGGCGTATTGTTTCCATGTTTATTATTCTTGGATTGTATTAAACCTTAATTACGTTTTCTTCCGCTGTATTTGGGGCCGTAGTTGCCCATGACTTTGTATGTTGTACTCTTTTATGACTTCTATTTGAATGTGACTCCCGGTGTGTAACCGGCAATTTATGACATATGTATCTTGCTTAGAGTTCATAACCCTTGCTTTCATGTTTAACTGTACAGCTTATGGTCTAGGTGCACTCCCGGCCCAGCTGGTGTGACATCTATTTTATTAGCTAAATGGGTGTTATATTTAGTGGTATCAAAGCCGGTTTGCTCCTTGACCTTAGAGTTCTAGAGGTAGTCAGAGCCTTAGGGTGGGAGTCAGAGTCAGTTGACATAAGGAATTAGTGGTATAATTGCTAAGTAGAGTTATGTCCTCTAATTGATACTTATTGGATGTCGCAAAATGCCGCCAAACAGAGGACGTGGGAGACCACCAAGGGTGCCACGTGAGGAGCCCGTGGAGGAGCCGCACGTGGATGCCCCTACACCTGAGGAGTATGGCGATGCATCACATGCGCATCCTGCCCCGGGCTACAACCTTGGTGTACAACAGTTTCCAAGGATGCAACATTTCTTGAGCAGTTAATCGATTAAACTGTCGCTGCGTTTCCAAACTTTCAACAATAACAAAGAATAATACCAAAGAATAAAGAATAACAAAGATCAACAACAATAACAACCCGGGGACAAGATTATGTTACTCGAGCCCTGCAAATGGGGCTTAATCTCTTTCTCGGAACACAAGAATCGACCGAGGCAGAGGTGTGGATCCAACAGCTGGAGAGGGTGTTTTAGGCTATGAGGATCCCAGAAGATGAAAAGGTTATAACAATACAGCTGTTGTTGCGACAAGATGCATTGATGTGGTGGGAGTCGACCCAGATGTACTTTCCCGTGCCCAATATGCCCTGACCTCGGCCGAATTCAAGAGAGCGTTCGAGGAGGAGTACTCACCCCGAGTACACCGAGACGCCAAAAGAGCCGAGTTTATTTATCTGACTCAAGAAATTCAACTATGGCCGAGTATCAGGCCAAGTTCACTGCCCTTAGTCGTTATGCGCCGGGGATGGTGGCAGACCCCTACAACCGTTGCAGGAGGTTTGAAGATGGACTGCGAGATGAGATCAAGATCCCGGTTATGGCCCATGGTTTTGAGGATTATCGGGGAGTGGTTGAGTCTGCACCCCGAGTTGAGCTGGGCCTGCACAAGCAAAAGCAAAGACTTGAAAGGTTGAATAAAAGAAGTAGCCCAAATGGCCACATGTTAAGCACAAGGCCACATCCCTCTGGCCATGTGGCAATACCACCTAATATTAAATCTTCTGTTACTGCCTTTCTAGTGAAATTCCGCTCGGTAATTGAGAATGAGGCATTTGCTATCTTTCAACTATTTTCAGCTCTACAAACAAATCCGATCGGAATTAAGCAAACCCAAAACCTTCTTATCCGAAACCTGAGGTGCTCATGGCCACATAATTCCCTAAGGAAGAAAATATTTAACGCCTCTACAGTAAGTAGATATTATCTACTTGCCTCTACAGTGGGCAGATATTTTCTACTTACCTACACAATAGGCAGATATTTTCCCACCGCCTCACGAGATATTTTCTCACCGCCTCACGAGATATTTTCCCACCGCCTCACAAGATATTTCCACAACCGCCTTTCCAGATATTTTCCTAAACCTTCTTCAACTTTTCTATAAAAGAAGAACAACTATAGTAAGAAAGGGGGACTTGAACAATCAACTAACCTGTGCCCAAGAAGTCTAAAAGTTTACCAAACTATCTTCTTTCTCGCAAGATTTCTGACTTAATCATCGGAGTTAAATCCGGGCAGAAAGGCCGAATTCCGATCACTTCCCTCTCCTTTTTACAGATTCACCCAAGTAACCAGAAACCAAAAGGTGACAATTCCGATCATCCTCATCGATCCGATCGCCTCCACATATTCCTCCAGAACACCCGACATTCCAAAGCATTCAATGTTCGAAACCTGAAGTAAGCGTCCACATCAATTACAAATTTCAACCGTTTGTCAAAGGCTGAGACCAAATCATGAGGCAACAGCAACCAAAGCTTGAGGTGAACCAGTTTCTGGCATCAAAAGTTTTGCGCCGTCCGTGGGGACCCTTACGAAAAGCTAAATGATTACTACCAGAAAATCTAAACGAATCCTAGAACAAGGAGCGCCTGGTAATATAGAAATACCCATTGAAGTCCGGAGGAATGGGGGAATTCACCGGAATATCCAACCATCTTACCTCCATCGGAAAATCCAACCATTTGACCTCCATAGGAGAATCCACCCATTGTACCCCAGGGACCCATCCCAGATTTTTATCTCAATATGCAGAAACAATTATAGCAGTTGGCTCAAGCTGTTCATACTTTGGGCCATCCCCCACTCCCACCCACACAAATTCGACCACCTGCTATGACTGCATATGAGGGCAAAACTGATCTGTCCTGTCACCTGAAGTCTTTCCCATCAAAGATGCTGCTCTCTAGAATCACTAATGCCCGTATGTGCCGAGCTTTTCCCGCCACCTTAAAGGGAAAAGCGCAAGACTGTTTTGTTGATCTTCCATCTAGCACAATTTCTTCTTTTCAAGTTTTAGCAGACCGCTTTCTAGCTTATTTTGCTAATTATTCAAAGCAAAAGAAAACCTCATCTACCTTTACGCTTTCGTTAAACAGCGAGGGTGAAACACTCCAAACCTACCTCAATCGTTTCATAGATGAAGCGGCAAATGTTGCGGACCTTGTTCCACGAATGGGCAGAACCTTCTTGATGGAGGGTTTGCTAGACTCTCCTTTACATTTTCCCTCACTTTGGATCCTCCAAAACCATCCACAGCCTTATGATCCACACCCAAAAGTATATCAATTACGATGAAATTTATGCGGGTTGGGATGAAGAGGCTTCGACACATCCCTACGAAAATCCGAGAAGAAAAACCATGAGTTTCCAGCGGGGAGGCCCACAGAAATCCGAAGGGAAGGAGGATCACATAGGGATAATAAAAGTGAAAATAGAGGTCTGGAATCTTCAACACGTCCTCAGCGACACATGCTATAGCCTAGAGAATCCCCAAAAGAAGGGAAAATAGTCAGATATGATCACCATACCCCACTAAACCAAACCAGAAGCCATATCCTTATGCAAATCCAGGATAAAAAAATCTTGATATGACTAGAACCTGCAATGAATCCCGAACGACAAAAGAATAGTAAGAGATATTGCAAGTTTCATCAAGCTAGAGGATATGACACAGAAAAGTGTACTCAATTGATGAATGCTATAGAAGATGTCGTTAGAAGGGGACAACTGGAGCAATACATTAACCTTGATATTCAAGAGAGACCTGAAACTTCAGAACCTGAAGGAGAAAAAGGAGAGATGGTCAGATTTATTAGTGGTAGTCTTGGTTGTGGTGGTGAATGTTCAACCTCTCAGAAAAGCTATGCCCGAATGGTAGGAGTTGCACAAGAGACAGGAGTCTCACAAAGACGTCTCGGCTTATGGCTCCCATCATTTTTTATGATAATGATGTCAGCAGGGTTCGCCACCCTCATGACGACGCCTTAATCATTGCCATCATGGTCTCCAGCTTCCAAATGAAAATAGTCCTGATAGGCAGTGGAAGTTCAGTGAATATTCTCTGTTGGAGCGCCTTTGAAAAAATGAGGTATGATGCGGACAACTTACTCACCGTAAAATCATCTTTAGTGGGATTTTCTGGAGGAGTGGTACAACCAGAAGGAATGATCTCCTTACCAGTTACGGTAGGAAATTCGCCAAGATCATCAACAGTGACAACAAATGTTCTAGTTGTACGCTGCGCATCAAGTTACAATGTGATTCTTGGTAGGCCAACCCTCAACGCCTTAAAGGCAATAATTTCTACTTATCATCTTCCCCTAAAATTTCCGACAGAGAGTGAAAGTGGAGAAGTAAGAGGGGATCAACCCTTTGCACGACAATGTTACGCCTCAACCCTCAAAGGAACAACTCAAAATAGAGGCAAAACAAGAGCTTCAGAGGCCATTTTGGTTAACAGAATAGCTGAACAAGAAGATAAAGAACTCCGACCAACCCCAGTTTAGGAATTGCTTATCATTCCTCTGGATACAACTAGATTGGAGCGTACCGTGCGGATTGGTGCGGATATGACAACAATACAACAAAAGAACCTCATGGCAATACTAAGGACGAATTGATCTTTTGCGTGGTCCTCGAGGAGGACATCTTAGGAAGTAAAATGTGATGTCATTGAACACCACCTCAGTATAGATCAGTCGTTCAAACCTTTTAAACAGAAAAGGAGAAATTCCGCCCCAGAAAGGCAGAAGGCTGCAGAAGAAGAAGTGTCAACCCTTTTGAAGGCAGGATTTATCCGAGAGGTGAACTATCCAGACTGGTTGGCTAATGTGGTTGTGGTCAAAAAGCCGTCCGGGAAATGGAGAATGTGCGTGGATTTTACGGACCTAAATAAAGCTTGTCCGAAAGATTCATTTCCTCTAACTTCAATTGATGACTTGGTTGACTCTACACCAGCTCTAACTTTAATTGATGACTTGGTTGACTCTACGGCAGGGCATGAAATGTTAAGTTTCTTAGATGTCTTCTTAGGCTACAATCAAATTCGAATGGCCAAAGGCGACGAAGAAAAAACGTCCTTTATTACTAGCAAGGGAACTTACTGCTATAAGGTGATAGTGTTTGGTCTAAAGAATGCCGGGGCCACTTTCCAAAGGCTCATAAGTACAGTATTCAAAGAACAAATTAGTAGAAATATCGAAGCCTATGTAGATGACATCTTGGTAAAGAGTCGAAAAACCGAATTTCATCTATCGGATTTACAGGAAGCCTTTCAGTCACTTCGGACTTACAATATGCACCTAAATCCGAACAAGTGTGCATTTGGTATCCGATCAAGAAAATTTCTAGGATTTATACTGACTCAAAGAGGAATAGAAGCAAATCCATAAAAGATCAAAGCCATTCTTCACATGGGATTACCCAAAAGTCTTAAAGAAGTACAACGGCTTAATGGACGCCTAGCAGCCCTCGGAAGATTTATCTCTAAAGCCGGAGAGAAAAACCTTCCACTCTTCCAAGCCTTGCGTAGAGCGCCAGAGATGGAGTGGACAGAAGAATGTGAAAAAGCCTTCCAGGGGCTTAAAGATTATCTCCGATCGCCACAGTTGCTAGCCAAACCGCAAGCAGGAGAGGAGCTTTATATCTATTTAGCCATTGCTCCTCGAGCGGTCATTGCAGTTCTGTTGAGAAAAGATAAGGGAATTCAGAAGCCTATCTATTATACAAGTAAGATCCTTAACGACGCTGAGTCAAGGTATCTGCCACTCGAAAAGCTAGCTTTCGCCCTTATCACATCCGCACGGAGATTGAGGCCTTATTTTCAAGCTCACAAAGTTATTGTGTTGGTGACCCGGCCCTAAAACAAGTTCTTCATAAACCTGAAAATTCCGGACGCTTAGCCAAGTGGGTAATAGAATTGGGTGAGTTTGATCTCACTTATAAGCCACGAATGGCGATCAAGGCTCAAGTACTAGCAGATTTCATCGCGAAATTAACCATTCCCATAAATAGAGATGTAATCCCGTCACAGGATCCAGAAGAAAGCTCTATTACCCCATGGTCTTTATATGTCGACGGATCAGCAAGAGAAGAAAAATCAGGGGCAGGTTTCGTCCTTTATTCTCCCTCCAAGTGGAAAATTTCAACAGTTCTAAAGTTCCAATTCCGCGCGACTAACAATGAGGCCGAATATGAAGCCCTCATCGCAGGGTTACATTTGGCCCGGGGGCTCGGAATTCAGCATCTACATGTATATTCTGACTCACAACTAGTCGTTGACCATACACTGGGCAATTTTCAAACAAAGGAGGAGAATAAGGTCAAGTATCAGGAAGTAGTGAAGCGAATAGTTCCATACTTCACTCATTTCAAGATTGAAAAAATCCGTCGGGCACAAAATGAAGAGGCGGACGCTTTATCTAAGAAAGCCACCACACCTAATGGAGATACAGAACTCTCTTTCAATCTCTGATTACCTTCCAAAGAAAACTATTGAAATTTGGTGGGAGAAGTACAAAGTTCGTAAAAAAGAGTCGAGGTTGGATTGATCCCATCGAAACTACCTGTAAGGTGGACCTGCACCATCCAACAAGACAGAAGCCAGGGATTTCTTACAAAGCCGCTCAGTACAGTATGATTGGCGAACATCTGTATAAACGGTCCTATACACAACCCTTTTTGCGATGCTTACGCCCCACAAAAGCCAATTATATCCTTCAGGAAATTCATGAAGGCATTGGAGGAGATCATATAGGAGGAAAGGCCTTGAGTTATAAAGTCCTTCGACAAGGCTATTATTGGCCAACCTTAACTCAAGATGCGGTGGCATTCGCTCGAAAATGTGATGCCTGCCAACGGCATTCCAAGATTCAAAAAACGACCGCCAACACTGCTTACGCCAATTGTCAGTCCTTAACCGTTTGCTATTTGGAGAGTTGATCTTCTAGGGCCATTTCCTACTTCGACTCGACAAATGAAATTTTTGATAGTTGCCATAGATTATTTCACTAAATGGGTAGAAGTTGAGCCCTTGGCCAAGATCACGGAGAAGGCTTATCAAGGATTCTTATGGCGAACTGTTATCTGCCGATTCGGAATTGAATCCAGACTAACTTCTGTGACCCATCCTCAAACCAACGGCCAAGTAGAAGTAACGAATCCCACCTTGCTCCAAGCTCTTAAAACTCGGGTGTCCAAAAATGGAACTAATTGGGTTGAGGAAATTCTGAGCGCTCTTTGGGCTTATCGAACAACTACAAGAACCCCCACAGGAGAAACTCCATTCTCTCTTACTTATGGGGCAGAAGCAGTCATCCCTGCAGAAATAGAATGCCTACCTTACGGACACAACAAACTTTTTCATCAGTAGAAAATGAGAAGAATTTCCGAGCGGAACTTGACCTACTTGAAGAGCGAAGAGAAGTTACAGAAATAAAGGCAGCAATCTATCGCCAAAGAGTAAAAAGGTTCTACGGCACAAGGGTAAAAAGGGTCTTCTTCCAAATCGGCGATCTAGTCTTAAGAGAAAATGAATTCCAGGGAAACAAAAGCCGAACGGGGAAGCTAACTCCTAACTGGGAAGGGCCTTACGTCATACAGAAGATTGTTCGAGCGGGCACTTATTATCTCGTCAATATGGAAGGAAAAATGCTCAAGCGTCCATTTTAATCTTTGAACACTGCGGCGCTACTATCAATGAATTACATAGCTTGATCTAAGTAAATGTTTCATGAAATAAAACCTAAATTTACATTGAAATTCCAAATAAAGATGAGGTGAAAAACCCATCCCTAAAAGATGAGACAAAAGAAAAATCTCTCGTCCCTATAAGATGAGGCAGAAAAAATTATCCTACAAGGATAAGAGACAATTCTCATATAGAGCATGGGGCAAAATTCCCGATCAAAATATGAGGCAACAATCTAATTCACAAAGATAAGGATCTTATTTAGCAAATCAAAGTCCCACAATTGGACTCAAAAGAGAAGAACTTGCCATGAAGCTTAACTTACAAGCCTAATGGAAAAAGAAGGACTTTGCGAAGGATTTCTTAAATGGTTAAAAGCAACCATGACTAGGAAATAAATCTTCACCAAAATAAAGGTTTGTATTTCATTTCCATAAATAGATGTTACATTCAAAACACTTGGATAGTCACAAAAACATCTCATAAAAATCCCTAAGTACTAGGACCTTCTATATCTTTACTTAAAGAAGGATCCTAATGTTCAACTGCTTCTTGGGAAGTTTGAGTCGGAATTTCAGATGATGGGGCTGGGGCCTCTGGAGCTTTTATAATTTGCTGCTCCTTCAGTTCTGTAAACTTCCTGAGGTGAGCTACTAATCCTAGTGCCCTTACCGATTATGTTCTCGAACCTATGTCTTGGAAGGATTATGGGAATAATACGTCTAAAGGGCTCGCTCTCCTTAGTACTCGGGTTCCCGGTATTCTCACAATCCTCTCTATTGGAGATGGTCGACACACGGGGAGGCGTTCGCTTCTTCCCCCATATGGACTATGAAAATCCCTCCTGGCTCTCGCAACGTAGAGGGATTAACTTACATTAAAACATCCAATAGACTCAAGAAATGTAAACAAGCAATCAAAATAGAGAAGTAACATTGATTAAAACATGTCCAAATGTTCACCAATCATCCAAGCATCTACAAAATTAGTCCTCCATAAAAGGGGGGCAACAATCCACAACAAAGGTAAAAGAAATCAAGAAAGACATAGAAAATAGAACTTGTGCAATCACCGTTGGTCACTTCTTGATTCTCCTCCTTCGATCTCCCTTCCCTTTGCTCCGATGGCTTGAAGGAGATGATCTTCCAAGCTCTCTCCAAGGTGCCTTTCTTGCCCTAGCTGCCAATCCCCTTAACCCCTCCTTTTCTCCGCTTTTTATACTCATAGGGTTTAAAGGGTGAGATTTACTAAATTGCCCCTCGACCAGGTCTGCAGATCACCCAAATTTAACGATGTACGGGCCTATATACGGGCATCCACCTTTATATGGGCCAATATACGGGTCGTATACATGCCCGTATACGGGGTACTCATCAACCCAGTTGTTGTACGGGCCGTATGATGGCCCGTACCCTCTCCAAGGGCTAGTATATGGCCATATATCAGCCTGTATGCTAGCCTGTATGGGTCCTTCTTGGTGCTTTGGGATCCCGGCTTCTCTCGAAATGCTTTCTTTCCTCCGGGGTCCTCGTATTATGGCCTGTTGATGAGAATAAATCAATTTTGAGTATCGGTGGGCAACAAATCTTCATAATATCATGCCAAGTATACAAGAATATAGTATGAAATTATGCTCAAATGAACACTTATAAAAAAACCCATGCATACGGGCTTCCATACGGCCTGTATGAGAGTCAAGGCCTAGACAAGTGGCTTCTTTTGGACCCGTATAGCTCCTCGCATGGCTTATACGGGCATTCATAAGGGCTGATATATGCCCGTATGGAGGTACCTGGAAGCTATACGGGCCCGTATATGGATCGTATATGGGCCCATATATTGTAAGTTTTCAGCGATTCTGCAGACTGAGAATGTAAAATCCACGAATTTGGAAATAGAATTTTCAAATATTTTATAAAATAAGTTCTTAATTTAGTTAGTCCCTTAAGCTTGAAAGATGGAAGATTAAAAAGCTTAAAAAGGGAATTAAATTAATCATTGTTCCAATTAGGATTAATTGGGGGTTTTAGGACATTTTGGTAAATTCTAAAAGTATTGAGGACCTAAGAGAAATTGTCCCCTCTCACAGAGAATGGACTGAATTGTAACCCAAGAAAGTTTGGGGACCTTTGGATAATTGTCCAGATAAAAACCCTTGTTGAAGAGGTTTAACAGTCAAGATTAAAAGATCTCAGATTAGTGTAGATCGCGGAGCAATATAATTGTATCCGTGAGGCCATGTGGCAAGACGAGATTTGATCCATCTGATCGTGTGCCGGATCCAAAGCACCGTGAGAGGAGGCAATGAGAGTGACCTCACGGTGCGGGTGAACGAGGGCCTTTCACCTCAAGATGGTCACAAGCTCGAGACAAGATGGTTGGATTTGGCCGTTGATCACGATGTGATCTGGACCGTCCATCTAACCGAGTGGTGGATCCGAGGCATCAGGATAAGTTTTTGGTAGTGGGATGTGATCCAACAATCGCCGTCGTCGATCCACGGAGTGGTGATCTTGAGACACGACCACCCACTCCCTTAGTCACCCGAAACCGTCACTGCGCTCCCAACCACCTTCTTCGGCCGTTACACGCGGGAAGGCTGGCCGTCACCGGCCAACCGCTCTGTGGAGTTCATGTACGCTTCGTCTTCCCTCGCCTATAAAGCTGCCGGCCTCCACGACATGCAAAGGACAGAGACTGAAGAGAGGGTCACTGAGGAGGAAACGTCTTCAACACAAGTGATCCAAAGGAAAGGGGACCTGTTCTCAGTGTGGTTAGGCTTGCGACGTCCATTAGTGGAAGAGGAGGTCGAGGAGGGGAGTGAAGCGGTGGTTGTTAAGCGCTGGTGCAACAAAGATCGCCGGAGAAGAGTGAATCTCAGCCAGTCGTTGGAGAGCCTTCCAGTTGAGCTTAGGGACGACGTCAATTCTCCGGTGAGTCTCTTCTCTCTCCCATTTAAGTTTTTGTTAGAGTATGCATGTAGTCGGAGTTGGTTGCGAGTCTCGCCGGAGAAGACAGTACGGCTGAGGTGTGAGGAAGCTCCAGTGAGAAGGAAAAGGGAGACCGACACTGGCGGTGGTGACCTGAAAGGAGTTCTCGGCCGAGAGGAGTCTGATGCAGGTGGAGTCGTTCCTGGGATGAGCGTTTAAGCTTGGTAGAATTCGCCTATAACAGCTTGATTGCTCGGTGAGTATCTGAGATGGCTCCATATAAGGCACTTTATGGGAGAAAGTGCCGAACACCTATATGTTGGGGACATGTAGGTAAGAGGAAGCTTATGATTGAGAGGACACATGAGAAGCCAGACTTCATCCGACAGACAGAAGAGCAAGTCAGGATGATCAGAGAGAGACTGAAGGCTACTCAGAGCCGACAGAAAAGCTATTCTAAAAGTATTGAACTGAGTTTGAATACCAGGTTGGCGACTCAGTGTTTCTAAGAGTTTCGCCAATGAAGGGAGTAGTGAGGTTTGGGAAACCTTGAAAGCTAAGTCCACGTTACATCGGACCCTTTGAGATCACGGAAAGGATTGGGGTAGTGGCTTATAGATTGGCTCTACCTCCGGACCTGGCAAAGGTCCACGATGTGTTCCATATCTCAATGATGAAGAAATGCATCCGGGATCCAACTTAAATGATGCCATGATTCACGTAGAGGTTCAGGAGGACATGACTTATGAAGTATACACAGTGGAGATCTTAGGCCGTGAAAACAAGCAATTGAGGAAGCGGGTCATTCCCTTTGTCAAAGTGAGATGGAACAACCACTCTGATCAAGAAGCAACCTGGGAACGCGAAGAAGATATGAGGAAACGGTACCCAGCTTTGTTTACTACTTGATGTTTAGGAGGAAATTTCGGGGACGAAATTTTTGTAAGGGGGGAAGATTGTAAAATCCACGAATTTGGGAATAGAATTTTCAAATATTTTATAAAATAAGATCTTAAAATTTAGTTAGTCCCTTAAGCTTGAAAGATAGAAGTTTAAAAATCATAAAAGTGGAATTAAATTAATCATGGTTCCAATTAGGATTAATTGGGGGTTTGAGGACCTTTTTGTAAATTCTAAAAGTATTAAGGACCTAAGAGAAATTATCCCCTCTCACAGAGAATGGACTGAATTGTAACCTAATAAAGTTTGGGGACCTCTGGATAATTCTCTAGATAAAAACCCTTATTGAAGAGGTTTAACGATAGAGATTAGAAGATCTCGAATTAGTGTAGATCGCGGAGCGTTATAACGGCATCCGTGAGGCCACGTGGCAAGACGAGATTTGATCCATCTGATCGTGTGTTGGATCCGAAGCACTGAGAGAGGAGGCAATAGGAGTGACCCGCAGTGCGAGGTAAGCGAGGGTGGATTCATCTCAAGATGGTCACAAGCTTCGAGACAAGATGGTTGGATTTGGTGGGTTGATCCGCGATGTGATCCGGGCGATCCATCCAACCGAGTGGCAGATCCGAGGCATCAGGATAAGTTTCTAGCCATGGGATGCGGTCCAACGATCGCCGTTATCCATCCACCGAGTTGTGATCGTGAGACACGGCCATCCTCTCCTTTAGTCACCCGAAACCGTCACCGCTGGGCCAGCCACCTCCTCCAGCCGTTACGCACGCGAAGGCAGGCCTACATCGACCTACCACTCCGTGGAGCTGGCGTATGCTTCTTCTTTCCTCCCCTATAAAGCTGGTGGCCTCTACGACGTGCAAAGGATAGAGAGTGAAGAGAGGAAACGTCTCCAACACCGGTGATCCAAAGGAAAGGGGACCTGTTCTCAGTATGGTCATGCTTGCGACGTCCATTAGTAGAAGAGGAGGTCGAGGAGGGGAGTGAACTGGTGGTTGTTCGACGATGGTGCAACCAAGATCGCCAGAGAAGAGTGAACCTCCGCTAGTCATTGGAGAGCCTTACAGTGGAGCTTAGGGACGACGTTAATTCTCCAGTGAGTCTCCTCTCTCTCCCGTTTAAGTTTTCGTTAGAGCATGCATGTAGTCGGAGTTGGTTGTGAGTCTCGTCGGAGAAGACAGTACAGCTGAGGTGTGGAGAAGCTCCAGTGAGAAGGAAAAGGGAGACCGGCAATGGCGGCAGTGACCTGTAAGGAGTTACTGGCTGAGATGAGTCCGGCGCAGGTGGAGTCGAGGCTCGACCGAGAAAGAAGAAGAAGAGGAAAATAAAATAAATAAATAAAATATAATTAATTTAACTAATTAAGATGATTAGTAAATCGGTTTAGTTAATCAAAATTTAAATCAATTAAGTTGATTGACTAATTGGCTTGACCTAATCAAGTTTGATGAATAGGTTGGACTTAGCCAAGTAAATACATAAGTTGGATTAGACCTAGTCACTTATCCAAAATGGTTGTTCTCCTAGATTGAACCAAATGTTTCAATGGGTTGGGTCTAGTTCATTATTGGACTATTCTTTTGATCAACCTACAGAATTTGATTATGCTATGACAAACGGAATTAATGGACTAGGTTAGTGGGTCCAAGGTTTGGGTCTAAATTAGTTGGGCTCAAGAATAAAAAAAAAAAAAAAGAAAAGGGTTGTAGGAGGTGGGAGTTGAACCCATGTAACCCTATCAGTGGGCCTTAACCACTAGGACATGGCAAGCCACGTGATAAGGCCTAGTCCTTTTAAAATAAATAGAACTAGAGTAGATAGGCTTGGCTAATGTCCTCGATTTATTTGAGTTCTAAACAGGGTCAAGATAAATATTAGGTCACTAAAGATTAATCGTGAAGGTTTGATGATGGACCTAGATGACCAAGTAAGAATTAAAAGTCTAATAACAGAGAGGAGATTAAGGAAAGAGGATTGGTAAACAAGTGGGATACCTCAGGACTCGATAAATTAGAATGTAACTCACCAAGCGAGAGAGAGTAGTGCATGAGCATTTAAAAATATAAGGTTTGCTCGCATTCCTTTCATTAATAGAGGTTATATTATCAGATATCGATTTAGAGGACTAGAGACACTTCAAGAGGATGTTAGAGAAGTTTCAAGCTTTCGACTGAGGTAACATACCTAGGCTCGATTAAACCTATTGTGTTGGGTTTCTTGCTTGAACAAATGCTATTATCTTTGGCACGCCTTACTTTCATATTGAATTGATGCATACACATAGTTGCTAGTTGTTGCCTTCTTTCCTTATGTGTATGTGATTGCTATGCTGGAGATAGTGTTGCCACTATCTGTTTATTGGTATGCTCTTTGGACATGCCCACCCGTGGGCTGACACTTGGTTATAGGCATATGATCTTGTGTTCTGGCCAGGAGTTATGTGCTAACTGAGTTCTTTTGTCTGCCCAGTTCAGTGGAATGTGGGGACTCCTTTAGCAAAACGTTCAGGGCCGAGGACACTCTGACGTTTTGGCATTCCTTGCCAGAGGGGTTGTAATACTCTGGTTGTCCAACTTGTACGACCGGAGGGTCGTTTCCAACCAAGGGTGTTGGAGCTGTCACGGAGATAGTTTTTTGAGCTTATTTTCATGACTGTAGACATTGTTGTGTACTAACTATTACTTGTTATGATCATTATTGGTTTTGTTGTTACTTGCCTATTTGCTTCCCTGTGGGGTACTTACTAGGCTTTCCTTTCGAAAGCTCACACACTTGACTTTGTTTTAGATCCTACGGAGTAGACTCGACGCAGGAGCGGCTCGAGTGTTATCATTGCTAAGGTTCGAGGGCCCAGTATTTTTATTTCTAAGGGAGAGAATTTTGTTGTGTAGAACCCCTGTAGGGCCTTACCATTTATGCTACTCTATATGTTGCTACTCTGATTTATTATATATGGATTTATGGTTATCTATGAGACTTACTTTTAGGCCTTATATAAAAGTGGGATGAGTCCATACTTGAGTACGGTCAATCTGTGTACGTGCTCGAGGTCTCTATACCTTGGTCGGGGGATGACATAGAAAGGGGCAAAATGGTAAATCTCGCCCTAAAAACCCAAGAGGTATAAAAGGCCGACTAATGAGCTTGGGATTTTCACCTTCAAGCTATTGGAGCAAGAAGAGGGGAAGACATTGAAGAGGAATCAAGGAAGCCATCAATGGTGTGCGCTAAAGCCTCCTCCATTATGATTTCTTTGATTGCTTTTATCTTTATATTGGATTGTTGCTCTTCCTTTATGGAGGGCTAATTTTGTAGATGCTTGGATACTTGATTAACCCTTGGACATGATTTAATTGATATTGTTTCTCTATTCTTGAATGCTTGGTTGAATTCATGAGTCTATTTAATGTTTTAATGTAAGTGAATCCCTTTTCGTTGCGAGAGCTCGGAGGGGCTTTCATACTCCATATGTGGTAAGAAGCGAACGCCTCCCCGTGTGTAGACCATCTCCAGTAGAGAGGATTATAAATACATCGGGAACTCGGGTGTTAAGGAGAGCAAGTCCTTTAGATGTATTATTCCTATAATCCTTCCAAGACATAGGTTCCATAGAACATCATCTGTAAAGGCACGATTAGTAATTTAACTTGAGAGAGGGAATGATAGCACCGTAGGAACCCTTGGCCAAGAATTAACCAATTGTAAAGATTGAGAGCATCATCCATCCGTTGAAAGTCCAAAGGGGATTCAATTATCCGAGCATCCTCTTTTTTATGATTGTTTGTTCTCAAGAACAAATTGATTTCCTTGTTTGTTTTTACAATTTCTTAGTTTAAAGTTTAGTATAATCACTCTTATTTTGGATCAACTAGATACTAGACAAGTGGTGGTTATAAGTACTTCCATCTCCCTGAGGATCGATAGCCCGACCTTCGAGTTTGCTACTATTACTTGATTACGACTCGTACACTTGCGGTTACATTGCATCAAGTTTTTAGCGCCATTGCTAGGGAGAATCGGACTACTAGGAAAGCTAGGAGTTTACTAATTTAGTCATTTTTTTTTTATTTTCTTTTTCTTCCTTTCTTTCGTTTTTCATTCAATCGGAATTTTAGATACTAATCTTCGTCTCACTAAATCTTCTTGCGAGGTATCGATTGTATGACCCACAAAAATTCTAAGGGCTTGCTTGAAGTGGATAGTGAGTTTAAAAGAACTTTGCACTGGAGATTGAAAGAAGGGGAAGGAGTACTTCCGGGATCCTCTTCAAAGTCAGAAAACATTACTCCTGTTGAAGCTCTTGGTGAATTAAGAGAAGTGCCCATTATTACCAAGAGAAGGCAAACACTGTCAGAATATGAGAGATCTCACTACACAGGGGAGAAATTTAGTATCCATCTTCCCAATGTCAATATGAACATATTTGAGATCAAGGCAAGTACAATGAACATGATTCAGAATTCAGCTCAGTTTGATGGGAGACCTGATGATGACCCCCATGCCCATCTTGCAAAATTTATCCAAATATGCAACATGTTCAAAATAAATGGAGCTTCTGATGATGCAATTCGCTTAAGGCTCTTCCCATTCAAAATAAACCGAGATGCTTAATAAATTTTTGGGCCGCTATTTCGCACCAAGCAAAGCCGCAATGTTGAGGTTAGAAATTCCAGCTTTTAAGCAAAGCCCCACCGAGACATTCTTTGAAGCTTATGAGAGGTATAAGGATTTGCTCCGACGTTGTCCACAACACGGTTTGGCCCCTTGAACTAAAGTTCAAACATTCTATAATGGGTTGGACAACTTCACTAGTCAATTGTTGGATTTCGCCGCCGGCGGATCATTGGGGAACAAATATCCTGAGGAGGATGAACAAATTTTTGAAGCCACGGCTAGTAATGAAGCACATTAGTCTACAAGAGGAAACAAGTGAAACTAGTCTGGTCCATTGATGAGGCCAAAATCTTTGATCCCATTCTTGGTGAAAAGTTAGATATGCTCACAAGGAAGATTGAGCTACTCACATCCAACAATAGCTCAATAGTAGCCATGGTGATGTTTTGCAACACTTGTGGGGAAGAATATGAATCATCAAATTGTCCCATTATGAGCACCGAAATGATCCCAATGGAATAAGTACAATATATGGGAAATGCTCCAAGACAACCAGATGGTCAATATCAACCATATGCCCCTAAATTGACCCATCTGGCATTGTCATATGGAAATCAACAAGCGGGGCAATACCCTCCGGCTTTCAATACTCTCCAAAGCCGCAAGAGAGGAAACCCAACATGGAGGAGTTGATCTTGAAGTACATGCAGAGCAATGAGACTGCAATTCAGAATCTACAAGCTACAGTTCATAACTTGGGGAATCAAGTTGGGCAAATTGCAAAGGCCCTCGCCGAACGACCACAAGGTAGTTTGCCGGGCAACACAGAGGAAAATCCTTGGGGAGAACAATGCAAGGCCATAACATTAAGGAGTGGAAAGGAAGTAGAGCGCCCCACCTCAATGCCTCAAGCAACTACTCTCATCGAAATTGAAGACTCCGAGCCCGTTATTAAGTCCGAAGAGGAGAGGAAAGGGAAAGAGAAGCTGGTAGAGATACTATCAATACCTTCTTATCAACCTCAAGTTCCTTGTCCTACGAGGCTGAAGAAAGACAAAGAAGTTGCCCAGTTAAAGAAATTCAACGGGATATTGAAGCAACTACACATAAACATGCCATTGGTAGAGGTCATAGCTCAAATGCAGAAATATGCAAAGTTTAAGAAAGAGCTTCTCTCCAACAAGAGGAAACTTGAAGATGTAGATGCTGTGACATTAAATGCTCAATGTTTGGCCATTATCCAACAGGTTGTGCAAAAGAAATTGAAGGACCCGGGCAGCTTCGTAGTCCCTTCTATACTTGGAGAAGGTGTCAGAAATAAGGCATTGGCAGATTCCGGGGCAAGCATCAATGTGATGCCCTACAAGCTATATATGAAACTTGGCCTCGAAGAACCAAAGCCTATAGGAATGACATTACACTTAGCTGATAGATTTGTGAGAAAACCAAAGGGGATAGCTGAAGATGTACTCGTCCAGATCAATCAATTTGTTTTCCAGGTACACTTTGTACTTCTAGATGTTGATGACGAGGTTGACGTCCCTATCATTCTTGGGTATCCCTTCCTCGCCACCTCTCAAGCTCTCGAGGACAATGCACAAGGTAAGCTTGCATTGCGGATGGGAGATCAAGAGGTTGTGTTTCAATTACCCGATGCAATGAGACACACAATGGCTCAAGATGATACCTCATATTGTCTTGACGAGGTAGACATGCTCACGTCCAAGTGCATGGAAGACTTTGTTATGGTAGATCCATTATACCCTTGTTTGGGAAAGCAAGAGGGGCAACCGGAGGAGACCCAGGAATATTCCACTTCATCAAGCGTGGAAATGGTGAAAGTAAAGAAGAAGAAGCAAAAATTCAATCTCCTTGCGATATTCTGGAAAAAGGTGAAAGAGAAAGGAGTAAGCAAGGAATCTTCACCACAACACCTCTAAGGAAGGCCCAGGTATGAATGGTAACAACTGCTCAATTTATGCCAACTTGGGAATATGTTTATTTGGACGCTGCTTCAAGGGAGAAGCCGATGAGAGCTTCAAGGTATTCAAACCCCCATGATGTAAGGTGAAAGTACGTCAAGCTAGTGACGTTAAACAAGCGCTCCTTGGGAGGCAACCCAAGTTCTTTGAAATTTCTTTCTCCTTAGTTGCAATTTTCTTTTTATTAGTTAGATTATGTGTGTTTGGAATAAATGAATGAGATATTCTCATATCCGTTTTCATTATGTTGTATCATCCTGCGGGTTATTGTTCATCCATAGCCCTAGATTCATAATTGTTGCTAGGTCGCGCGAAGAATGTTTGAATGGCATCCTGGATTGGCTACATAAGACAAATTTAGGTTCATACTGAGTGTCATACGAGCTATCATACGGCCTTATAAACCCACCAGTAAGCTATACGGGGATTCATACGGCCCATATACGGGCCCATATGGGGTCAGCCAAAGGCCCAATTTGGGGCGCTATAAAAGGCGTCCCCTCCACTCCCTTTTCGAAACCTATCAGATCCCACCCCTCTCCACGTCGATCAGAACCTCTTCCTCTTCTGTGCGACTACTTTGCTTGACTTTGGGCTTTCTTCTCCCTTAGGTGTGATTTCTAATGTTTGGATTTGTAGATTGAGTCATTTTCTTCATGTTTATAACCCTAGGGATTGAATAAATGAATCTTGAATGAATGTTTGATAAATTTATGTTTCTATGTCGAATCCTTGTCGCAATACTATGATTAAAGGCATGTTTAAGGTTTAGGATGTGAAATGGGTGTGATTGGGATATAAATGGGGCGAGACATCGCCATGGCCATTGGCACCGCCTCGTCCAGGTGTATACGGGCTGTATACATGCCCGTATGGCTCCCAAGCAGAGTCATATGAACCGTATATCAGCCCGTGTTGAAGCCCGTATTGGGCCAATAACGGGCCTTAGTGCGTATTCTTCGTTATTTTTTTGATAATTTCCTTCGCACTAACACCCTTTTCAATTATTTTGCACACATGCCTCGAAAGCTCACCGCCTCGAAGAAGCGCAAAACCGGAGAGGGTTCTTCCTCCGGCATAGCATAGTTTGAAAAGGAACGCTTCTTCCATCGCTACCACCTTTTGGCCGCTAAACACTTTCGGACGCACACGTCTCATTAATTGGGGGGTAGCCAACACAACTCGGGAGACACCGAGCAAGGTAGTGATTAATTTTCGGGCGGTGGAAACAGGGAGGAATGATAAAAGATCAAGAAAAAGGGAGGACAAACAGAGAAGAAAAGTCTCTGAAACTTTAAAAGGAAATTATAACTCAATAATCAATAAATAACATTCAACCCACAAGTCGGGTTTAAATAGCTAAAAACAACTAACCTAGATAACCTCGAAATTTTATCTTTTATCCAAATTTGCCCAAAGCGGCAAATTTTGGTCAAATACAAAAACTTATCTAATTCTAAAATAACTAAACAAAACAGATAACTCCTAAAAATCCGAGTTCAAATCGGATTCATATCCTATTCTAAATTAGCATACGAATTATTGCCAAAAATGGAAAAAAAACACTGAAAACGAAGAAACGCCTGGGAAAACAGTGAAATTTGAAAATGAAGGAAGGGAGCTCGATGGACCCCACCTGTGCGTCGAGATGAGCTTTCCGAATTGGGTTGAGCGCGCCGAACGGATATTAGTAGCGAAAGTTTTGGCCAAAATACCGAAACGTGTCCAATGTGCTCCCCAATTCCGGACTTGGCTCGATCACCTTCCGCCTTTACGTCGGTCCACCAAGTGGTGGTATGCCAAAGCTCTCATGGTGCAATCAGATAGTTCGGCATCGTCTGACTCGGGCTCTCCTGCATCAACCTCCCCGGGTTGGAAAGAATCCACCCTCGAGTTCATCTCAGTTGACTCCACAAAGCAAGGGCTCAGATGTTTCACATTGAAGATGTCTGAGGTCTTAAAATGACTGGGGAGGCGCAACCGATATGCATTGTCATTGATCTTCTGGAGGACTTAACGAGGTCCGATCTTCCGTTACTTGAGCTTGTTATATTCACCGACAGGGAAGCGATCTCAAGTAAGGACAACCCATACTAAGTCACCCTCATCGAACAGCACCTGACGACGCCGTTTGTTTGCATTCATCTTATACTTGGTATTGCTCTCCTGAATAGCTAACTTGACCTGATCATGAATAACCCAAAGATGCTCAGCCATCTCATCAGCTCTGGGGTGAACACGACCAATTCGTGGGATGGGGGTTAGGTCAAGTACTCATGATCCCAAAGCTGGAATTCTGATTTTTCGATCTATTGTAGGCGAATTAGGCTTGAGGTAGTGCCAGATCCTAGTGTTTCGGCTTAGTTCCAGCCAAACTCCTCAATAGGTTACCCAAACTCCGGTTCACCACTTCAGTCTGGCCATCAGTCTCGGGGTGGTATGTACTGCAAATGTTCAATTGCATTCCCAATTTCCCCCACAAGCTTCTCCAAAAGAGGCTAACGAACTTGGTGTCACGATAGGATGTGATGGAGCGAGGGACACCATGCAAGCAAACAACCTCTAGAAAGTAAAGATGTGCAATGTATGTAGCATCCATAGTCTTCCGACAAGCTACAAAATGTGCCATATTGGAAAATCTGTCAACCACCGTCATGATAGAGTCTGAGGCCCACTGGGTACGAGGAAGGTCCAAAACAAAATCCATACTGATGTCAAGCCAAGGGGCTTCAGGGACTGGCAAGAGAGTGTACAGGCCTGCGTTGGTGATAACTCCTTTGGCCCGCTGACGCACAAAGCAGCGCTCCACAAAGTGAGCAACGTTGCTATCGCAATGAACAGTCGGGGATGCATAGCTGTAGGCCAAGAAACAGGTAACCGTTATGCAAAATAAAATCGTGACGATGTCCATCGGTTACCTCCTGAATGATCCGCCTGAAGGAAGGATCATCCGTATACATATTCATGAAAGCTTCAAACCCTGCAACTTTGGCGCTCATTGTGGTAAGAAGAGAAGTGCGGCGGCTCAAAGCATTTGCAACACGGTGGAGGCTAACTGCTTGATGCTTCAAAGTAATGGTGAACTCCTGCATACGCCACCCACTTAGCGTGCCACCTGCTCAGTTTGTGTTGGTTATTAATGTACTTCAAGGCCTCATAATCGGTGAACATGATGAACTCCTTCTGTATGAGGTAGTGGCGCCAATGCTTCAGTAACTGAACTATGGCATAAAACTCCAGGTCACAAGTAGAGCAGTTCTTCTTCGACCCCGACAGCTTCTCATTGAAGAAAGCTACCGGTCGTCCTGACTGGCTCGGAACACCTCCAACGTCAATTCCATATGCATCCCAGTTGACCTCGAACACTTTGTCGTAGTCATGAAGTGCGAGAACTGGTGCTTGAGTCATCTTCTGTTTGACCAGGTGGAAGCTAGTTTCGGCCTCATCCGTCCACTTGAAATCACGCCCCTTGAGATACTCTGTGGTGCAATCAATGTGCTAATGTTCCGGATGAATCTTCTGTAGAATGAGGCCAGCCCATGGAAGCTTCGAACATCATGCAAGGTCCTCGGTCTGGGCCACTCCAAGATCGCATCTATCTTTAATTGATCTGCATGAACACCATCAATAGAAACAACAAAGCCAAGAAAGGTCATAGAAGTAGTAAAGAAGGAACACTTCTTTCAGTTAACGAACAAGCGCTAACTTCTCAGCAACTCAAAGACAATGCGAAGGTGGTCAAAGTGTGATGACCAACTCAGACAATAGATGAGGATGTCATCAAAATAGACTACCACAAACTTGCCTATAAACGGTCGCAAAACCTGGTGAATGAATCACATGAACGTGCTAGGGGTGTTGGACAACCCAAAAGGCATCACCATCCACTCGTACAGTCCATGCTGTGTCTTAAATGCCATCTTCCACACATCTCCATGTCGTATTCTGATCCTGTGGTATCCGCTCTTCAGGTCGATTTTTGAGAAGATCTTTGAGCCGGATAGCTGATCCAACATGTCGTCTAGGCGGGGGATGGGGTAACGTTACTTGATGGTGATTTTGTTGATTGCTCGACTGTCTATACACATGCACCACTAGCTATCCTTCTTTGGCACCAACAGGGCTGGAACTGTGCAGGGACTCATGCTCTCTCAGATGTAGTCATTCCATAATAACTCCGCCACATGCTCTCCACTAAACCCTCATTAGTCGGGCCCGTATATTGTAAGTTTTCAGCAATTCTGTGACCTAAAAAGGGGCAAATCGGTAAATCTCACCCTAAAAACCCTAGAGGTATAAAAGGCAGACTAATGAGGATTTAGGGGAGAAGGCAGCTTGGAAAAAGATTGAAGGTCTTGAGTGAGCTTGGGGATTTTCAGCTTCAAGCCATTGGAGCAAGAAGAGGGGAAGATAATGAAGAGGAATCAAGGAAGTCATCAACGGTGTCTGCTAAAGTCTCCTCCATTATGATTTCTTTGATTGCTTTCATCTTTGTATTGGATTGTTGCTCTTCCTTTATGGAGGGCTAATTTTGTAGATGCTTGGATGATTGATCAACCCTTGGATATGATTTAATTGATGTTGTTTCTCTATTCTTGAATGCTTGGTTGAGTCCATGAGTCTATTAGATGTTTTAATGTAAGTGAATCCCTCTACGTTGCGACAGCCCAGAGGGGTTTTCATAGTCTATATGGGGGAAAAAGCGAACGCTTCCTCATATGCAGACCATCTCCAATAGAGAGGATTATGAATACACCGGGAGCTCGGGTATTAATGATAGCGAGTTCTTTAGATGTATTATTCCCATAATTTCCAAGACTTAGGTTCCCTAGAACATCATCGGTAAGGGCACTAGGATTAGTAATATACCTCGAGAGAGGGAATAAAAGCACCGTAGAAACCCTTGGCCAAGAATTAATCAAGTGTCAAGATAGAGAGCATTATCCATCCGTTTGAAGTCCAAGGAGGATTCAATTATCCGAGCATCCCTCTTTTTATGATTGTTTGATCTCAAGAACAAATTGATTTCCTTGTTTGTTTTTACAATTTCTTATGTTAAAGTTAAGTATAATCACTCAAATTTCGGATCGACTAGATAGTAGACAAGTGGTGGGTACTAGTACTTCCATCTCCCCGAGGATCGATAACCCGACCTTTGAGTCCACTACTATTACTTGATTATGAAACGTACACTTGCGGTTACATCGCATCAAGAACAGATAACCGGAGTTTGATAGAAGAATTCAGGTTGATTCAACAACGGAGGTAATTAATTAATTAATTAATCAAGCTTTCTTTTATTTCTCGATAATGTGAATATCTTTACATTAATTACCAACATGTTTTTGTAGAGGGTGCCAAAATTATTGTTATTAGGGATGCGACCGAGAGAGATAGTATGTAATAAAAGCAAACTAGTAGAAGAGGCAAGATGTTTATTATTTTATGTTTATCGTTTCATATGGACAAAATTAAAGTTCATAGGAACTCTCTTATTAAATTTTTTATTGTAATTTCAGATGTTAGGAAAATGAAAGAAGCCATTTATCAAAAGTGAAAATATTAATGCATTCAGAAAGAGTAGAGGAGCCATATATATAACCAGTCTAAGTCCTGAGAACTTATCTGACCATGCATCAGTACCTTTAGATTAATAAGAATCGTTTGAGTTTCTCCAAAGCAAAGACTTCTTTGCTACAGACAATAATAGAGGACTTATAAAAAACATTATAACCATCGATTTTACAGTTTTTTTGTTACAAAATTAATAAACATAAATTCATTTTTTGGCCGGATGATTTCTATGATACCAATGATGTTTTATTGGAACATAACATAGTGCAAGCACTTTTCGCAAGAGAGAATGGTGACATAGCTCAGCCTTCTTCCATGGTATTAAAGTAAGGTCCGGTTGAAGAGTATAATGCTCCATATTGTTAGATGTTTGACAAATATGATTTGAAATTATTAATTCTTTGATAATTATTTTTTTCCTTGATGTAATTCCTATATAATTTTATTACAGGTGATGGAGATGAGATGACCGGAGTTTGATAGAAGAATTCAAGAAGATTTAATAGTGGAGGTAATTAAATATTTAAATAATTAATCAAGCTTTCTTTTATTTCTCTCTAATATGCAACCTTCAGATTAATTACCACCATGTTTTTGTAGAGGATGCAAAAAATATTGTTAGGAGGAATGGGACCAAGAGTGACAGTACCTAATAAAAGCAAACTAGTAGAACTCTCTCATGAAATTAAAGTTCATAAGAACTCTCTCATGAAATTTTTTATTGTAATTTCAGATATTAGGAAAAAGAAAGAAGCCTTGTATCGAAGGTAAAAACATTAATGCATTTAGAAAGAGTCAAGGACCTTCATACATAACAAGTCTAAATTTTGAGACCTAATCTGACCATGCATCATTACCCTTTGATTCATCATAATCATTCGAGTTCTTCCAAAGCAAAGACTTCTTTGCTATAGATCAGAATAAAGGACTTGTAAGAACATTGTAACCATCGATTTCACATTTTTTTGTTAGAAACTAAATGAACATAAATTGATTTATTGGCAAGATTATTTCTTTGATCTCAATTATGTTTGCTATGAAGATAACATATAGCAACCACTTTTCACTAGAGAGAATTGTGACATAGCTGAGCTTTCTTCCACTGTTTTAAAGCAAGGTCCTGTTGAAGAGCATGATTTTCTAAATAGCTAGATGTTTCACAGATTAGATTTGAAATTATTAGTTCTTTGATTATTTTTTCTTTCGTTGATGCATTTCTTGCTGAATTTTGTAACAGGTGATGGAGTTGAGATGAACGGAGTTTGATAGAAGAATTCAAGAAGATTTACAATGGGGGTAATTAATTAGTTAATTAATCAAGCTTTATTTTATTTCTCTCTAATGTGCGATCTTTATATTAACAACCAACATTTTTTTGTAGAGGGTGCCAAAATTATTGTTAGGAGGGATGTGACGAAGAGAGACAGTACCTAATAAAAGCAAACTAGTAGAAGAGGCAAGATGTTTATCATTTTATGTTTAACATTTAATATGGACAAAATTAAAGTTCATAAGAACTATCTCGTGAAATTTACGATTGGAATCTTAGATTAAAGGAAAATGGAAGAAGTCATGTATCGAAGGTGAAAACATTAATGCATTTAGAAAGAGTGGAGGATCTTCATACATAACCACTATAATTCCTAAGAACCCATATGCCCATACATCACTACCTTTCGATTCATCAGAATCATTTGAGATTCTCCAATGCAAAGACTTCTTTGCTATAGACAAGAATAGAGGACTTTTAAGCACATTGTAACCATCGATTTTACATATTTTTGTTACAAACTGATTGAACATAAATTGATTTATTGGCAGGATAATTTTTATGATCTCAATGATGTTTGCTTGGAAGATAACATAGATTAAGAACTTTTCACTAGAGAGAAAGGTTACATAGCTCAACCTTCTTCCTTGGTACTAAAGAAGGTTCCTGTTGAAGGGGATGATTCTCAAAATGGTTAGATGTTTCACAAATTAGATTTGAAATTATTATTTCTTTTATTATTATTTTTTGCTTGATGTATTTCCTGCTTAATTTTGTAATAGGTGATGGAAATGAGATGACCGGAGTTTAATAGAAGAATTCAGGAAGATTCAACAGTGGAGGTAATTTATTGATTAATAAATCCAGCTTTCTTTTATTTCTCTTAAATGTGAAATCTTTTGATTAATTACCAACATGTTTTTGTAGAGGGTGCCAATGCGACCCAGAGAGACAGTACCTAATACAAGCAAACTTGTAAAAGATGTAAGATGTTTATCATTTTATGTTTATCATTTGATATGAACAAAATTAGAGTTCATAAGAACTCTCTGATGAAATTTACGTTTGGAGTTTCAGATAATAGGAAAAGAAAGAAGCCATGTTTCGAAGGTGAAAACATTATTGCATTTAGAAATACTGGAGGACCTTCATATATAATCAGTCTATTTCTTGAGAACTCATCTAACCAGGAATCACTACCTTTTTATTCATAAGAATCATTTGAGTTTCTTCAAAGCAAAGACTTCTTTGCTACCAACATTAATAGAGTACTTGTAAGAACATTGTAACCATTGATTTTTAATTTTCTTTGTTACAAACTGAATGAACTTAAACTGATTTATTAGTAGGATGATTTCTATAATCTCAAAGATGTTTGCTTGGAAGATAACATAGAGCATGCACTTTATACTAGAGAGAAAGGTGACACAACTGAGCCTTCTTCCATGGTACTAAAGCAAGGTCTTATTGAATAGGATGATGCTCCAATTGGTTAGATGTTTCACAAAATTTCTATGATTAATCATTTTTTCCATTATGTATTTCATGTTGAATTTTTTTACAGGTGATGGAGAACAGATAACTGAAGTTTGATAGAAGAATTCTGGTAGATTCAAGAATGTAGGTAATTAATTAATTAATTAATTAATCAAGCTTTCTTTTATTTATGGATAATGTGCAATCTTTAGATTAATTACCAACATGTTTTTGTAGAGGGTGCCAAAATTATTGTTATTAGGGATGCGACCAAGAGAGACAGTACGTAATAAAAGCAAACTCGTAGAAGAGGCAAGATGTTTATCATTTTATGTTTATCGTTTAATATGGACAAAATTAAAGTTCATAAGAATTCTCTCATGATATTTTTTATTGTAATTTCAGATGATAGGAAAATGAAAGAAGCCATGTATCGAAGCTAAAAAAGTTAATGCATTTAGAAAGAGTGGAGGACCTACATACATAACCAGTCTAATTCCTGAGAACTCATCTGACCATGCATCACTACCCTTTGATTCATAAGAATCATTTGAGTTTCTCCAAAGCAAAGACTTCTTTGCTACAAATAATAATAAAGGACTTGTAAGAACATTGTAACCATCGATTTTAGATTTTCTGTTACAAACTGAATGGACTTAAATCCATTTATCGGCTGGATGATTTTTATGATCTCAATGATCGGCTGGATGATTTTTATGATCTCAATGATATTTGCTTTGAAGATAATATAAAGCAAGCACTTTTCGCTAGAGAAGGGTGACCTAACTGAGCTTTCTTCCATGGTTTTAAAGCAAGGTCCTATTGAAGAGGATGATGCTCCAAATTGTTAGATGTTTCACTAATTAGATTTGAAATTATTAATTCTTTGATTATTCTTTCTCGAGTACCTAATAAAAGCAAACTAGTAGAGGTTGCAAAATGTTTATCATTTTATGTTTATCATTTAATATGGACAAAATTAAAGTTCATAAGAACTCTCTCATGAAATATATGATTGGAATTTCAGATTATAAGAAAAAGAAAGAAGTGATGTATCGAAGGTGAAAATATTAATGCATTTAGAAAGAGTGGAGGACCTTCATACATAACTAGTCTAATTCCTCAGAACTCATCTAACCATCCATCACTACCTTTTGATTCATAAAAATCATTTGAGTTTCTCCAAAGAAAAGATTTTTTTGCTACAGAAAAGAATAAAGGACTTTTAAGAACATTGTAAGAACATTGTAAGCATCTATTTTACATTTTTTTGTTACAAACTGAATGAACAAGAGGCAAAATATCAGGACACAAACCACGGCCCGGGCACGTGGACAGACCCTCCGTACCCAAACAGGGACGAGTCCCCATCTAGGCTGGAGGTCTTAGAGCTCCTGTATATTTATAAACTAGAGAGAATAACAATGGAATATATATAAAAAATAACAAGGAATTTATACAACTCCATACAAGTACAATAAAAGTACAATACATGGGTTTGCTCAACCCATACAAATCTAGTCAAGTTACCCCTAGTAATAAATACAACATAAATATAACAAGTCTCACACACTCACAAATACAAGTAAGAGGTACACATACCTCAAATGGTAAAGTAGGGGAAGGAATCAACGAATCTGAAAGGGATCTCCATGTAAACACGATCCTACTCCTCGTCGTCACTTAAGAAAAACATCAATCAAGTGCATTAGCCTAAAGAACTGGCCCAGTTATAAGCAATAAATACAGTGAGAAGCCATAAGCAAGGAGTAGAAAGTAAATCAAGTGCAAAAGCAAGTGAAGCAAAATCACAAGCAAGTAACATGTCTCTGGGATGTGAATAAATCATAGATGTACTCGATCTCAGGCGTATATGATGCTACGATATCTTTGATATCATACGACACCCTTCGTATCATCATCGGCCTAAGTCGGATAGCGCTATAGCCAACATGAATACATGGTCATAATATCTCACTCTCTGACTAAACCTCCGTCCGATGTATCAAGCTTATCAAGAAGAGACTGCCAGTACCGAATACCTAACAATAAGTATATATATATATATATATATATATATATATATATATATATATATATATATCCAAGGCAACAACATCTCGAATATATAAGAAAAACAATGATCTCCTCGAGATCGGAAGCCAACACATATTTAAGGAGTTAACTCAACTCAAATATGTATAAGAAAATATGAAAGTCAGTGATCTCATCGAGATCAGAAGCTAACACATATTTAAGGAGTAAACTCAACTCAAATATGTACAAAAGGCATTACAAGGAATAAGAGCACAAGAATCGTAAACAAGGAAGGAAGAAGAAATACTCACAACCCTCGTGTGAGAGCCTAGTTGTTTTCACTTCTAAGATCTACTTTGGTCCCAGCCTTCAAATCGAGTCCAAGATCACTCTATCACATCCTAGACATGATAACTAATCGTCACATAAAAATTCATTATAGTCAAAATGCATTACATGCATTAAAATACCCTAATCATGAATTTACCGAAATATCGGCTTTTTAATTTATTAACGATGGGTTTGAGCCTTATAACATTTGCCCCCACCATTTTTATTAGTTTAAATACATCCCCGAACTATCGGGATGATCAAAATCGAATTCCTAATCGTTTGAAAAAAATGTTGAAAAATTGGTCCTTGGGTTACTATAGCTGCTACAGTAATTCTTGCACAACTCCAAATTGAAGCTCCATCCCATCTACTCATCCAATCCAACACTCTAGATAGAGACTATGAGCACCAACTGACTGACTATCTAACAATATATACAATTGTCTAGTTTTTCCAACCTATCTTGATAAAATCAAATAACTCTCATCTAAGTTTAATAAAAGTCAAATTTCCTTGAATGAATCCTAAATTTTATAAAACAAAAGATTGAATTCACTTGTTCACATGATAGGATGCATAATGACTAATTCAAAGTGAGATTGTATAGATGGGACTCACAAGTATCATTAAAGCTTTAAATTTCTTAATGGCATTTCTAATCTCTAAAACAACTTGTCAACTATTGAATTATGCTAGACTACAAACACTAAATAGCATGCCTGCAGATATTACATCATGCCATACTGCAGACAATAAGTTTCACACTTGCAACAAAGTGCTTCCACATCCCTGTCCACCCATTGTAATCCCATAATCAATATTTATCGTCATAAACTAATTGGAGAAAGAATGGGTTCAATTCACAGTGCTCTAGACTTGTTGTATTGATGGTATCTCCACTCAATATTTGTAAAATCCAAGGATTTTTGAAATAAAAATGTGCTATAATTCTTTGAAAAATAGGTTATTAGTTAAATAAGTTCCCTAGATAATTAAAGGTGTAATTAAGAGGGGAAAATTAAGTTTAAAAGGTTTAAAACCCTAATTAGGGTTAGTTGGGAGTCAGGAGGACCTTTTGGTAATTTTGTAAAATATTAAGGACTAAATGATAATTGCCCTCTCTCCCTAATGGTGGACTAAAGTGTAACCTAAAAAAAAAGGGCGGGGACTTCTGGATAATTTTCCAAGAGAAAAACTCTTATTAAAGGAAAGGGATGGATAGGATTAAAAGATCGTGTGGGTTGCTGATCTCAGAGCGTTATTTAACCATCCATGAAGCCAGGTGTCAAGCTTAGAAGCAATCATCAGCCTTGATGGTTTAAGTTCGAGGTAAGCGTCTGAGATCTGGTCGTCCGTTTTCAAACAATCTCGGCGGTTGATCTCAGGGGTGTTAGATTCGAGACTTGCTAGTCAATCCCGAGGTAAAGGTTTCTCTCTCACCGAACACATAGCGCAGTAGCGTTCAAATTTATTAGCGAGGGAAGTCCGGTCGCGGTTGGCGGCGTTGTTCCGCAAACGCCTCTGTCGTTTCCTCTCCCCTTGTCTATAAAAGAGCAGCCACACCTCAAGCTAGAGCATTGAACGAAGGAAGAGCTCCACAGAGAAAACTCTCCGGTGGATTGCGAACGGAGAGAAGCAAAGGGTGCTTGTTGGTGACCGTCGATGTGATCGTCTCAAGGAGAAGAAGGAGGCTGAGACAGTGAGGAAGAAGAGGATGCTACTCACGGTGGGCGCGGTCGAGCTTGATAGGAGAAGAAGGTGAACGTACACGGTCTGACAGAGTTGTCTTGTGGAGTGAGGGACGTGAGCAACTTTTCTGGTAAGCTCTTACTCTCTCCAGTATTCTTTTAGAGTTTCATGCAAACGTTTGGGTGATCGTTTGAGCTTGCCGGAGTTGACGCACGCTCGGCCGTGACTGGTAGGATTTTGGGGAAGGCGGTGACGACGACCACCACCCGGGAGGAGTGCAAACGGTCTGGAGAAACACGGGTCCGACGCGAGTCAGATCTGGACGACGGTGAGCTCTTCGGTGGCGTTTCTTGTGACACTCGGTCGAAGAGACAAGAAAGTGAGAATGAGGAAGAAGAAGATATATAAAAAATAATAATAATAACAAACGAATTATTGGTTTTGAAGTAAAATCAGCTACTTTAGTTTTAATTAAAAAGTAGTAACCTTGGTACTGAATTGTTGAATTAGGGATTAATTTAAATTTAACACTTTAGCTTTGATTAATTGGAAAATCAAATATTTTAGTTTTGATGATTAATCAAATTTAATACTTTGATACTAATTATTTGATTAAATAAGTTGACTAGGGCTAGCCCATTAACAAGTAAGTTTAACCCACCCGAGTCAATTAAATTAATCATGATACCTAGGTTCGATTAAGTGATTAATAAATTGGGAACTTAGGTAATGTTAAAAGGCATGGGTTAGCCATTGGTGAGTCGATTCAACCAAGTTAAGTTTAGTTAATTAAATTGATTAATCTAAAGTGCCTAAGTTAGTCCATGGGATTAATTTTACTAGAATGGGTCCGATGGGTTGGGCCCAAATAGTTGTTTAGGTCAGTTTTTATTATTAAACAATAACAATGAAATAAAGAATTAGAGAAAAAGGTTGTAGGTGGAGGGAATTGAACCCTAGACCACCTAAGTAATGTGGTAGGGCCATAACCCTTTGGGACATGGCTAACCACTTGATAAAGGATACCCTTTCTAAGTTAAATTAAACAAGACAAGGTTGTGCTAGGCTATTGGGCTTGGTTGATGGACCCAATTTAGCTAAGATGACTAGAAATGATCAATGAGGATTCGGATTACGAAAAATAAATTTAAAGGTGACTAGAGTTGACCAAGTTAGCGTTGAAAGTTAACTAGAGGACATGGAATGGGGAAAAAGGTCGGTAACCAGGGAGATGGTCTTAGGACCCGTTAATGGGCCTAGGCCCAACAAGAGTGAGAGTCATGCATGTGCAACTAGAGACATAGGGTTTTATTAGAATTTTGGCTCTAATAGAAACTCTGTCTGTCAGATACTCTCGGGGAGTCCTAGAGGCATTCAGGAGGAGACTAGGAAAGGCTTCTAGTTCCAGAAAGAGGTAAGTACTTCTGCCTAGTACCGTTATCTTTGACTTATCTTTGATACTCGTATAAGTACACTTACCTTGAGCTCACTCTTCGGAGTTTCCTTGACTTTGCTGTTATCATGTTGATAGTTGCTTTATTGATTTCATACATGCTATCTTTTGTTTTAAATTCCTGTTGGGCATGTATGTTTGTTTCGGGATGTTGGTATCCCTGTTTGTTGTGGGTCTACTGCCCGGACTCAGTGGAGTGGGGGGGCTCCGTCAGGTAAATGTACAAGGATGGGACACCCTGGCATTTCTGCTTGCGGTGCCAGTGGGGCGATGCTCTGGTTGTCCTATCTGTCAGCGAGAATGATACGCTGGCCTTATCAACACGTACGAGAGGTGGTACTACCGACTTACAACCGGAGGATCGAACGACCAGAGGGTCGTGTTTACAACGCATAGCTGGGTATACTGACCGGGAGTAAACCTTGAGTTTTCTTTGAAACTCAGCACAGAGCTTGAGAGCTTCTGTTATTAGGGGTCGTACTGTTGGATTTGTTTGTGGTAGACAACTAGGGTTGTGTTTTTCTTGGGGTTGTGATCCCTTAATTTGACTTGATGCTTTTATTATATCTTTGTGACCCCGCAGGGGTGCTTACTTGGCTTTCCATTCGAAAGCTCATGCATTTGTTCTTTCTATCTTTTACAGATCCCGAGGTTTAGGGAGCAGTTGCTGAGGAGACCGTGTTAGGAGCCATTGAGTTCTGGGAGTCTCCTTGAGTTGTCTTTTGATATTTGAGAGTAGTTATTTTGTAGGACCCGTGTAGGGACCTGACTCTGTATAGGGCCTATGGACCCTTTTAACTCTTTGTTTATTTGGACTTGAGTTTAGTTTAAGTTATGGTTTGTTATCTGTTGATTCACATTTAGGCCTTGTATTCGAGTTGAGCTTGTCTCTACTTGGAATGCAGTTGGTACATTACTGCGTGCTTTCGAGGGCACGGAATCAAGGGACGGGGCGTTACAATATTTATATAAAAGCAAGATGACGATAGTAAACATGTGCAACATATTTCAATTTAGTTGATCATTTTAACAGATAGATTGAAGCTATAATTAGCTTCCAAGCACCAATGCTTCCTCTGAATAATTTCAGCAACCATAAGCAATTTTAAAAGGCCTAGACCAACTTTCAAGCGTATCAAGCCATTACCTTCTCAATCAAAATATTAAAATACTAGTTTGATTATCTTGTTGATCCCATTTGACAAACAGTAGTCCACAACAGGATTTCTGAAATAGAACCCAGCGTCTCCCTACTTCTCCTATAGCAAAGCATCAACTCATGGGAGCTTCCCAGTTAATGGAATGCCCAATATAAATGGAAATGTAATAAGATCTACTTATAAAGGGACCACTAGAAAGCTTGGAGTTCATGGTTATACCAGATCTGAAGAAACTAGAATTCCATATGCTAGCCTTCTTATTGAAACCATTAAGAGAGTAGAGTTTGGTATTGACTCAAGTATTAAGAATACTATGAATATATAACCCATGACTGTCCTTATCATGCCAAGACTTAAAACTCCATTCACACAAACCCCATCAAAGTCTGTCGAAGCAAAGACCAATCGATGGCAAAAAAAGAAATAATTAATTTCTTCAAAACAATCTAACCCATACAAGTCATCAAGATGCAAGTATTAGTTCTCTTAGTACACCCAACAGAACACCCACTCTCAGATTCATCCAAGTTCTTTCATTAATTTCTTACACTCTAACAACCATCCAATAGATTTAATGCATTTACAAAGCTCTCCAAACTGTAAATTGAAGGTACATAAATCAAGATTTCCTGAAGGATGAAATGAAGATAAAGTCTATGCTTGATAAATAGCCATGCTATACATGTATTTATAACTCAACGACTTCACAATCTGTAACACCCGAAAATTTTTAAATAAATATTCAGAAAATTTTTGGAAATTTCAATGAAGTTAATTAGCACAAAAAATAAATAAATTAATTTAGACAACAATTAAAAGAAAATCAGAAATTAATGGATCTAAAATCCAGCCTTTGAACTATTGGGCCTAGAGAAGGCCATATTGGGTCAGGCCACTTATACTTGAAATAATTGGAGGCAGATGGAAAGGGTAATTACGATTAATTAATAGAGAAATCATTAAGTATTAATTAATCTAGATTAATTAAGAAGGCGATACCGGACAAAGTTAGAGTCCTAGTAGAATAGATCTGGCCGAGTAAAAAACAGAAAATTATGGATCTATGTCAGGGTTGTAAATGCAACCGGTGAAGTTATAGTGTGTCCGTGACTCACCGATAGGAAGTAAAGAATTAATTAATCAATAAATAAATTAATTAATTAATCGTAATTATACAGATCCAAAGGAAACGGATCTGGTCGGGTTAAAGATATCACCCGTAACCTTATGATAATTAATTTAAATAATTTTTTCATTAAAATATTGTTACTTTTTAAATACCTTATTCTTTTATAAGAGAAAGTGAGAAAGAGAGAGATGGAATCCCTCATCTCTCTCGAGCTCATCTGCACCCACGAACCAAACCCTAACTTCCCTCCATCTATTTCCCCGCCTTCATCTCCGACGCCGGCCGGAAGCTTTCCTCACCCGCGAGATCCAATGATCGCCTAACTCTGGCCAAGAGGTACGCACTAGCGCACACCGCAAACTAGCACCCCCCTTTCCAGTGGCTTCGCCCGGCCCAATTGCACCCTTTCCTCGCGCGCTCCTGCGCCAACAACCCTACGTCTACGCCCGTGTACAAAGCTCTTGGCCAGCGGCATCCCCTTCTCAGATCTGGCCTAAACACAGGTAGAACTCCCCTCGTCCTCCCCCAGCTCAGCTCGTCCCTTCTTTTGACGAGCAGATCCAACGAGGTGTATCTTCTCCTACAACGACCAGCCCTGAGGATATCACTATCTTTGTCTCGATCTCCGTTGTTTCGTGAAGTGATCGACAACCGTCCCTTCTCAAGCAAGGTTGGTACCGATGCTATGGGAATTATGGTCATAAAGATTTAATTTGGGTTTAATGGTTGATGATCTATGTTGAAGTAAACTTGTGGTTGGCCAAGGAGGGGTAGGCTCACTGTGAAATTTGAATGAGTATTAGGGGCTGTGAAGTATTAAGTTTAGATGTATGTTTGTATGTGTTAATTGTGTTGTAAATGAGTATGTTTGTATAATTTTCGGGACCCTCTACATAGAGCAGGTGCTACCGAATTTTCGTAGAAAATTTTAAGTGTTAATGCTTGATTAATCTTCCATGATTATCATTAGAATTTAATCACTTTTAAGCAGCTTGTTAGAAGTTTTCAAATTTAACTAAGGAGGAAGATAATTAAGTCTTTAATTGAGCAATTCCATATTTTCCACGCTCTTTAGAAATATGAAAATACATGTTAAGTGGAATAATGCTCAATTTAACTTAATGAAATTATCATACTCTAATGAGTCAAAATTAGAGTATAAGTTAAGAATATGGTTTCTGTAGTCCTAAGTTTTCGTATTTTGATTATTAGTAAAGAAAAAAGGGAAAGGCAAATTCAAGTCAGCCGTTGTCGAGGGATCGAGCAAGCCCCAAGCTTCTACTAGACTCAGGTGAGGGAACGAAACTGGACATTTTCGTATTTTCACCGTATTATCTATAAAGTGTTTGCTTCTATTTTGAAATGCATGAAATAGAATTTACATGAGATTTCCTAAGTTTTGGGAAACCGTATAATATTGATTGATATATTTCTACTTTGGAAAAGAATTTTTAAATATTCGTGAAAAGGTTTCAATTAAAGAAACATGAAATAGAAAAGAGAATATTTAGAAGTATTGATTCTTTCTTGCTTTGTACTTTCATATTTTCCTGTACCGATTAGGTAGCTCTCACGATAGAGCCATAAAGTCTGCATTACTAGGTAGGAATGGGGTGATTTGTAAAACTCTGATTTTCTCAAAGTTTAAACCATCTATTTTTTCAAAACTTTCCGTTTTTGAGAAATAAAACCCCCTTTCCATACTCATAGAGTGCTTGGTACACGTATATACTATCCTAGACATAGTCATCTTGGAGAGCCATAGTAGAACCGTGAGGGCAGAGATGGTACCTTGATGGGAGCCCATAGCGGATGTGAGGGTCATCCTGATTACACACTTGTTTAGCAATTATTGAAGCAGAGGTGTAGGTGTAATTAATACTATTGAGATATGATATATGTTCCTGTATATCCTACCTCACGGGAGCCATATTCAGACTGTGGCTATTGGTGTCGATATTTATCCACCAATAGAAATTATAGAATCATACACGGTACTGATGATGAAATGAATAAGATGAATATGCATGTCTTTTTACTTGAAATTTTATGCATTCTCGCATGATTATATTTGATTGAAGATAATGCAATGATTATCATACTATATTTGAAATGCATAGTTTCTTCAACCTTCTATGTATTTTGTACCTTTTAAGGATTTATTTCATAAATGCTTATATGTTTTATACACAGGTATAGTATTACTTGACAGTACTTTTTTCCTCACCAAGCTCGAGTACCTCATCCCTCTATTTGTGTATTTTGCAGGAGATCGACAGGTACTCGATCATATCTAGAGTCGAGGAAAGAGTCCTGTCCATCTTTTGTTGACTCTGACTGTCACGCCCCGACCTACGGCTCAGGCACGTAGACAACCGGCCGCACCCAAACAGGGACTAGTCCCCATTCAGGCGCAAGGCCTTAGAGACTCTTATACAATAAGTATTCAGAGTTAATGATAACAGCGGAATCATAGATAAAAGAAGAAGGGAGTTTATACAACTCTGTACAAGTACAATATCGGGTTTACACAACCCAAGACTAAGATCTAGTCCAGTCACCCCTAGAAATTTATACAACAAAGGAATACAAAATACAAGTCTCACATAGAATAAAAGAGGTACGCAGACCTCGAGACAAATACAAGTGGCCGAGTCAGCAACTCGGTATATCCCCCGCCTAAGCTCGACCCTACTCCTCCTCGTCTGAACCTGGGAAATACACAAATCAAGTGCATGAGCCTAAAGAATAGGCCCAATAGGGTTGCATAGACAATAAAAGAGGCGGAGGCCATAAACAAAGAACATAATAAAGCAGGTACAAATATACAAGTGCAACAACAACACAAGTAATCAACAAGTAACTGAAATGTGGATAAATCCACAGATGTACTCAATCTCTGACATATGTGATACTATGATGTCTACGACATCAACGACACCATCGGTATCATCTTCGGCCTAAGCCGGACTACGCTATAGCATACATGTGCACATGGTCGAGGAAAATCTTGGCTCTCCCACTAAGGCGGGTGGTGAGGATATTATACGCCCTCTAGGGGCATCCGTCCAGATGGCGGATACTATGCCCTCTACTGGGGGCCCTGGGTGGGGAATATTATGCGCCCTCTGCCAGGGCATCCGTCCGATGGAGCACCGAGTGCTCGTGACCAGATATTATATGCCCTCTGTCGGGGCCTGGTGGCCAGATATTGTACGCCCTCTGCCAGGGCACCCGTCCGATGTATCATGCCTGAAAGTAAGAGATTGATAGTACTAATACCTAACAACAGATATATAAATATATATCCAAGGCAACAACATCCTAAATATATAATGATCAGTGACCTCATCGAGATCGGGAGTCAATACGTATTTAAAGAGTAAACTCTACTCAAATACGCATAAGAAAAAACATGATAGCAACAATCTCCTCGAGATATAAAACCAATACATGTGAGGAAAACCATCTCGAATATATATTGGGAACCTCTCGAGGAAATAAGAGCACAAAAATCAAAGCGGGGTAGGAGGAAGGAATACTCACAAACCTCCCGTGCGAGAGTCTACCTGGTTAGAACTCAATCCTCTGATCTCCGTCGCGTCTCATGCGTCCGAATCAGAATCTAGTAAATAGATAGAAGTTTTAGTGCCTCTGTGCTTAAGCAAATCTTCTATTTAAATACAGAATACGATTACACATAAAATCCCTAAACTCAATCATACTTAGAAGGCATTGACCTCATTCGAAGTATACTTCCTTACCTAACGAACACATCATGTCATGAAGATTCTTAGGATATCCCCAAGCATGCTTAAATGTCCAAGATTAACTAATCCAACGCATGAAATCATTAAGCATGTTAATCATGGAAACAAGTCACCATTAAACATGTTAACATGAACCTAAATGGGCATTTCTACTTAGGGATTTTCATGAAAATTCGACGGCACCTCCCATATTTATCGGGCTCTGAAATTATATAAACATTCATTCGTAAACAATGTAGTCAAATACATGAATACATAGCAGCAATACATGATCATTTCATAGTCCTTAATACTCTATACATACAATCTTATTAACTTCTTATTAAGAGCATCTTAGGGTTCATAACACCCTTAATTCTCCCCTTAACTCACAACCTTAACATTTCATCCAATATCATGCATTCAAATCAAGAATTCATTAATCCAATCTCTTCAATTTTCCAGCCTTTAGTTCCCTATGGTATTAGGTTGCTCACCGGCGTTTGTCCTCAACCGAAGGAGGGCAAGATTGCAAGCTAGTCTTCCTCTCGCCGGGCTGAAAAGGAAGAGGGAGAAGGGGCGGCCGTGGGCGTAGCCGGAAGGCTTCCGACGCTGAGGGACGGGGGGCGAGGCGGGCGTCGGTGGCTTGGTCGGCCATGAGCTGCAGCAGCGTCTGGCTGGCTACGGCCGGCGTCTTGCTTGTGGCGCGGGCTGCGTATGCGTCGTCGCATAGCCTAGCAGATGCGTCAGAGGCGGAGGAAATTTGAGCTCGGTGGCCGGCGACGATGGGGATGTCTTCAGATCTGGGCTGCAGTCCGTCAAGAGAGGGAGGTGAAAGGGAAAGAGAGAGAGAGAGAGCTTCTCTCTTTCTCTCTCTCTTATCAGAAGTTTTAATATGTATAATGGATTTTCATTTAAAACAAATCCTCTTAAATTCCTAAAACCCTTTTATTTAAATCCGAAAAAGTGGTCATATGTGTACTAATCACTCACATGGTCACTGTTTACTCATGGGTAAGCGAATTGTTTCTCGTCGGGGTCCATTGTGATAATTCTTAGGTCCTCATACCCGACCCAGATCTGCGAATCTCGGGTCGATAGTACTAGTGACACAGGTACCCTATAGTGTCACGGGGTCTGTCTCTCATCAAACCAGATCCGGGAATATCGGCCTTCAGTCAACCCTTTGTCACGGGATTACTGTGGCATCACGGGGCTGTCTCAGTCCCCGACCAGATCCACATTCCCCTGAATGGAATTGTTCGTTTATTTTATTTCCTCGATAATTAATCCAAATTAATTAACATATAGTTAATTTGGATTAATCGACACATAATTAACCTTGATTAATTAATACTCAATTAATCTTGATTGTTCATGCCTTGTGGTTTTTCTCAAAATTTCAACGCTCACCATATTAAATTGTCATTTTTAATTTTTGAAAAAATAAATCTTTATTTATTTCGGGGCGGGTTTTACACTGACTGTCCCGCTGCTATGTTATTATTTGAATTTGTTGTATTTCACTTATTAGAGTTATGAACTCATTATATGATTTGTGTTGTATGACCCTAAGTATTTGGTATTATACTCCAACAGTTTGAGTATTTATGACATTAGAGTTTGCTAATGAATTAAGTTTATTAAGTTATACATTCTTAGGCTCATGGTTCACCCCCTGGCCAGGCTGGTGTGACACTTATCCCCTATTTTGTTGGTGTGACTTCGCTGGTGTGGCACCAAAGAGACGCGACAAACTGCCTCGAGTCCCACGTGAGCAACCTGTGGAGGTTCCTGATGTGGAGGCTCCGGAATAAGAAGTACATGCGGAATTATCCCATTTACAGCATGGACCGGGGTACTACCCAAGAATGCAACCCAGACCGGGGTATAACCCTGGAATATAATAAGGACCGAGTTATAACCCGGGAATGCAATAGTTTTTTGACCAAATGGCGCAGTCATTTGCGGCCTTCCCAAACTTCCGGCAGCCGAGGCCGAGAGAGCACAATTTTGTCACCAGAGCTTGACGGATGGGCGTATCACAGTTTAATGGCACTACTGACACAGCGGAGGCAGAAAACTGGATCACACATCTGGAGCTAGTTTTCTAGGCATTGAGGTGCCTAAAAGAAGACAAAGTGATTATTGTCATACTGTTGCTGGAACAGGGCGCCTTACATTGATGGTTGACCCTCATGTCGCGCCTTACTGACCAGACAGCTTTCACTTGGTCCGAGTTTTGAGCTGCTTTTAACTGGAAGTACATGTTTCGAGTGTATAGAGACGTGAAGCAATACGAGTTTTTGCGGATGGTATAAGGAAACCTCTCTGTTGCCGATTATGTGGCCAAGTTCATGGATCTTGGGAGGTATGCAGCCTCATATATAGATGATGAGTATGAGAAGTGCCAGAGGTTCGAGCAAGGACTATGGGATGAAATCAGAAACATTGTTACTGTATCAGGATTCACAGATTTCACTGAGATGGTTGAGGCTTTGCTCAAGGTCGAGTTGAGCCTTGACAGATAGGAACAACGCCTGGAGAGGTCTAAGAAAAGGAACGCACCCAATTTCCAAATGTGTGAC
This sequence comes from Dioscorea zingiberensis, assembly GCA_026586065.1. NCBI lineage: Eukaryota > Viridiplantae > Streptophyta > Magnoliopsida > Dioscoreales > Dioscoreaceae > Dioscorea > Dioscorea zingiberensis. The sequence goes on along the minus strand of CM048827.1, from coordinate 15,599,345 downwards.
GGTTCGAGGCCGAGTAAAAAGAGCCACAGCAACAGCAGTGGAGGCTCTTCTTCTGGAGGACCGAGGAAGAACAAACCTCAATGTCGACTTGTTTCAAGTATCATTATGGTGAGTGCAAAGCAGAAGTCGGAGCAGATGTTTGCTATCATCACCAACAACCAAGACGTTATAGGAATGAGTGTCCCTTACTATCACAAGGGAGTGGGACAGTCCCACAGACTAATATTGCAGTTGGCCAGTTCCTACCGCAGGCGGTGGAGCTTCGTTTATGCAATACCTGGGGAGGCCACCGAGGAGGACTTCCGGAGGGAATCTCGAGGAGGCCAAGGAGGCCGCAGGAGTTCATCCACGAATGATTGCCCATGCCTTTGTCATGCGGTATGGAGGGAGGTAGAATACCCACGGCGTCATCTCAGGTATGATGCAAATCTTTGGCATTGATTTATGTTTGCTGATTAACCCTGGTTCCACACACTCCTATATAGCCACTGATTTCACCCTGCTTACATACATATATTCTACACAACTAGCTGAACCAATGATAGTATCCTCCCCCATTGAGAGCTCGATGATTGTAAAGATAGTGTATGAAGGATGTGATCTGAGGGTAGAAGGTCATCTATTGCTAGCTGATCAGATCCCTATGAGGATCATAGATTTTGATGCTATCTTAAGCATGGATTGGTTGTCTATCCACTATGTCAAAGTCGATTGTCACTTGAAGATGGTGCGTTTCCAATGACCAGGCGAGGCAGAGATTCTCTTCTACGAGAGGCGAGCTCAGAGGGAGGAGACGAAAGAAGCCTGCTTGGTGAACATAGTGAAAACTGAAGCCTCCAAAGGAGATGTACAGGAGATTGCGGTAGCGTGCGAATTTCTAGACGTATTTCCCGACGAGTTTCCAGGATTGCCCCCACATAGAGGCGTGGAGTTTACTATTGATTTATTCCCAAGAGCAACTCCAATTTCCAGAGTGCCATATAGGATGGCTCTAGTAGAGCTAAAGGAGTTGAAGGTTCAATTAAATGAACTATTGGAGAAAGGGCTCATAAGAACTAGTGTCTCCCCCTAGGGTGCTCCCGTACTCTTCGCGAAGAAGAAGAATGGCTCCATGAGAATGTGCGTGGACTACCGACTATTGAATTGGGTTACCATCCCTAATTAGTATCCATAGTTACGTATAGATGACCTGTTCGATCAATTATAAGGAGCATGTGTATTCTCCAATATCGACTTGAGGTTTGGCTACCATCAGTTGCGGGTACAGGAGGAGGATGTACCGAAGACTGCATTTGAGACCCGATACCGGCATTTCGAGTTTCTCGTAATACCCTTTGGGTTGACGAATGGCCTAGCAACATTTATGGGGATGATGGATAGGGTATTCACACCCTACTTAGACCAATTCGTGGTGGTATTCATCAACGACATTCAAGTGTATTCCTAGAGCGTGGAGGAGTACATCAACCACCTCAGAATAGTGCTGCAGACTTTGAGGGAGCAGCAATTATATGCCAAGCCGAGCAAATATGAATTCTTGCTTGACCGAGTTAACTTGCTGGGTCATGTCGTTTCAACGTCAGGGATCTATGTGAATCCCAAGAAGATTGAAGCGGTAGTTAACTAGCAAGCCCCAACCATAGTAAAGGAAATCATAAGATTCTTGGGGTTGGCCGGTTACTACAGGCGGTTCGTGGAAGGGTTTTCTTCAATCGCCCAACCCATGACCAAGCTACTACAGAAGAATGCAAGATTCGAGTGGACCGAGGAATGTGAGTAGAGCTTTTACGAGCTGAATAACTGACTGATATCTGCTCCAATCCTCATCTTACCCACTGCAGGCATAGGTTTTGAAGTTTATAGTGATGCTTCGTATAAGGGCTTGGGTTGTGTCCTGATGCAGCAGGAGAGAGTTATTATCTATGTATCTAGGCAGCTCAAGACACACGAAGTAAACTATCATGTTCATGATCTGGAGCTAGCGGCGGTGGTCTTCACTTATAAGATATGGCGAGACTATATGTATGGTGAAGCCTGTAAAATCTTCACCTATCACAAGAGCCTGAAGTACTTGATGAGCCAACTGGAGCTTAATATGAGGCAAATACAGTGGATGGAGTTGCTGAAGGACTATGATTGTATATTTGAGTATAACCCTAGTAAGGGGGACGTAGGTTACATTGGACACTCTGGCGGGGAAAACCATAGTACAGTTGGGGACCACCAACTTTGCCCAACTTCATGAGTTGAGATCTACTAGGGTTCAGTTCTCAGTAGATGGGATATTAATAGCAAATTTCCATCTATGACCGACGCTGATATCACAAAGGCGTAGCGACAAGACTTCAGACTGACACGATTAGACGCGAAAATACAAAATAGAAGACATGGCGATTTCTCATTATCCTCTGATAGAGCGGTAATACTAGGAACTCGGTTATATGTACCAAAACAATGAGGAACCTCAAGTTGCGAGATCATGGAGGAAGCTCATTGTTCAGATTATGCAATGCATCCGAGAAGCACAAAGATGTACCGCAACATCAAAGAAAACTACATCTGGAGGAAGATGAAGAAAGAGATGCTTAGAGTATGTGGTGGATGCTTTATCCATTAGCTTGATCAAAATTTGAGCACAAGAAGCCACTGAGGTTGTTGGTACCTATAGAGATCCAAAAATGAAAGTGGGAAAGGATAGCCATGGATTTTGTGACTTGTCTACCTCACACCAGTCAAGGCAAGGATGCTATATGGGTGATCATAGATAGACTAACCATGTCTGCCCATTTCCTTCCGATCAAGACAACTTACTCTCGGGATCGGTTAGGACGGATGTACGCGGATCAGATTATAAGACTATATGGCATACCCGTGTCCATCATATCAGATAGAGACCCGAGATTCACCTCTCACTTCTGGAAGAGTCTATAGAAGGCCCTGGGGACCAAGCTGAACTTTAGCACAACATTTTATCCTCAAACAGACGAACTGTCTGAAAAGACGATATAGATACTCAAAGATCAACTTCGAGCATGTGCAATGGAACTCCCCGTGAGCTTGGATGAGAATCTGGAACTGTTGGAATTTACGTATAACAACAACTACCAGACAAGCATTGGTATGCCACCTTACGAAGCATTATATGGCAAAAGATGCAGGAATCTACTATGCTGGGATAAAGAAGGAGAGAGGAAAATATTAGGCCCGGAGCTAGTTCAGCAACCTCGGAGAAGGTTAAGCTCATTAGGGAATGGTTAAGGAAAGCACAAGATCGGCAGCGGGGTTATCCCAATAACCGCCGCTGGGATTTAGAATTCAAATAGGGATACAAGGTTCCTTAAAGTATCTCCATGGATGGGGATACTGAGGTTCCATAAACGGGGAAAGCTGAGCCCATGGTACATCGAGCCATACAAGATAGTAGATAGGTTAGGTCCTGTAGCCTACCGGCTTGCCTTATCAGAGGAACTGTCGAGGTTGCACGACGTATTCCATGTATCGATATTACGGAAGTACATCAAGGATCAAAATCAAGTTCTGACAGGACAAGCCATAGAACTGGCACCATATTTGACATACGTGGAGAGATCGGTACGTATCCTCAATAGGAAAGAACAAGCATTGAGGAACAAGGTAGTACCTCTGGTCAAGGTATTACAGAGTCATTACAAAGTGGGGGAAGCTACTTGGGAGAGAGAGAGAGAGGATCAAATATTGGCATAACACCCTCATTTGTTTTAGTTAACCATATATGAAAATTTCGGGGACGAAAATTCTTAAGGGTTGGAGAATTGTAACACCCCGAAATTTTTAAATAATTAATCAATAAATTTTCAGAAATTTCAATGAAGTTAATTAGCACATAAAATAAATAAATTAATTTAAACCTCAATTAATGAAAAATGGGGAATTAATGGATATGAAATCTAGCACGCAACTATTGGGCCCAAAGAAGGCCATATTGGGCCAGGCCACTTACTTGAATTAGTTGGAGGTGAATGGAAAGGGTAATCCCGGTTAATTAATAGAGAAATCAATAAGCGTTAATTAATCTGGATTAATTAAGAGGGAGATACCGGAAAAAGTAAGAGTCCGGTAAAGTAGATCTGGCAGAGTCAAAGGCCGAAAAATATGGATCTATGTCGGGCTTGTAAATGCGACCCGTGAAGCTACAGTGTGTCTATGACTCATCGATAGGAAGTAAAGAATGAATGAATTAATAAATAAATTAATTAAACAATCGTAATTATACATATCCAGTGGAAACCGATCTAGTCGGGTTAAAGGTATCACCCATAACCCTATGATAATTGATTTAAATAACATTTTGATTAACATATTGTAACTTTTCAAATGACATATACTTTTATAAGAGAAAGTGAGAAAGAGAGAGATGGAATCCCTCATCTCTCTCATACTCATCTTCACCCACGAACCAAACCCTAACTTCCCTCCATCTATTTCCCTCCATCTTCTCCGACGCCAGCCAGAAGCTTTCCTCACCGACAAGATCTAGCGTTCACCCAACTCCGACAGAGAGGCACATGCGACCGCGTAGCCCATACTCGCGCCCCCCCATTCTCATGGCTTCGCCCACCTTACTTGCACCCCTTCCTCAGCACTTTGGGTTGACCGTGGCGTCTCCAGCCGTCTTTGTTAAGCTACTGACCGTCACGCCCCTTCTCAGATCTAGTAGCCTGAATACCGGCAGAACTCCCCCTCATCCTTCCCTAGCTCCACTCGTCCCTTCTTCTGACGAGTAGATCTGGTAAAGTGTATCTTCTCCTACCACTACCAACCCTAAGGATCTCACCATCTTTGTCTCTATCTACGTTGTTTCGTGAGGAGATCGACAACCTTCCCTTCTCCGGCAAGGTTTATACTAGTGTTGTGGGAATTATGGTCATAAAGATTTTATTTGGGTTTAATGGTTAATGTTCTATTTTGAAGTAAACTTGTGGTCGGCCAAGTGAGGGGTAGGCTCACTGTGAAATTTGGATGAGTATTAGGGGCTATGAAGTGTTAAGTTTAGATGTATGTTTGCATGTGTTAATTGTGTTGTAAATGAGTATGTTTGTATTGTTTTCGGGACCTCTAAATAGAGGAGGTGTTGCCGAATTTTCATAAAAAATTTTAAGTATTAATGCTTGATTAATCTTCCAAGATTATAATTAGCAATTAATCACTTTTAAGGTGCATGTTAGAAGTTTTCAAATTTAACTAAGCGGGAAGATAGGTAAGTCTTTAATTGAACAATTCCAGTATTTTTCCATGCTCTCTTGAAATATGAAAATGCATGTTAAAGTCAGAAATCATGCTCGATTTAACTTAATGAAATTATCATAATCTAAGGAGCATAAATTAGAGTAAAAGTTAAGAATACGGTTTTCGTATTCCTAAGTTTTCATATTTCGATTATCAGGAATAGAAAAAGGGAAAGGCAAAGGCAAGTCAGACACTACCGAAGCACCGAGCCAGTCCTAAGCTTCTACTAGACTCAGATGAGAGAACGAAACTGGATATTTCTATATTTTCACCGTATTAAATACGAAGAGTTTGCTTCTATTTTGAAAAACATGAAATAGAATTTATATGAGATTTCCTAAGTTTTGGGAAACCGTATTATATTGATTGATAGATTTCTACTTTGCAAATGAATTTTGAAATATTCATGAAAAGGTTTCAATTAAAGAAACATGAAATAGAAAAGAGGATATTTAGAAGTATTGATTCATTCTACCGTACTTTCATATTTGTCTGCACCAGTGGTGGCTTTCTGATAGAGCCAGTAAGTACGGTACTAGGTAGGAAAGGGGTGATTTGTAAAACATCGATTTTCGCAAAATCTAAACAATATGTTTTTAAAACTTCCTGTTTTCAAGAAATAAAACCCCCTTTCCATACTCGTAGAGTGCCTGGTACGCGTATATACTATCCTAGAGATAGTTACCTCGCGGGAGCCATAGTAGAACTGTGAGGGCAGAGATGAGACCCCGACAGGAGCCCATAGTGGACCGTGAGGGTTCATCCTGATTACATACTGGTTCCACAATTATTGAAGTAGAGGTGTAGGTGTAATTAATTCTATTGAGATATGATATATATTCCTGTATATCCCACCTTACGGGAGCCATATTGAGGCTATGGGTGGCTATTAGGTGTCACGCCCAGGCACGGATTCCGTGGACCTTGGGAAGTGATGCACATATCGACCGTGCCCAAGTAGAGGCTCGACCCACTTGGTCACAAGGCCTAAAAAATGTCATAGATAACAACAATTTCAAATGTAATAAATCAAATTAGTATGATAACAAAATGTGGAGTGGCATAAATGTTATGGCCCAACAAGAGTCCTACATAACAGACTCTCTCTCTCTCTTGAAGTAAATACTGGGTTCTCGAACCTCAGAAACAAAATCCCAATTACTCAAATGGCTCCTGCGGCAAGTCTACTCCTTAAGATCACGGAAAGAAAGTCAAGTGTGTGAGCTTGGAGAAGGAAAGCCCGAAAGTAAGTTACACCAAGTAGGGAAACCAACGGAGCATGTAATATCAAACCCATTAATCATGACAAGTAAAAGAAAGTAGAAAGCGGTATCTATAGTCATGAAAACAAGCAACTATCTCCGGACGGCTCCAACACCCACGGTTTGGAAATGACCCTCCGATCTTAAATGGTGGCGCCACCTCTTGTGCATGCTCGACATGGTCGCCAAATCAACCTCAGCGGCGGGTTGGACAACTGTAGTATTACCACCCATTCCGGAATGGGATGCCAAAAGCCGTCGAGTATCCTCGGCCTTGAATGTTTTCCTAAGGAATCCCCACACTCCAATCGAATCAAGCTGACGAAGGAATTATGTTGGCATATACCTCCAAAGCCGGCCACATAGGATCATGTGCCCATGACCAGAGTGTGCGTCCACGGGTGGGCATGTCCATCAACAAAATGAGCATAGTAGCAACACTATCTCTATACACATAAGAAAAAGATGACAACAACTAGCAACTATGTGTATGTATCCAACAACATGAAAGTAAGGCATACTAAAATAGAATAGAATTATTCAAGCAAGAAACCCGGACAATGGGTGTAGGCTCCAAGAAGGCATCTTACCTTAGTCGGAACCTTGAAAAACTTTCTAACTTCCCTTCCCCTGGGTCCCACACTAGTCCTCCACGCCTTAGGTGATCCTGTAGTAAAACTACTATTAGTGTCAACAATAGAAGTAAGACCCTACTTATTTAGATGTACATGTCTAACTCTCTTTCTTTCAATTTCACTGTAGGCCATAGCCTAGATAAACGGGTCTCACACGATATTTTATTAAGTCATTATTTCTTCCTTCCCACAACTCGAACTATAGGTTGACTCTCCCTTCATCCTGCTCAAACTAGAGTCAACCGATCAACTTGACACACTCTTGTCGTGTTTAAAAGTCTATGGGTTATCACGCCTATTGGAATTGGAGTGGCCAAGCTCTATTCATATAAAAAGGCCTTCCACTTTCCTTGTGGCCTCTTATGGCTTAGTTGTTAGAGCTTTACCAAGCTAGTTGGGGGGCCTTGGTTCGAATACCCCCACTGATGCATTTTTTTGTTTTATTTTTCTATTATAACCTGGTTCAATTAATCTAGTTCCTTAGCCCTTTAACTTAATTAAATCAAATTAATCCTTCACTTTGGTTGGAGCTTAATCATTTAAAAAAATCTATTTACTTGTCTAACTCAAATCGATTTGACTTGACCCAACATTGGGTTTAATTTGGTCCTCAACCCTAATCCCTTTGATTCCTAATTAACTTAACCTAGCTGATGTGATTAAGTCCAATCACATAACTCACTTATGTCTTTTAATTTAATTAGCAGTTGGTTGAACCCAATCACTTTGACCAACTTGATCAGGACTAGACCCGCCTTTTACAATGGGTGAACCCAACCAACTTAAACTAGTTTTTAAATAACTTTTTAAATCTTTATCTATTTAACATATTAGATTAAATAATTAATTATTAACTAATTAATTATTTCTCTCTCACACTCTCTAAGCCCGCCACCTAGGCCGCCAACCTTTGGAGATGGTGCTTCACCGGCTTTGTGGCATGCCAATAAGCCTCTTACCAGTACGCTTGCCTTGTCTCGCCCCGGGGAACTTGCATTGACTCATCCATCACCCCGAGGCTCTTCGGTGCGTTAGATGGCTCGCCGGAGTTGATCCTTCCTCGGTCATCACCTTCTTCTCCTCCAGCGAGCTCGAAATCTCACCAGAATGCATGAAACTACCTCAAAAACTCTGCATGGGGAGGAGAAACTTACGGAAGTTCGAGTGGGCGCCCCAACCACCACGAGAGAGTTTCACGATGAGCAGCGGAGGTTCACTGTCTTCTCCGGTGAACCAGGCGGCTCTGTTGACAAACAGCAGTGCAGCTTTCTCACTTCTTGACCTCTTCTGCTCCCACAGAGGTCATGGCCCAATCTATTACGAGCCCGGCTGCATAACCGCAAGGAAATGGCAAGCTCCATCCTCTCCTTGATCTCCGGTGTCGGAGTTCTTTCTCCCTAGCCTCTCTTCTCCTTTCTCGGTCTTTTGGGTGAAGATAACGCTACTGTTTATATAGTCTGGCGGAGACGAAGCGGCGAGCACGCAGGAAGTAATAGCGCCCAGAATCAGCCGACTTCTCCTCCTCGTGAACGGCCGAAAAGCGGGCGGCGGCATGCCGGGTAGACGCTTTGAGAGACGAAGGCATGCCTCGTGATTAGTTCTCGTGAAAAGATAGTGAGGATCGATTGGATGCGATCTCACGGCTCACATTAGATCGCTATGCCTCAGTTTTATCAACAACTAGATCTACAGCCTTGATTTAATCAAAGGTTTAATGGCCAAATCTCTACCTCATGCCTTGTATCCAACACGTTCTCAGATGGACGCTTCACCATCCACCACGTGGCTCCCTTCAGATTCTTTATTAACTCTTCGAGATCAGCCATAGTTTGGGATGATCTAATCTCCGCCATCCATTCATTAGTATAAAGCATTACTCCTGGCTTTTTACTCAGCAGTCCCTCGGCTTATTTAAATCTCAAAAAGGTCCCTTTTCTGTGAGAGGGGACAATTAACCTGAGATCCTTCTTTTTTTATAAATTACTTAGCTTTAGTTTATATTTTAAATTAATTACCCCCTCTTTTAAAATTCTAATCCACCAACTTAATTAAATTAAGGAGCAATTTAATTATTATTATATTTTTTCCTAACATTAAACTATTTTATTCAAATTGAGTGCGATACAATCACAAGTGTATGCGGGTTGTCGCCCAAGTAAGTAATAAAAGTAGGCGTGAAAGTCGGGTTATCGATCGACGAGGAGGTGAAAGTACTAGTACCCACTATTTATCTACTATCCTAGTCTATCCAAGAGTGGTCGATTATATTAATTCTAAACTAATGAAATTGAAAACACAAACAAGGGAGATCGAAGTTGCTCTTAAGGTCTAAAAAATCATAAAAGGGGGATGATCTGATAATTGAATCCCCCTTGGACTTCTAAAGGATGAATGTCATTTTTTATCTCGACACTTGGTTAATTCTTGGCCAAGGGTTCCTATCGTGCTTTCACTCCCTCGTTCCGAGGTGAGTTACTAATCCTAGTGCCCTTACCGATTATGATCTTGAACCTATTTCTTGGAAGGATTATGGGAATAGTTCATCTAAAGGGCTCGCTCTCCTTAGTACCCGAGGTCCTGGTATACTCACTGATCCCCTCCATTTGAGATGGTCTACACCACGGGGAGGCTTTCGCTTCTTCCCCATATGGACTATGAGAATCTCTCCGGCTTTCATAGCGTGGAGTGATTCACCTATTACATTAAAACATCCAATAGACTCAATGAATATAACCAAGCATTCAAGAATAGAAAATCAACATTAATTAAATCATGTCCAAGGGTTAATCAATTATCCAAGCATTTACAAAATTAGCCCTCCATGAAAGGGGGGGTAACAATCCAAAACAAAAGATGAAAGCAATCAAAGAGGGCATGATAGGCCCAAAACCTAATGCAATCACCAAGTTAATGGCTTCTTGATCCTCTTCCAATGATTTCCCCTCCTCTTGCTACAATAGCTTCAAGGTGAGGACCTCCAAGCTTTCCCAAAGGTTTGCCTCTTTCTCCCCAAGTTGCCTTCTCCCTAAACCCCCAATTAGTCGGCTTTTTATACCTCTAGGGTTTTAGGGGTGAGATTTTACCAATTTGCACATTTCTTAATCTGCAGATTATTTGAAATTTACTTACATACGGGCTCAGATACAGGCATATATCACCTGATACTCCGGGAACCACCTCCATACGGTCTTGTATCACGGGCATATATCAGCCCGTATCACGGGCTGCATCACCATACCATCTACCATACGGGTCGCATTATACTAGCCCGTATTCACTTCGAGAGCGATCACGACCATATATGTCACTCTTATAAATGCTCGTATGGGCCCTTCTTGGTGCTCTCACGGGGTCGGTTTCTCTCAAAATGCTTTCTTTCCTCGGGGTCCTTGTATCATGCCCTATTGATTAGAATGAATACATTTTAAGTATCGGTGGGCAAAAAGTCTTCAAAATTACATACCGAGCATATAGGAATATGATATAAAATTATGCTCAAATGAATACTTATCAAACATCTCCACACTTAATGGTTTGCTTGTCCCTAAGCAAAGAAAAGAAATCAACAAAATAAAATATAAGTGTTCATCCTCTAGGCCATGAAATGTATTACTCAACTCTTTTCATGTTCACCACCCATATTCTTTGTTCTCCCATTTCCACGCCAGGGCTTAATTAGGTCTCATGCAAGATGTCATTCTAGTTCTAGACAAAGCTTATTCACTCCACATGCCATGTTCTCAAGTCTTAGCAAGATAAGCATGCTCTCAATGGACTCTAGAAAGTCCTTGAGGCCCTAAGAACAAAAAGAATTACCCCCTATTAGAAGAATGGTGGACAAGCTAGAAGGAAACACCCGTTTTTTTTTTTTATTCGGGTAGGGCATCTACATTAGGTCCGACTTTCCCGTTCTGAAGATCAAGGTATAGTGTAGTTCCTCCTTTTTGTAAGGTGCTCATGCTGATTAGGCACCAGGGCACTTAGCTACTATGAGTGAGATTTACAACTCTACCTAAGCGTGTTCATACTAATTAATGACTTTTCGAATTGAATAACACTCTGATTAGGAGCCGGAACCGCAAACTACTTTGTCACAACAAGCAGCGGAACACTGTCTTTATTGATCGACACTACTATATGTAAATCTATTTGCTTTTCCTCTTACTTATGCGACTTCAGGTAATATTATGAGGGTTAATAAGTTTGAACTAGTGCCAAAGCTTCTTGGAGCCATTGAAAATAATGCTTAGATATTAAAGTCAAAAGAACATGGCAATGAGTTATCTATTGTCTTTAAAGAGCATAAGTGTCCACCAGAGATGTTCTTTAAATTCCCATGGAGTTTCATAGGAGAATTTACCAAAATTATGTGCCAAGGTGGTGCCCTAGAAATAGAGTGTGCCAACATGTTACCTTAAGGCCTTTTGTCAAGGCATGCTCAAGTCATGATTTTTTTTAAAAAAAAAAATTCAATGAATTTCACTAATAGCTACCGATCTCCACACTTAAGGTGTTGCTATAGATGTACAAAGATAAAGGATAGGTAGCTACCCATCTCCATACTTAAAATTGTACATTGTCCTCAATGTACGCAATAAGTCTTAAATTAAGCATGCATGGAGAAAGGTGAACTAAAACTTCCCTGGTTAATTTGGTGCGCCAATCGGTTTCCATGAAGTTGGTGCTTGGCGACTATCAGGGAATGTTGATACAAAATCCATCTCTGCAAATAAAGGGGAAGATCATCATAACTCCATAAAAGAATGGGAAAGCAAAGGAGTCAATAGAAAATAAACAAGGATAAGTGTAGCAGGGTGATGCCCTTGCTAGCCATACATTGTGCAGAAAAATAAGATCATAAGTCCAACAAACAAGAAACATAAAAAAAAAATGCACAAGAAAATAAAGTCACATCAACACAATGAAAAGAAATATCCAAGTTATCAAGTTGTGTGGTCATGCACGCCGTACCTCGGGTCCGTATTTGGAGGAGGAGCGAATGTTGGATGCCCCGGATGAAAAGAGATACTCAGATTAATGGTCGCCTAAGCCGCTACTTGCTCCATGAGGATCGTGTCACGGGTGGCCTTGAATGTCTAAGATCCGCCTCCTCCAACACTCTGGGCCTCGCCTACTGGAAGATGGGAGCTTCGCCTTGGCAGATGGGATGTCAAGTCCTTTGAGTGAGGACTCCTCGTCATCCTCATAATTGCTCGGCTACCGCCTCGACAAGTGTGTAGCGGCTCTCGGAGTTCTTGACGGCCCCCATTTGGCACAAAGTGCTCATCCCTAAGCCGGTCATGAGCTACAGTCTCTCCATGCCCTCCGTCTTTCTCCTCGAGGCCCATACCGATGATGAGGCGGGTAATATAGGGCCCCGGAGTGATGGTCTTCAACCGGGTGTGGGTCCCCTGATGCACCAAGTAATCGGCGAGTACGTACCCTAAATGGATAGGTACCCGCTCGAATATGTTTTAGAGAATGAAAAGGTCGACAATTGTGACCTTTCTGGTGCTGTCATCTCGCCCCGCAATGGAGCGGCTAACCAGGGCATGGATGAAGCGGTGGACTGGGTCAGACATGTAGGATGCATTATGGTTCTCATAGCGTCCCCGTGGGCGATGGCGGCATCGGTGTGATGATATCCTCGGGGAAAAAAGTGAGGAGGCGAGTGTGGAAAGCGTCTACATTATTAGAACCCCATGAGCATCGAGAAGCGGATGTAGCTCATGGTCTTCTTTTACCCGAAGAGCTGGAATGAGATCGCTGTGAGGGACCGCTCCTATATGACACTCCGGTCGGCCTCAAATGTGCTCAGGACCTCGAGCGTCACCTCGCGGAAGGTTTCGTGGTTGATGGAGAATACCTTGTCCCATCAACCTACTGCGAACATGCTCTACACTCGGTCCACGATCCCGAGCTTGGTGGCCACTCCCCAATCAATGTACCACGTTACTAAAAGGCTTGGCGGCTTGACCTTTGGTAGAGCTGGAAAACCGATCCTCCTCAGCTGCGGTGTGGTGGAGGAGCCTTCCCAGTCCTTACGCCTCTTAGATGCTTTATTACCTTCCTACGACATGTCTACAAAAAAATTGAAAGGGGGTGTTAGTGCGAATAAGAGTATTGAAAAGATTAAACAACTAAAAATTGCGACTACTGACCATAGATGGGCCCTATATGGGCATCCATAAGGGTATAAGGCGATATGACTCTACACAGGAGCCATTGGGGGTACCTTACGGTAGCCGTATATAAGTCCAATATGGGTACACTGAGGGCTATACGGGCTAATATTCTGTAAGCGCCTCGTAGGCAATGGTGCCGACCCCCAAACAAATGTATACACCCCATGCATGCCATTAAATCTCCATTTACCTTCCTAAACTCTAAACATGCCTTAAATCAACACATTCACATAGAAATTTGACACAAAAGGCATATAATCATCTCAAATCCATTCAACATATATTCATTCAATCCGTAGGGTTCTACACATGATCATGATGGATAAAATCGACAAATCAAAGCATTAGGGATCATACCTAGAGGGAATGAGTGCCCGAATCAAGAGTATAGGCCGCTTTGGTGAAGAGAGGACTCAAATCGATGTGGGGGAGAGTGGGGTCGGCTGGGGTTTGAAAAAGAATTGAGAGAATCGCCCTTTATAACGTCTCAAACTCTTTGTATACGAGCCCGTATATGGGTCGTATACAACAGAGTTAAATGAATTAAATTGAAAACACAAACAAGGGAATCAATCCGCAGGAAGGTGGAAGTACTAGTACCTACTATTCATCTACAATCTAGTCGATCCAAGAGTGGTTTATTATACTAATTCTAAATGAATTAAATTGAAAACACAAACAAGGGAGATCGGAAAGTTGCTCTTGTAAGAGCTCTAACAATCATAAAAGGGGGAATAGTTCTGGGACAATTGAATCCCAGCTTTGGACTTCTAAAAGATGAAGATGCTTTATTTTCTTAATCTTGCTTGACACTTTGCATTTAATTCTTGGCCAGAGGGGTTCCTATCGTAGCTTAAGTCACTCCCTCGTCCCGAGGTGAGTGCTACTAATCCTAGTGCCCTTACCTATTATGTTCCTCGAGACTCCTATTTCTTGGTAAGGGATTATGGGAATAATTCATCTAAAGGAGCTCAAGCATTTTCTCCCCTTACTACCCGGGTTCACCGGTATACTCGTACAATCCCCTCCATTGGAGACGGTGCCTACACATGAAGAGGCTTCTCGCTTGTTACCCTATATGGACTATAAAGAGAATTTCTCCAGGGCTCTGCACTTAGCGTAGAAGGGATCTACGCTCCACATTAAAACATCCAATAGACTCAATAGGAATATAACCAAGCATTCAAGAATAGAAAACAAATATTAATTAAATCATGTCCAAAAGGGTTCATCAATCATCCAAGTATCTACAAAATTAGCCCTCCATGAAAGAGAGGTAACAATCCAAAACAAAGATGAAAGCAATCAAAAGAAGGACATGATAGGTAAACCTAATGCAATGCCCTGACGTGGCTTCTTTGATCCTCTTCCAGCTAATTTTTACACCCTCCCTCTCACGCTCCAGCGAAGCTAGCTTCAAGCAGTGAGGACCTCCAAGCTTTCTCAAAGGGTTAAGCCTCTCTTTCTCCTAGTTGCCTTCTCCCTAAACCCCCAATTGAGTCACCTTTTTTATACCTCTAGAGGTTTAAGGGGTGAGATTTAACAATTTGCCCCTTTCTAGATCTGGCAGATATCGCTAAAATTCTAGCAACGCGAGGGCCCGTATAATGGAAGCGTGATATGCTCAGCTCTTTATAATGGGCTACCCGCTTTATATGTAGGCCCGTATAATGCAAGATGTATGTACCAGCCCGTATAATGCAGGCTGCACCTCACCATTACCATCCATCACTCACGGGTCGAGGATACTTAGCCCCATATTCCCTTGCTCGAAAGAGCCGATTTATACGGCCAGGTATAGTCAGCCCGTATAAATACGTGATGGGCCCTTAAAGGGTGCTCTTGGATCCCGGTTTCCTACTCGAAATGCTTTCTTTCCTCCTGAGGTCCTTGTATCATGCACCTCAAGTTGATTAGAATGAATACATTTTAAGTATCCTCAGGGCAAAAAAGTCTTCTAAATTACATGCAGGAAGCATATAAGAATATGATATAAAATTATGCTCAAATGAACACTTATTACATGTAATAAAATTCTTGGATTTTTACATAATCACTCCCCTTACAAAAAATTTCATCCCCGAAATTACCAACTCAAAATGGTCTAGCTTGAAATTTCCAAAGCAAACTGGATAGCGCTTCTTCATATCCCTGCTTCACGTTCCCTGTAGTTGCTTCCTTATCCTGAGGCTGGTGATCCCATCTGGCACTTTGACGAAGGGAATGGTCCCATGCTCCTTAACCGCTTGTTTTCTCCGCTTCTAAAAGATCTCCCACCGAGGTATTCTTCTTAAGTCATGTCCCTCTTGAACTTCCCATAGGAATCCTATGGAATCTTTTGCAGAGCGAAAGCCACAAATGCATTTTCTTTAGCACTTAGAGATATAGAAACACATCGAGTGGACTTTTGCCAAGTCCGGGAGGTAGAGGCCCAATCTATAAGCCACTACCCCCAATCCGCTTCGTGACGTATTGAAGGGTCCAATGTAGCGTGGACCGAAGCTTTCCACGCTTTCCCAAACCTCACTACTCCCTTCATTGATGAAACTCTTAGAAATCACCGAAATTCGCCATCCCGGTATTCAAACTTCGAGTTCGGATGCTTTATTTGGCAAGATAGCTTTACACATCGGCTCACGAGTTTACCGGCCTTGATCTTCTCCTCTCGATTATCCCGACTTGCTCTTCTATATTTCGGATGAAATGCGGCTCCTCCGAAAGTATCCTCTCTACGAGCCTACAAGCTTTTCTCTCACCTATATCTCCCCAACAAATGCGGTTGTTAAAGCGGCACTTCCTACCATAAAGTGACTACTCCATGCAATCTCACAATCCTTCGTCATCCCGATATAAAGTCAGTGATTATCTTGCTTTTAATGACGTGCATCGTCCTCAAAAGGTATAAAAGTGAGAGTGACTTAAGTCAATCGGGTCCACAAATTTTGACCCAGTTGCATCACTCTTTCCCTCTACGAGTATGGGCGTATTAACCCTCACCAAGCAAAATCCATGTTGATGTGTTCCCATTTCTACTCTGGAATGGATAAGAGGGTTGTAATGTCACTGCACGATTTCTCGATGTTGCTTTTGCCAATCGATAATTAGCGCGATCTAGCAACTTGAATCCTGGTGGACTTCTCTTTTTTCATGCCCTTCCACCGTAGGAGAGGTATTACCTTTAATCCCTCTATATATTTTTGTATAAATCGGGATGAATCGACAATAGCTTGAATAGTAAGAGCCTCCCTCAAGAATCTCATTCCCTCTGACTCACGGGATGCTAGGGTAATGCATAAAATTACATCATCAAATTTGAGTTTACCATCCTCATTGTATTCTAAAAGCGTGTTGGTGATCCCTAACT